>OY986044.1:53782211-54382211 GCA_963920215.1 Nineta flava
AGGAGGAAATCGAATCGAAAACGGTGCCAATTTAATTAGGGGAAGAGACTTTCAGAGAAGATAGTACATCTAGTGACATATAGTTTCCTAGATAATCATTGGCCTAGGAAACCCTGCCGAGAAACTGATCCGACAGCGGGGCAACCAGGCGCGGATCCAGCCCTCAAAAAAGGTTGTGGTCAACACACACTTACTTTTAAAATTAGTAGACGACTATGTACTTTTAAATTAGTAAATGACTATGCGCACCCAACGAATACTCATCTTTTTTTTCATACAAGTATTCATGTGCCAAAAAGAAACAGATAATATGTTGTCAAAAATGTGACATAACGTGTCTGCATATTGTCTACGATGACTTAGTACTTCGCTAAATTTTTATTAAGGCATTGTATATAATATTATCAGTCTATCGACCTCAACAGACCGTGAAATTGTGACGTCACAAGTCTATTAGGGTTGTGAGAACTTTTGTAAGAAACTTTATTTCATGAATAAAATATATACCAATTATTTAAGCAAATACCTCAGTTAGTTGTTATTTTCACTTGTTTAATTTTTCTGAGAGTCTATTTGGTTTTGTCATAGTTGCAAAATAGTCGTTACCCAAATACGGATAAGAGGTTGAAAATTTTTTGTTAAGGAACTAGATTTAGTTACATTTCACAACATTTTATGCCCTTTGTTTTTAACGGAATATTAAGCGTGACTGATTTTTAAGAGCCATATTGTGTTTTGCATATGCTGTATGTCCATACGGACTAGAAACTTTCGCATTATCTCCAATACAAATGTGAACTATATGAAAATTATTATAAAACTTTGTGGATTATTTTAAATTTATATATACGATATTCCTGTTCTGTTTTTTGTGTGTAATTTAAAAGAGGCATCAAAAAAATTTTTAATATATATTTATTATACTTTATTTTGATTTTTTTTTAATATAGAAAGTCATTTTTTATATAAAAGTTATTTGTATTTATATATTTTTATAAAATAAAGTTTGTTTTTCTTTATTTTTGCCCAAACTGCTGTCTGTCTGTATATGTGTGTGGCATTTTTGGTTATAAATTTTTTTTAAACTATCATTTTTATAGTAGTAGAATTTTAGATGCATTTTTAAGTATCACGTAATAATATAAAATATGTATGCCATTTTAATATAAAATTTTATTTGGTATAATGTCTGGACACAGTTCTGAATTTCAATTGTATGTGTTTATAGTAGGGCCAATGTAACTTTAAAAGTTTTGACAAAAGTCTTAGCAATGAACCTAAAAAACTTATGAAACTTAACGCAATTTTTTCAGAGCCAGGAATTATAATACAAATGAAATTCAGTTATCTTGGTAACAATTTTAAAATTCCTTATTACTACATTAATAATTTGATTAAAAATGTGTCTGGCTTTCCCACTGAAATTGTGCCTAAACTAAGTGTGTTATCAAAAAATGTTCCATACCAAAGTTGTTTGTTTTTATTAGATAATCATCATTTATTTTTAAAGAATTTCTTCATCTTGTACGGTTTAAAAGTTACGTCTTTCGCGTAACTGCCAATTACAGAGCTCATCACCACGCTCTACCGTTGAAGCCACGCCTCCTTTCACTATGCGCTCTGTGTGATTAGTTGAATTTATCAATGTTTAATTCATTGTATTTAATTGATATCTTAGAAAATAAGCGTCAAATCGAAAAACTTTAGTAAACTTTTTTGTTTGTTTTTTGAAGCTCTACACCGTGGTATAGTTTTCTTAAATGAATTTCAGAACATCCTGTATATATATGCAGTTTTTACTTTTTAGGAAACAATTTTAGGAATTTAATTATTTTGTAATTTTCATTTCATTTTCGGACGCTACTGCACCCATCTTATTCGTTAGGTGCTACACGTTTTCTATAATCTCGTGTATATTCACGAGTTATATGAAAAATAATCTTCAATTTTTTTGTAATTTCAATTGAATACCGATATTCACTTAAACGCTTTTCACGCTACACCAATTTAAAATGTTTTACAAATCTAATTCATAACCACTCACGCGTATGCACTTACTCTAGTACGATGACATCACATGCATGACAAATACAGTGCGACAGATACGTAAAGAAATCATCTATCTGTTGTGGGCTCAATCATTGTAAACGTATTATTAGTCTCGAAGATACTAGCGATTGAATTAGCTGATGGTATATTTTGCAACACAAAAATATTCGACCGACTACACCAGTGTAAGGAACGATTAGTGCTTTTCACGTCAAGAAATGCAGTGACTAATCTCCAAACTTATTCTGGTGTTAATTTAAAATAATCTTCTTGGATTGCAAAAAAATAATCTTTAAAACGATTCGTTAAACCTAAAGTAATAAAACTCCAAACAAAACTTTTGCATATAAAAGAATAATTTTTTATAAATTTAGCGATAGTATTGAAAAAAATGTCCACCGACTTTTTACAAATAGTTTTCTGGTGTTTTGTATCAGTGGTAAAGTAATATTCAAATTTAAAAAAAATTGTTTTACTAAAACCAGTTTACTTGAAATTGAATAATTTGTTTTAGTCTTTGACTAATTGTCTTGAAAATGTGGACCTAAAACAAATTGATACACGTATTATAAAAGGTTATCCAGCAAAGTTAGGACAATTTCCATGGCAAGCGGGTATATTTCATATACGTAATAATCGATCAGCATTTTGTGGTGGATCGTTAATACACCCACAATGGGTTTTAACTGCCGCTCATTGTATTCATGGGTAAAAGTCAAATGAAATATTTTCTGATATTAACAAAGTTAAAATGCAAAAAATTTTCTAGTATGCATTCCCATGTTGTACGAGTGGGTACCACAATCAGTATCGGACCTGGTGAAAATACAATGCAAGTGTTTAAGCCAAGTGCAATTATTATGCATGAAAATTTTGATAGTCGACACTATCATAATGATGTGGCTTTAATTCAGTTGAATCGACCAGCGGTTATTAACGGTTTGTGTAAAGTAACGATGTACACTCCCATTCCATATGTTTGAACAAAGAAGTCACATTCTAAGCACATATACTACTGAACATAAGCATATTATTACATACGTAGCACTTAGAATGTTTCAACCAGTTCAATTTTTTTGAACGAGAGTGTACATACAGTGTTAAAAATCGAGCTATTATTAAAAAATTTTATACTTAATTTGTGCCTTATTTATAGGGATTTCAGAAAAATGTTTCGAATAAAAGTTGTTAGTATAGATATAATGAACAACTTTTAGTCGAAGCATTTTTTCGAAAACCGAATAAATAAGGCACAAATCAATTATAAAATTTTTAAATTATAGCTATACAATAAAACTGAATTAAAAGATATAATCAGTGTCATAAATTCCTAGGAATTTATATCAAAGAAACTAATAAATCATTTTATATGTTTTTGAATGAATAAAACTATTTAAATATGAATTCTATATTTTAGTTCAGTTGTTTTGATCAATAGTGTAGTCTACTTAAGAAAATTATACAAACTACGTCAAAATTTGTTTTTAGCGTATGTACGACCGATTACTTTAGCAAATGAAGCATATAAATTTTTTGAACCAGGAACAAATTTTACTCTGAGTGGTTGGGGAAAAGTTGAAGAGCACGGTAACAAAAGAGTGATTTTTTGATATTTTTTTAATTATATTGAACTTAATCCGAATTTTTTTCTAGGACGAGTTGTTTATAATTTAAATTATGTAAATTTAGAATTAGTACCAAATTTCATATGTCAAAAATATTTTGATTTAATGATCGTGCCTGAAACATTATGTTGTCTTGGACGAAACAAAGAAAATGCTTGTAGTGTAAGATATATCACATTTATAATATTTTTCAGGGCCCGTAATAATAGATTTTGGAACGAAAAATTAACTTATTCATACTTTTCTTCTCACTTCATACAGAAAATTGTATTAGCATGACTTTTTTCCTGTTTAGCAAATTTCCTGAAAGGAACTAGAGCTATTAGTCTCGTACCGACTTTCTACCGCAAAAGTTTTAAAAGTCAAGTTCGTTAATGGGTAAAATCGGACTAGGGGAAAGGGGGTTTTATAGGGAGGGGAAACACAAAATTTTACATATCTTCCTTAATATTCGAAAAATCGAAAAATTTATAAGAAGTTCAGTTGTAGGGATTGAGTTTTACTGCAATTTTGTTTCTTATCATTTTTTCTGTTACACTAATGTTTACAGAAATATTGACGGTTTAAGATTGAAAATTAAATTCCGTAATATCTCTGTACACATTAGAGTTTGAACAAAAATGATAAGGTGATGAAATATTATTGAACAAAAATGATAAGGTGATGAAATGTAGCAAACATGATTTTCTACAACTTTATTCCTTACGCTTTTTTCGATTGTTTTAATATTAAGAGATATATTTTATATTTTGTGTTTTCTTCTTTCTTTATGCCCCCCTTTCCCCTTGACGTATGTCATTTATTAATAAAATTGGGCTTGCAAATACTAAAATCATATACGACATTTAATTTTGATCAGACTAAAATTGTGACCGCTAGAGAGTGATTTATGTATTCTAAGATAAATTCGCTAAGTTGAAGCTCTTGCGTAACGAATTTCTTATATTGAAAACTAAAACAAAAAAATGCCCCGAGTGAGGATCGAACTCACGACCTTAAGATTATGAGACTTACGCGCTACCGAGGCGATATGCTTGAACCACTTAAGTTTTGGTTAGATTCTAGTACGAATTTAAATTCACAAGTATCAAATAGTTTCTGGGACTGCTTTAATATCATTCAAAATAATTTTTTCAAATTGTATTTTATAGGGCGATAGTGGTGGTCCTTTAATCAAATACAGTTCGAACGGTACACCGATTCAAGTTGGTATTGTAAGTTTTGGTTTGTATAAAAATGAAAATGAAACTTTGTGCACAATTGGAGCACCCACAGGATATGTTCGTGTTGCATATTATCGCCAGTGGATTCATAAAAAAACAGGAGTTGTATGACTGGAGAAAAACGCACTGTGATTATTTTAATAAGAATTCAATAATTTTAAACATTTTTAAATAAAACATAACCAAATCAAAAAAGAAATTTTAATGATATTAATTTATTAACGCGAATACATTATCAAAAAATTTTCTGAATTACAAATCAATAGTGATTTATTAATATTGAATATTATATGTAATGTATTGGGATCTCTAGCATTCGGATACAACATCTAGCGGCGAAGTTTAACAACTAACCAAATAGGTTAAACGCTGATGTTTCAATCTAAATTATATAAATATATTTACATTATTACTGTGATTTAAAAAATAAAAAATAAAATCGATCCAACTTAATTGTTTTTTTCTCATGGAATTTCCTGCTTGTAAAAGTAAAACTAAAGGGGGTTGCATGTGTTTGGTTGTCATAGCAAAGTTTGTGATGAAAATATCAAGTTTTTTAATTTCCCACATCCCAAACAAAATTTTGTTGATGGAATGGTATTGACAGACGCTTGGATCCAAGTATTGAGAATTCGAAAGAAAGACGGCTAGTATGAGGGTCTGTTAAGAAAGTATATATTAAATTCAAATTTACTAATTTCTTGCATTGAAAATTTCATTTTATATTTTAAAATGAAAAGAAAGCAAAATTTTTATAAATTTATTTTTGACATATACATCATAGTAAAGTATTTTTGGCGGGCCACCTCTACGCCCTCTCGTGTTTTTTAATTTAAATTTTGGTTCCGTCAAAACTAGTAAACATACGGATAGATATGTAAAATGTCAACTTTAATTTTAACGATAAATGAATAATTACAGACAGACAATGTTGGTAAAAAAAACTTATGAGCAGGTTTCAAGTAGTACAATTAGATATTTTTAGAAAAAAAGTATTTCTAAAGGTACAAAATTATGTACTAGTTTTCACGTTTCTAATGTGTATGAAGAGATTTATGTCAATGATTCTCGGCGAATGTTTGGTACAGTTTTAAGAGAAACACCAGGCCAAAATAGCTCAAAAAATAATACTAATTATTATAATGTTGTAGTTAAGGTAAGTTTAAAACAAATATCAACAACAAGAAATAAACAAATATCAACTACTTATTATCAAAATGCTTTTCTGATACTTACATAAAAAAAGATGTATTTTCACAATCAACAACACTTCCGATTTGATAGTTTCTTTCCCATTTTATTCAATAACTAATAAAATATTATATTTATAATTATATTTATTTTCATTCAATAATTAAAACGCATTTGTAATATGTGACACTAAGGTTTTGACAGAACCAAAATTTAAAATAAAAAACACGAGAGGTCGACCGCCAATAATATTTTATTAGCGTATATATTAACACAACGTATTAGCCATTGCCAGAGATCCCCATGGATAATTTTTATCTAGAAGAATTATTATTCCGAAATCTTTATTTTTTGACTATTGACTATGTCGTAGAAAAATAAAAAGGAAATTGTCTTAAAAAACCGTAGTTGATGACGGAATTTAATCTTTAAGTGTGGTTTTCTTCGAAAATTTGCTAAAAATAGGTTGAAATTGTTAGAAATATCAGAAAACAAAAAAAGATATAACTAACACTTGTATAATTATAATTTTTTGTAATAGTATAATCATTAAAAGTATAAAATTGTAAATGGCATTAAAACTATAATCTCTATATTTATTTTATAAAATAGAATTGAACATATTTTAAGTAATTATCCTGTTAGTTACACTTTCAATATGCATATCGAATAACATTAAATATTATTTATCAAAATATGCACTTAAAATGTCAGTCAGATTATATGAAACAAGTTTAGCGATGAAAAAACGACAACTGGAGCTTATGCTATTATAAAGAATAAGATAAATATAAGAAGTCTGATCAAAATGAAATGTCGTATTTAATAATTTGGGATTTTTCTATGCCAATTTGATTAATAAATGGCATAGGTCAAGGGCAAGGGGGGTATAGAAAAGAAGTAACGTTAATATTAGAACAATCGAAAATTATAGAAAATTGTTTGCTACAATGCATTACCTTTTCACTTTTCTCAATCTCTAATGTACATATTTTTAATTAAATTAAATACTGATATGAAAAAAATAACTCGTCAACCAGGAATCCAACCTCGGGCCTCTGAATAACTAGTCCAGTATTTTGAAGTGATTTATTTATTTAATATTTGTTTATTTGTGTATACTTTCGCGTCAACATAACGATGTTTGTCCAAATTCCTTTCGGTTACGTATGACAAACTTTAGAAGACTTTAGCGTATACTCCGACAAATTTCATTGTCATTGAATTTTTAATTAAATTAAATACTGATATGAAAAAATTAACTCGTCACAAATAAACAACAAATAAACAAATATTAAATAAATACATATTTTTACTTTCAATCTTAAATTGCAAATATTTCTGTAAATATTAGTGAAACAGAAAAAATGATAAGAAACAAAATTTATAGTTAAACTAATTTTCTACAATTTTACTAATTATAAATTTTTAGATTTTTCCAATACTAAGATCGATATGCCAAATTTTGTTTTTCATTTTGCACTATTCAGTATTCCTTGAATATCTCGTAAACTAAATCGATTAAACACAATCGTATAAAAATCTTAATCAAATTTATCGCCTAGCTAAATCTACACAAAAAGAACCTGTACAAAATTTACATAGAGCTAATAGTTCTTGAGATATACGTCTGGGTAAAAGCGTAAACTTTGTAACAATTAGTTTTGAAAACGTAGTCAAAGAGTAAATTTGATAATGATATTTATTCACGTAAATTACCGAGAAAATCTTATCTTTCCTACTCTTGACCATCAATTACCTTTTTTGGAAATGCGATTTCGTTATGGATTTTAGAGGTAAAAGTTTTTTTTAGAGGTAAAAGTACTATTTGTCTTGGTTTCAAGTGGATACGGCATTTTTGTGACTTTGGCCACATGACTATATAATATATACGGAGTATTTTGCACATATCTTTCTCTGATGGTAGGTACATTTTTCATGATAACTGTAGGCAATACATCAAACATGGCTTTAATATCTAGCTACAATCTACATAATATAATTATGAATGTACTTATTTTATATGGATATCAATCCGTTCAAACCAACACTTATAAGTAACAATGTAACCGTTTATTATTTATCTGAAATTTACACGTTTCGATACAGGCAACAAAAATTATAAATAAACACGATTTTTATTATACTTTATGTTTAGTTTATTTTATATGTATATATAATAAATATAAAATAAACTTATATAATCCTGTTTAGTGATCTGCTAGACGAGAATAGCATGTATCATGTAGCATGCCTCTTGTATTGTATTAACTTGTAAACGTTTTCTATCGTCTCGTATCATAATTACAGTTGAAGTTTCTCTTGAAAAATACAAAGTTAAAAAAAATCTCTTTAAAAAAAACCTTTTAAGCGAATTTCCTCTATAAGAAAATAGTCCTAAAATAAAGTTTTTCGATTTGACGGTTATTTTTTTAAGATATGAATTAAATACAATCAATTAAACATTGATAAAATCAACCAATCACACAGAGCACATAGTGTAAGGAGGCGTGGTCTCATCAGTAGAGCGTGTTGCTTTATCTTTTAAAGTCTGACAGACGGTAAGAGATCTCCTTGTATCGTCTGGCTTGCCCTTACAATAATGAATCAAATGAGTAGGAAAATTTGTAGGAAGCTTCATGTTAGTCTAGATCATAACAACGTTTTGACAACCTCATCGAAATTTACTAAGGGGGTGCATAGTGGACGCGATACATTTGACACTCTCTTAAAATATTCGGATCTTGTTGATACATAAAATAAACTCTTGTGCAAGTCATTTGCAGCGGTTTTTTCTCTAAAGAAGAGATAGCTGTAATACCTACATGTGTTGTTTGTTTGTTTTTGATTTTGTTTAATTGAAAGAAAACAGATATTAATAAATATGTAATGATATGTAAAGTATACCGCACACGATTTTTTTAGGTTTTTATTCGAAATAGAAAACAACTGATGTAAATTAAACGATTAGTAAGCTAGATTTTTTTTTACCAGTCCAAGTGGCCGAGCGGTCTAAGGCGTTATGTCTGCGCAGTGTGCCTACTTGGAAACTGGGAGGTTATGGGTTCGAACCCCGACATCGGCCGTTTGCCAATTATTAAGAAAAAAAAGGGGGGTGGTAAATTGACTAAACTGTCAGCATATGGACAAGAACGAAGTAACCGGCTATGCTTGAGAAGGTTTTCTACAGTTTCCTTCACGAACTCCAAATGAATATCGGCATAGTTCCTATGATAGTCGGCTGCAGGCGCATATTCTACCAATCCCTAGTCTATACACAAAAATTCCTTCCACTCCACGCATATCCTTAGGCATCCTAATGGACCTATGGTCGAAGTGTAGGCCGTTTAGGGTAGCCTCTACAATCTATTTACTATCCACTATAACGGTCACAGTTTTAATCCGATTGAAATGAAATTCAGAGAAAATTCACTAAGTTGACACAATTTCAACTTTAAATAAAATCATACAAAATATAAACAAAATACTTTTATACAAAATATAAACAACAGTAATGTAACAACTAACTGAGTTAATTGTTTGAATACCTAGTATATACTGAGTTGTATATCAGTGATTGAATTGTTAACAATTTGCTTTCCGAGAAACATTTAATCACAAATTATGAGAAAACTTTTGAGTGTATGAAAAATTTTTTCAAACAAAAGTTGTCTTTTTTAAAGAGAAGAAGATTTTTTGTAAACAAATTTTTTTTCTATCTCTTACGCTTTCCGAAATATAAATTTTCCCCCCTGGAGGGAGGAAACACGTTGTGATTTTGCCCATTAACGAACTTGACCTTACTTTTTTGCTCTAGAACACACAAATAAATTTTCAGATCGTTATATCTTTTCGTTTTTGAGTTATCGGCTTCACAGAGAAACAGACAGACGGACATGCGGACAAATTAGGTAATTTTATCAACACACCTATAACAAAATTTTTTTTCTGCGATCAATATTTTCAAGCGTTACAAAGTCGGAACTAAACTTAATCTACCTTGTAAATTTACAAATATACTGGGTATAAAAATAAATCGGTTTAAATAAACTTTCAATGGGAAATCGATACATTTAATAACATATAAAGTATTCGGTATATTGAAGGTCAAAATCACTCAATAAACATATTAAAATTATTCAAGAAAAAAAAAACAACAAAACCTTACGAAAACAAATCTATTATATTATTTCTCAATAAATTTCAATTTTTTTTTTTAAGAGAAAAAAAAATGGATATAATTTGATATTTTCAATATACGTATCAAATTCAATGAAGCGGAACCGATAATGTTTTATTAATTCTATAATAAATAAAATTTATCCGAACGTATTTTTAATTAGATTACAATATTATAAATATTAATTAAAACAAAATAATATTTGAAGTAATAAACTTATACCGGTGTTTTTTACGTTGAAAAGTTATTGTAAGAATTTTTTTTAAATTATAATTATTCATGTACTGTATGTGTAACGATTTATTGGGTATAATATGGCAGAAACGTTGATTACACATGTACGAGTACGAGGTTAATTTGAATCAGAGTCTATAAATTTAACGTGAGAAATTTATCTATATTATTAATTGTCGACGCTTTAATTGGTAAGTAGCCCACTAAAAACAAAAACAAAATAAAATAAAATTAAATAACTAATTGTAAAAGTATAATTTTTGTCTGTTAATTTTTTTATATCAATATTTTTTCTATATAGTATACGCTAGTGCTTTCATACTAGGTCTTACGTAACCTTAATGGAAATTGATAGTATTGTGTTGTAACGCCAATGTATACAAGTAATAAAATGTGGAATAATAAGTTAATGTTGGCTACAATGAAATACTGTCAATGATATGAAAAACATGAGTCATTCATCGAATAAGTAATTTTTTAAATTGTAAAATGATTTGAAAAAATAGTTTTTTGTAATTGGTTTCAAAAATTACTTCAATTTATATAGATTTTCTGGACTAACGGCTTTGTACATTTTATTCACAATACATTTTCCGACGAAAACATTTCTATTTCGACGACAACACTTTTCTATTGATTATAATATTTTTTTTTACACAAATTTTTTTAAAATTGATTTATGCCCAATGTTTAAAAACAAACGCTGTGTTAAAAGTTTCTACAATATTTTTTTCTCAAAAAAATATATATAGACAGTTGGTCGCCAATATTCAATTAAATCATTATTATACTATGTAATTTCAATATTCAATTTTTCTGTTCATATAAAAGTAATAAAAGTTTTAATTTATTTGTTTTCAAAGTATAGTTTTTTTGATATTTATTTATTTCATAAAATATTTTATTGATTTTTTATGTAAATAATTACAATTTGTTTTGGCTGAGTTCCTGTTATAACATATATAAAATATAAAATTAAATTTTTTTGTAATTTATATTGAATAATTTTATCTATGTAGTATACACAGGGTGAGTAGGGATGAATGGCCCAAACTCCATAGGAGTGTATTATACATGTGAAAATAATACAAAAAAACACATATGTTCTTATCCGATTTTATTTGTTTTTAAGTTTCTTAAGGACGTTCCCAAGAAAATCAGTTTTCTTACGATTCTTACGGTACTAAATTTGTAAATATTGACAGTTGAAGATATAACAAATATCTTTCTACAAAAATAATAAAAGCAAGCAGTATAAGTTATCTTATAAATATTGTTTAAATGCTCAACTGAAAAAAAATTCCATTATGTAAACTACAATAGATCAAATAAAATATAGTTGAGGTACAGTGTTAGTGCAGCAAAAAGTAACATTGTACCTCAACTATATTTTATTTGATCTATTGTAAGTTGAGCACGACTGCTCTTTGGAAACGTCCTTAAGCGTACTTAGAAAGTGTTATTTTGTGTTCTACTGTGTACAAAATTGGTTAAAACAGGCAATCAGTATGATGCCAAGTTCGAGACTTACAAAACAATTGATAACTTTATTGCTCTGATAATACGTCATGGCATTGTGACAGTTATTTAACATTTATTGCAAACAAAAAAAAATATTAAAATATTCGTTTTTTGCATTAATTTCACGTGTGCAATACACGCTTGGAGTTTGGTCCTTTTTTCACGACTCTACTATGTTATATCAACTATTATCAACGATCCTTCATATCAACTATTCGAGTAAATATAGAAGATTTTGAAAATCAGAATGGATGCTAGTAATGGGATCAGAACATTTTTTTTGGACGTTAGACGTAAATACGCCTTGATTGGACCCTAAGGGAGTCAAAATTATTTTCATTAACGTGGTTTCTTGCTGGAATAGCCTGCGAATGTGCGAACGGACATACACACACACATATCCACACATAAATGTCTTTAGAATCGATGTTAAAAGGCATAATTTTCAATCCAACTTTCGGACCTATTGTAAGAACCTTCTATACCGGGAATAATTCGTAAGATAATATATATCAAGATATAATATTTTTATCTATACTTAGAGATTTATTGATACTTTATAAAATGATATTGTCAATAAAATCAACTGTAAAACATATCCCCCGGACTGTTATATAATGTATATTAAAAGGTTCCCCATCGTTACTTGTTAGTCAATATTTTGTAATATCCGGTGATTAATGCTACTGAATTACATGATACCTACTATCTATAGATTATCCACAGATATAATACATACCTCGTTTACGAAGATAATCAGCTAAAATTAAATGGGAATGTTTGAACTCCAATATAAATAATATCGGATATTATTCCAGTTATTCCGGATTGGCTGTAAGGATTATTTAACGTTGACAATATAATCTAAACATTTCGCAGGGTGAAACTGAATGGCTCTTCATAATGCCGGCGATGCTTTTCCTAGCTAAACGCATATACATATTACACCAATTTATAACTTTACCCAAAGCTATTTCGTAACTATTCACGTGCATGCACCTATACGGACTTGAACGGAATGGAAAAACAAATACTGCGTGACAAATACGTTAAGGCATGTAATATTCTTTGTGAGCTTGTAAAGTAGATGTTTGTTATATTAAAAAATTATTATTTAAATAAATAATAAATACATGTAAAAGATATAATTGATCTTTATTAATTAAAATTGATATTTAGAATTTCATTTATGAATTGTTATTGTTTTTATGTGTAAATTACCAAGGTTGTTAACATTCACAGCAACCGTGATAATAGAGGGAAGTTATATTTGAAATGTAACAGACAAAAATGATGAACAAAATTATAATAATAATTTAATGATGAAGCGACACCGCTACAGGCTCAACCATGGTTTTTGCATAATTAGTCTCGTAGTTATTAGCGATTCAAATCTGACGGAATTTTGTCACATAAGATAGTTAGACTGGCTACCACTTTAACGAGATAATAGACGTTTTCATGTGAAAAAAACTTTAAAATTATTTAGGAAAATGAATTTCAAAGAAGAAAATAAATTTCAGCCCGACATACAGTAGATATCATTTATGTATTAATAACAACTAACTTAGTTAATAACTTAAATACCCGGTATATACTGAATTTATGAAAAAAAAGTATCCAACAAAAGTTATTTATTTAACATTTAACATTTTTGGTCTGCCAATTTTTGTTCTATCTCTTTCGATTTCAAAGATGGACAGTTTTGTCCATTTTGCCCAAATATGGTCCGATTTTAGCTATTGAACTTTACCTGACATTTTAGCTCTAGCACAAACATACAAAATTTCAACTTGTTATCTCTTTTCGTTTTTGAGTTGTCGTGTCCACAGATGGACGGACTTGGAAATGGTCGAATTAGGTCATCTTATGAACATGGACTAAACTTAATATGTGTGAGTGGGTGAGTTACACAAAGGGCTGTATATATTAAAGGATACCGGGTATAAAAATATATCACTCAACGAATGTGTTATGGCAAGGGTGTGTGATATAATTACATAAAATATTATCAAAATGAGTTTATTATTAAAATAAAAGTATTAAATTATTTAACAAGATAAATATTACGATAATATTCATAACGTTTTATGACTTTTTATCATTAAAATAGAAACAAAAACCACATTTATAAAATAAATAAATATTACAGTTTCAACACTGTTCGCCGCGTATCTCAAAATTTTTTAATAAATGGATGCATATTATGTTCGGTTGATTGTAAATAAAAGGTAAATAAAAACTATTTACAATACACAAATGTATGTTAGGCTTTATCATAGAAGAATTAACGAAGGTTGCAAATGTACGGCTGAAAACATAAAACTTTTTCAATCATCATGATTGTTATTTTAATTTTTTTTGTAAATAATCTAAAATATAACATGCTGAAAATGAAAATTCATGTGCGTGCACAAAAACACTCCAAGTACACAGAAGCACGCCAAGTTTCAAGTTTACCTCAGCTGCAGGGTGTATTGGCAGTCTAGCACACGTCTAGTCATAAATAATTTTAAAATACAAGATTATATCTGTAATAATTGTTACTCAGCAATTGATAGTATCTACTAATTGATTCTCTCAATCAGTAGGTCACCACTCGCAATCATCGATATTTTTATAAAATTAAAAACTGAAGTAGATTGAAAAACTTTTATTAAAATGTGAACTTTTACATAAAATATCCGATCTTTCACGATATCATAGGACAACAAAAGATTAGAGGTATATAACACAACTGCGTTTCAATATATTTACTGTTTAGGTGTGTTTGTATGTATACCTGTATGTTGTTTACGTGATGAAATTCTAACAATACTATCCGTGCGAATAAATATAATATCCTATTTACACGGCTGATTTTAAATAGTCTTTACACTTCTATTTTTCATTTTTTATTTATAACCCATGGCTTCTACATTATTTCTATGGATACACATAAAAAATAATATGTTTGTTATTTGGGCTGCTGAATTTTTCAAACAGTAAAACGTTTTACGCACCTACCTTTTTCGGTATAAAAATGGCGAGAGTCGACAAACACTAAATTATGACACAAAATGTTTAGACATCAATATGAAAATGTAAAATAGTTCTCATTAATATTTAAAAAAAATACAAGTGATCAGTGCCGGACTGATCAGACTGGAGTCAGTTTGGCGTTTGCCACGCGGGCTCTAACCTACGTGCCCCCCAGGCTTACTACCTATATGCAAAATAGTTCTTACACGGAGAAGGAAGAAGGGAAAGAAAACGTTATTTAATTGTTTCGAAAAAATTCGTGAGGCAATTTTGCACGTTGAGGCGCATTTAGTCGAGGCTTCGTTACCTATTGTAGTAAGAACTATTCTACTAGAATATATTAAACAAAGAATTGGATCTTATCAACGAGTATAGCAGCAACTAGTATAGCAGCTTGGCGGGCACTTAAAGTCATAATGCTACCCGGGTCCCTTAGACCTAATCCGACACTGAAATTAAATTTACTCTACAATAAGTTTGAAAATGGTTGTATGGTATCGACAAAACGTTGTCACTTTTATTAAAAATAAATAAATTCTGGCGATTGTTAAAAAATGAAATTTTTTTAATTTTAACCCATAATTTCCAGTATTTAAATTTGTGGAACTGAAATAATTGAAAAGTTTTTATTTTGCTTTTCCACTTCTATTTACGTTTTTTTGTCTTTTAATGTAAAATTACTAGTAACATGTTTCGGTCCATGTGAACATCCTCAACACTAATATTATATGAACGTTGTAAGAAAACGTAATTTAGAGCATTCTACCTTTAAATAGAAGAAGGAATGCTGAATGAACTCTTTCCTTTCTTGTCTGTTTAGTTTTCTATACCTATTTAACGTTAGATAGTATCCGGCGGACATAACTTTAAAATATTGTACTACTATTTCTATACATTTTATAGATTATAGAACTACCTACATACAAAATGTATAGTAAAAATTCCTCACATTCTTGTTGGTATAATAAAATATTTCATGTTTTTATAATGTGTGTAATGGTCTCTCTCGGCATTGAATGATACATATATATATATATATATATATATATATATATATATATATATATATATAAATATATATATATATATATATATATATATATATATATATATATATATATAAATATATATATATATATATATATATATATATATATATATATATATATATATATAAACATATATGCATGCCACCATGCATGTAGTATATATATATAAAATTTAATATTTATATATTACTTACTAGGAGAACATCGTGAAATATATTTAATTTTATATATATATATATTGTTAGTGTAATAGTTTCTAACATTTTAGATTTACGCGGGAGGTTAATTCCATAGATGAAGTGTAGAGGATTTATTTAATAGGTTGTATAACGATTAAAAAGACCTTTCACGTGTGAATTTTATTGATATGTGTTGTTTTTTTGTCACATTGGCACATTCATTTTAAAATTAAAACTATGATATCAAAAAATAAATAAATAAAAATACTAGTTGTAGTATATAAACACGCAAGTCCCTTAAATTCGGCTTACGCACTTCCGTGCTCTAGATATAAAAATCGTTGATTTCTAAAAACAGAAGGCAAAAAGTTATACTGTAAACTACCAATATTAAAATATTTGCCAGTGAGCAAAAAATAATCCAAGGATTAATATCTATTAGTTTTATATAGTACTTGTTCCACAATCTTTGTATACTTAATACTCTCGATATTATGTCTGAAATATTTTGATACGTCTAACCACTTCTGTAGAACAAGGCAAAGTTTGATGCGCATACATTCATCCTGGAAACGGCATAGCGAATTGCCCATAATGAAGCCACAGAAATATACAACGTCAACCATAGTTGCCTATTAAACAAATTAAAATAATATTCCTAAATACACTATAAAAACCCTTCTTTGAAAATATTTAAAAATGTTTTCTATTTTTAAACTTTGGGCTTAATACTTCATACAGGTAGTATAGTCATAAACCAAATCTTACAGGTCAACTCTAAAAATTTTCGAAAATATTGGTCTCGAAAATTTCCTAAAACACAAAAAATCACGCTATTATTTGTTACATGGTGGTTATGTGGGATTTAAAACACAGGAATCACTATTTCTAATACTAAACGTGTGTGTGTTGTTGTTTCATCTCAATATCTTCCGCATCAACTAACAAGTTCTATTTCTGTAAGTAAAATTTCTAATTTTATATATCCGGAGAACATGAGTAAAACTATAATTTCTAAACACAACACACATAAATGTTAGAGCAATAAGATCGTTTGTTGTATGCATTCAACAAACATTCTAATTTATAATATTTTTAAATCTTGCAAAAAAATACATATATTTTCAAATATAATTAGTTGTAAATGGAAAATTGGAAAAACTATTAGAACAAAATGAAAATTTTAAACGAAAATTCAAGGTGTTTTTATTATATAAAATACTAGGCGAACATAACATAAAATATATATGCACCGTAAGTAACGGAAATTCGCTATGACTTGTTTTCATTAGTTATAATTTGAAGTATCCGTGCTCATAAGTAATTTCCTTCTCTTATCAATTGATAACTTTCCGATTTATCACGTTAAGATACTAGTTTGTGACATTCAAGAACTATTTATGTTATAATATAATTTCGTAAATTTACTATTTAGTTCATTTAAAAGTTGTTTTAAACATGGCTTCTATATGGACCATTTATTTCAATAGATGGTTTTGACTTAGCTATTAACATTTGATCATTACTGAAACATATATCAAAAATAATACGATGAAAGAATAATTTTGATGAAAACTCCAAGAACTAATTTTTAACTCTTTGGCTTTGACAAATATTGGCATTAGCAAGGAAAAGAACGGAACAGATTGTTTAAATACTTGAGCACTTTGAGCACAAATCAACCTTCAAAGAGATTCATTGACATTGATAGTTGCTTACGCCCTGAAATAATAAGTTGATAGTCTGAGAGTTTTTCTTTCTAATAATAAAGTTAAACTAACGCTTGTCAATGCAATCAAACTCGTCAAATAGTATCAATTACAAGATCCGCTTTATAACAGTACCAGTAACTACTCTACCAAACAGATAATCAGACTTTCTAAACTGAGTACGCGAGTTCGAAGTACAATACCGAATTTTTTGTTTACAATCTACTTGTAAACAAGTGAAAATAACAACTAACTTAGTTAATTGCTCAAATACCCATATACTGAGTTTATAAAAAAGTTTCTTTCAAAGTTGTTTATTTTTAAAAAAGGAACATTTTTTGTGTTAAAATGTTTGTTCTATTTCTTACGATTTCATAAATAGTCATAGTCATAGTTGCGGAAAAGGACTAATTGGGTCATTTTATGTACACCTATTCCAAATTTGTTTTTCTGGATCAATATTTTCAACCCTTACAAAAACGGAACTAAACTTAATACCATGGTATATATTATCTACCGGGTATGATAACGATTTACTTGGTGTTATCTAGATTTTAGCACATTGTATTGATGTACCCTTTAACATATTAGACGGCCTTTAACTCTGACCGTTTAAAGTCAAGTGTCATCAAACATCGCTTGAAAGAACTAACGTATTGTAAGACCATAAAATTGGCGCAGTGTACACAAATTTCTCATTATTGTCTACTAGATCGGCTAGTTACGGATTTCGTGTATTTACGATAACATATGCACTATTTTATAAAACTTATGTAGTTGTAGTAGGACAGGTATACTCTCGCCACACGTTTTCAAACATCCGCCGATGATGAACGTTGTAACTCTAGGTTTACTCTACATATAACAGAGGTTCGTGCACGTGGGATATTTGTTTACGTTTACAAACACTTTAGTATATAATATAAAATCTACAGATCGTTTAAAAACAATAACATCACAACTGAATTTTATACAGAAATTCGAAGACATTTTATTGTTAAAATTTTATTAACTGATAAGAAAAAAAAAAAAAATGATAACTAGTTTTAATATTATAAAGATTACTAACATAATCAAAGAGAACCCTAGGTTTTTGGAAATAAAATATCAAATTTTGCAAGAATTCCTCCAACAGTTTTAATTTAAATGATTTTATAAGTGACAAGTCGTATGCTCGATGGGGTTTCCCATCAGCAACATCTCGGGAACCATTCGATTTTTCTCTAATGTAAAAAGCCTAAATACCAACTTTCACGTTTCTAACTTCATAAGTGATGCACTTCCCATACAAAATTTTGTCCCTTATTTAACCACGTTAGGAGATACATTTTCAAAAAACGCTGACACAACTGGCTGTGAACGAAATAGTCGAACTATTTGATTTTTTGAGTAGATGGACGTATTAAAAATTTGACTGAGCTATTTTCAAATAATGGGTAACATTTTGCAAATAATATCGAAACATCTTATGAACCCGTTCGATATATTTTTGGTAAGGAAGACGACAGTTAAGAAAAATAGTGCTTCATCATAGTTTCCGTGTTACATTAGTATCTCAAAAACTACATAAGATAATAGCATGTAATATTATTCTTCTATACTATTCTAAAACGTATCTGTTCATATCTCGGATCCCATACATCCGCAGTTCGTATCAACAAATTTATTTGGCTATTCAAGGTTACAAAAAAAATCCGTATAAAAATGTCAACAAAACAAGTTGAACTATCCAAAAAATGAATGTATTGAAAATTATAAGAATTTTTCATAAATCAATAAGAAAAGTGTTTGTCCTTGGTGATATCACTTTTGAGTTGTATTGTAGCATTTAATTTGTTTTTTAAAGTCGTTGTTGAGTTTTTGTAATCAGTAAAATACTTTCAGTGTGTAATCATTTATTTCAGGTGAATGTATGTACCTAGTCAGTATTTATTTGCATGTGGTGTACTGCGTGCGATGTAATGCATAATTTGTATCCCAAAAAACTATAAAATAATATTGCGTATTACGAAATTAATCGCACTAACTACAAATCTGTGATTGTTATCGATCGATGGAAAAATGTGAGTGTCTTAAAAGGTTTTTGATAGAGAGGTTTGTGTTTGTGTCAGTAGAGTGGATATTGTGATTACATATTGTTTCATAAACTGTAGTTATCTCTAGTATGGAGGATGAACTGATTACTAACATACAGGTAATAACTGTATTATATCTCCCACTTTTAATTTCATCTGATAACATTTTAAGTGTATAGGCCTGTAATTTTAAAGGTAGATATTAATTTTATTTTTAAACCCATATTAAAATTATATTGGATATTAAAATTTGATAAAAATTACTTTATTTCATTGCTGGTGGCCATACATAAATTTTTTGTAAACGGACCATTTTACGGACTAATAAATATCTTTATAAAAAACTGGAACTGAAACTTTAACGGCTAAACTGGAAATGCGGTACAAATGTTGTTGTATTGGAGCACATTATTTGCACTATATGAACAGCCAATTTGTGTTTTTAATATTCAAACTAGCAGAAGCCGATGAGATCAGAAAACTTCAACAAACAGGACAACAAACTCTATTGTACTTGATCGGAATAATTGAAAACATATAGAACAAAAGTAAATCATCGGCAATAATTCACGTGAAATCTTTTTATAAATGTCTGAAAGAACGAAGAAAACATTTTTCTAGTATTTCTAGCGATATCGAATTTTGGAAGAGGCCAATGAAGTGACGTGACTTTTAAGTGTGAGACCAGCTCACACACTGTAGGAAGGTTGATACCCAACACAACAGCGGAATGTCGAAAGGCAAGTTGCCATGTGCGTCCTTACTTTGCCTTTCTGGAGATGAGTTTGAACGTCAGGCATTGTTCAAAGTACGCTGGATTCTTCAAACTTAGTGATGTTCGGGCGTAACCCTCTGGTGAAAAAAATCTCTTACAAACTCTCATGAAATGATTCATTTATTGCAGAAAAGCATTCAAATTACAAAAATCGGTCCCATATCTCCGTATAGCAACAAATAACAACGAATAGCAACGAGCCGAAAATCTATGTAACATGCAGTTAAACACACGAGTACATACGGGTACAACCATATCGGCAATAAAACTCGAAGATTGTCTTACAAAATTTTTTGGAGTTACCTATTTTTCAGGTTTCACTTATATTTAGCTTCAAGATCACATAAAACTCAAAACAACAAAAATTTGTATTTGAAATATTTTTTCGAAAACCGATTGGAACAAGTTTTGACTTTCGTAACTTAAGGACGTTCATGCATGAGGCTTGATGGTAGATAAAATTTTTTTTAGTGATTTGAATAGCTCAATTATGTGGTTATCCTCCCTCAAAAATTCAAAATCTGTTGACGATCATTTCAAAGAGTAATTATAAATTAAAAATCAAACTTTTAATACAGCCATATTTCGTTGGTACACTTTTAGTTTGATATTTTCTGCGCTATGCTCAGTTTCCTTTAAGAGGAGTTTACCTCTTTTGCATGATTAATATTCATGCAAATTGTTCATGATTAATATGAACAATCCAATACATATTGAATGTGAATCGAACTCATAGCCTCTGGGTTTAAGGATAGTGCTTTGACTCACCTAACCTTTGAACGTTTGAATGAAATTATTTCAAACGAATTTTGTTTATAAACTTTCTGCAGTCATTTCTATTGATTTTTTTAATGGGTAAAAATTGTTGTAGATATTAACATCTACCGGGTTCTGTATCAAGCTATATAAATGAATGTGATCGTGTTGTATAGTAATTATTTATTTTTTAATCAGAGGGATTCAGTTTTATATATGATTAATAGATTTGAGATACGTTTATTAATTATTTTTATGTATTAGTATTAATATTTAATGTTATCAATCAAAATTATTTATTAGTGTTTAATAGTTTCTTAACTACAACCTTAATAAACATTAATCATAGATTTTTTTAAAATTCGTTCCTAGTTGCTTAGCAGTTGAAACTATAATTAATAAAAATAACAACTAACTGCGATAATTGCTTAAATACCCGGTATGTAGATAGATAGATAGATTGTAGAGGCTGCCCTGGACGGGCTACACTTCGACCATAACCCGCCCCTTTTTTTTCTGAATAATTGACAAACTGCCGATGCCGGGATTCGAACCCATAACCTCCCAGTTTCCAAGTAGGCATACTGCGCAGACATAACGCCTTAAACCGCTCGGCCACTTGGACTGGTACCCAATATTTCTGAATTTATGTAAAAAAGTGTATACAAGAGTTGTTTATTTTTAAAAAAGGGACATTTTTTGTCTTTACATTTTTGTTATCTCTCTTACGGTTTCAAATGGACAGTTCTATGGACAGTTTTGCTCAAATATGGTCCGATTTTGTCCGTTCTAACTTGACCCCACTTTTTGATCTGTAGAACACAGACACAAAATTTCAACTCGTTATATCTTTTCGTTTTTGAGTTATCGTGTTCACAGACAAACAGACGGATATGCGGTAATGACCGAAGAAAAGGAGGCACAATAGGCCAAATGGGTCGCCGTACAAAAACTCTGTTACTTCGGTAATTGCTCGTACCTCAAATCTAATCTAATCTAAGAGGAAATTAGAGACTAAAGAACAGAAAAATCGACCACAAAAAAATAAACGTACGTAGACCTGAAATGGGAAATTACAATTGGCTGAAGAACACATAAAATTTCCCAAATTCTCCCAATTCATAGATCAATTTTATTTATATTTTATACATACGTATTTCACACTGGATGTGGATAACCGTTTACAATTCGATTATCAACATTCAGTGTGATAATTGCGTACATGAAAGTATACTCTAAATCAAATACTTTGAAACTTTGCAAAAAAATTTTGCAAATGGCTAGAACGAAAGTATATTTTTTATAATTTCTTTTATATATCTTTTATAATATCTTCATACGGAATCATTTGGAACATTCGGTACACTTGAACCTACGAAGGGTCAGTATTATCCAAAATATATCGCTGGTATGAAACTCTTCATGACATTCTATATTATTTATTCGATTTATTAAATTGATTTGATTATTGTAAAACGCATCTTAAACTAAAAAGTTCATTACCTGTTGCATATATTGTCTTGCTGCTTCATTTTATCACGCTTCTACAAAGAGCACATACCCCACTCACTCAAAAAGCTCTTTTTCAACCTTTCGACGATTGTAAAGGCAAATGATCAAACAATTTGCACAACAGATTGAACGATTTGCGCACAAAACTGTTGGTGCAAACCTCATTTCAATTTGCGGTTTTTGACCAAACATTGCCATTTACGATCAAATTGTTTGTCAAGCGCGGAAATGTTACACAATAAAAATCGATCCCGATCGATTTATTTTCAAACCGTTGTGCTCAAACATCTCAATCCATGGCATTCACCAACAAATCCTCTGTGCAAAAACGGTTGTTGCGTAAATTGCTTGATTTTTGAACATCAATTTTTTTGAGCAGCATGAGTAATTAAGAAGATGACGTAGCAGGGAACAAATGTGCTCAAACTTATCAAGTCTCAATAAAAAGTATCATTGGGTGTCATTAATTTTGTATCGTATTGTAGTAAGTAGTACATCCTTTTTTTAGAATCGTTGTTGGGTTTGTTTTTATCAGTAAAATAATTTCAGTGTATTATCATTTATTTATGATAATACACATGACAAGTATTGCGCGATAAGTGTTTATTTGCATCTAGTCGACTGCGTACTGTACTTTTTTTTCAAAAAGTAAAGAAGTTTTAATAATTAAATGTATTAGTTTTTAATTTGTGACAGTTATCGACCAAATTTTCTTTTGTGGGGTTTGTGGTAATTTTTAAAAATTCTATTTGTGCATATTGTGACTATATTGTGTAGATTATGGAAGAGGAACTACAGGTATTACTTGTTCTACAGTATTATGAAACATTTTTACTAAAGACACACCTTTGGTTACATCTGATTTCGGTTTAAATATAGCGCTGTTAAAGTTTTAAAAATAAATCGTAAAAATGCATTGAATTTTTATCCCAAATATGACTGAAATTCTTTATAAATTAACAATAACCCGATTGTTTGCATTCCCCGAATAGGAAACAACCTCGTTTCCAGTTTTTTGACGCTATCAAACCAGGCAAGTATTTTTGGCTGTATCAAAGTTGCCAAGGAAGTCAGAAATAACCCCCATTTCCAGTCGATACAATACGCCTATCATTATTTTCCTCAAGAGGCACTAGTAAACTGCATTAATGCCTTGTATCATTAAGCAGAAAATATATTTTTGATGGCGTTTTCAGTTAATATTTACCTTTCACATAACCCAGTGACATTAAGAGATATCAAAACAAAAAGATATCAAAAATTACATATCTATAATAAATAATCAATATTTCAGGATCATGCCAACCAGTCTTATAAGCGACAAGTGATAACCCCTAACCAACTTGGAAGCGGGAACTTGCCATCAGGATATGACGAAATAAATTTTATTCTTGCAAATTGTAACTGGACTAAAAAAATTATACTGCCATTGAAACCAAATGATAAAAACAAGGTTAACATTCGTTCAACAGCTCAGTATATCGCCGAACTAAACACTACTCATGTTGACATTCCGCTCACCTCACTAATTATTAAAACCGGCTGCAATTATACATTTGAGTACAACCTAAAGAAGAAAAAATGGTCGATAAGTGGAACCGGTATAACTTATCTTACTCCAAATGAAATTGGGTGTGTAATTCCAGAGTCACCTGATTCGTTTATATTTTATTCAATGAAGGATGGTAATTGGGTTCCTCAAATCACGTTACCGGCCAAGGCCAATAACGGGACGTGCATTATAATACGGTCTCAAGCCGCATGGTCTTCAAAAGTAAGCAACGACCATATGTTGTATGCCAGTACCACGCACATCACTACCCATGATGAGTACGCATTTAAATTTTTATCAGGTTTCAATGGTTGGGTTATAGATTCAGCTCCGAAAAGAATGTTGAATGCAAGCAGCATTCAGTTTGAAATACCAACCCCAACCTCACAGATTACAACTGTTAATTTTTCTAATGGTAATTGGATTAAAACAATAAAACTACCTAAAACAGCGGGTGATCGCGATAAGATTATCTTAACATCATCTGCAGTCTATTCGACATCGATCGATTCATCGAATGTGAACATGCCTGGCATCATGGAACTACATACCAACGAGCAGTATGAATATTTGTATATTGCTGAGAATAAAACATGGCAATTAATGAAACATCCTGACACGATTTATCTGGCTAAAGATATTCCCAACGGGAAACTTAGCAAGTTAACACGGCCACGTACTATAATTAATGTCTCCAATGGTAATTGGCAATCAGCTTTGAAATTGCCTTCAGGCCAACAAAAGGGGAGTCGTGTTATTGTACACAGCTCTGCTGATATGAGTTTCAAGGTATTTGCTGATGATAAGGATTACAGCATTTCTCATGGTGAAATAGTGGCATTTAAGGTTGATGAAGATAAAACATGGATTAAAGAAACTTTCACTATTGACATACTCCTGGTGTACAGCGACAAGGCCGCTGAACGCTTGGGAGAAAATGCCATGCGTACACGCATGATCGAGGCTTTCAATCTCACCAATGAGGCACTCGAAAATTCAGGAGCTAATTTTCGGTATCGTATGTGTGGATTAAAACAAATTAACGCGAAAACTAGTTGGAAAAAGCTTGGAGATCCTCTTAGTGATTTACGCAGTGATCCAATAGTGCAAGAGTGGAGGCATAAACTTGAAGCGGATTGCGTTTATTACGAAGGAACAGAAGAGGGTGGTGGCCTAGCCTATGTTAAGTCCAGTGCTTATAATATGGTAGCCACAGGCTCACTTAACTGCGGTACAACAGTGATGCGCCATGAGCTCGGACATAATATGGGTTTGAAACACGCGGGAGAGAGTGACTCGTATAATCAAGGATATGGATTGCTGAGAACAATTATGGGAGGAAATGATATTCCGTATTATTCGACACCAAATCGCTACACATTGGACTACGGGATCCCAATGGGTATTCCCGATAAAATCGACGCGGTCAGAGCAATGAATGAATTTTCTAAAACAGTTGCCAATTACCACAATCAGATTATATCATGACTCCCCCCCCCTCTTTTTCCTTGACCTATGCCATTTATTAATAAAATTGGCCTTGCAATTCATTTTGATTAGACTAAAATTGTGACCACTAGAGAGTGCATTTAACTCTATTCTAAAATATTGCGCCATTAACAAATAATATGGAAGCTAAATAATTGTTTGCATTACAGTTGAATCCAATTCTGAACAATTATATTATAAAATTATGATAAATTATATTACTTAACTTTTTTGGTTGTATGCAATTAGTACTACTGTCAAAATACTTGGGGCGTAAATCATTAAAAAAAATAAATTTAAAAATATTGTTGTGTATTAAATTAATTGTGTACGGTTATCCAGTATAAAATCAAGTACGTGTTACTTGCATACGTGTACTATTGACCACAAAAGTTGATAATTTGACCACAAAGTCATTTTTTTAAATTTTATAATTGATTTATACCTTATTGATTCGGTTTTCGAAAAATTACTCAGATCGAAGTTGTTCATAATAAATATAGTATCAACTTTTATTTGAAATTTTTTTTCGAAAACCGAATGAATAGGCCCGGCCCATACATTCTAATTCAAAAACATTAAACCATAACAAAATCAAAAATGTTGCAAATGACTTCAGCGAGATTTTAATCTTATATGTCCATACGTATTCGTTTGTAATATTTGCTTCGCTTAAAAACTTATTACCCTTATTTTCTAACACTTTGACATTATTGGGTCGGGTCAAGTTTTAAAGAAGTTTTAAATCTAGACTCTTACCTATAGTTAATAAGTTCTACAAATTTCTTTACTACTACATTCAATTATTTTTAAAACACTCAAAAGGAGTTCAAAAATTTGCTGTCCCCTTAAAAGATACTTTAGACTCTAACTTTAAGCTGTCTTTATCCAAATCAGATCGTCCGTTTTCGAACAATACGATGAACTGTAAAAGATTTTCCACTGACTTTGTAAGCAATCTGATCTGATAATAGAAGTGATTTGATTTTTAGCCCTCATCCATCTCAGGCGGTGAGTAATTTTTCTCAATTCAGATATTCGTCCTTTGCCTTGTTTTTTTAAATTGAATAAAATCTTACGTAATATTTCAGCTAGCCTCCTTTATCTACGCAAAAGGTACCTATCATTTAATCATTCATATTATGCCGTTTCAGGTATGTTTTTGACTTTGTAATTAGTACAATCAATAGAGAAGCCCGTTACTCTTGTCCGCATTAATAATTGTTTAGAAAGAAATTTATTGATTGTTAATTATGTCCCTATTATTCATATTTCTTAACATATTTAGTGAATTTTCATCATTACAATATGCATACCTCGTTTTTATTAACCTTGCATCCGATAGTGCAACATGAAACGCGTTATCACTTTAAAAAATATTAATTATAGAGAAAAAGTTTTTAATATAAGTTGTAGGTAATTTGTAGATTTAAAAGTTATTAGTATTTTATTGTTTAAACAATTATTAGAAGAGATATCGGTCAAAAAGTCAATAAATAAATAGTAATAGTTGTATAAGTCGTAAACGGTAGGTGATACAAAAAAAAATTAAAAAACAAAAAAATAGGAAATTTAATTATCTACAAGAAAGGTTATTACTATTTTTGGCCTAAAGTGCACGGTAATGAAGATATTGGCCTATATCTACAGTTTTATACAGTTTTTCTCAAAACGGCGGTACTTCCGGGGTCGAAATTTGTAAGGATTTTGTTCGTTTACATTCAGTACGTGATACTGAACCTAATTTAAAAAAAAACTCCTGTAAGTTTGTGCACCGCAATATTCTCTATTGACTGTACTAAATGGTTTTGACATCTTTTAAATAAGCTTCGAAAAAATATTTAAAATATAATATACAAAATAAATAAATTTATTATGTATTCTGCAATTTTAATGCGTTGCAAACAAAATAAGATATGTCATTCATTTTATTTCTTGTAATAGATTTATTATTTTGTTTTCCCAATTAAGATTTATCTAAATATTTTTTTCAATTTCAAATAATGTTTTCTCAATGAGTCATAGATCGGCCAAGTCAAGGTGAAATGAATTATATTTTCTGATTACTGCCTATTGCTGATATTGCATATTTGATTTTGAGACAATTTATATGTGTAGTTATTGACAGTGACTTTCACAGTTAAAGAGTCTGCCGTTCTTAATTGGCTGATCAACCTCATCTTGGAAAAATTTACATTAAAATCAAGATATGGTTCTAGAGACCTAGTTGTAACCATATTTTGGTATAAGGGGCTGAAACGGAACTGCAAAATTTATTTGTTTTATGTCCCATTGATTTTTTGTAGACTTTCAGAATTAATTTTGTTTTCGTGTTTCACTGTTTTGCTCATTCAGGATATCGGATTTATTCATTTCCATCAGAATCGCTTTGAGTTGACTGTCCCAGTAGTACTTTGCCACAGTTCTATTTGAACAATTTAATTCCTTTAACCTATTATAACATATTTTTGTCAGACCATGTGGTATCCATTTTCAGTATACTGATCCATCAGCCCAGAGTCAGTTCTAATACTCGTACGGACAAAAGAATTCTTCCCGCCGCAGCTCTGATTATTTAATTGGGCGTAAAAATATTTAAAACAAAGTTACTTAAATTTGTATGGCAAAAAACTATTGTTCAAAATAACATTTTGCATATTCATAATCTGCGGAAAACTGAAGAAAAATGACATATTTTCGACTTTAAAGCAGAAATTAAACTATTTTTCTCAATATTGAGTAGACTAACGTGTTTTAAATCTTATAACATTATTTTTTTAAATATTGAAATTATTTATAGGGAATTAAAAAAAACAAAAACGGTTTTGGAATTCTATCGCCGAAAAAAAACTTTATGTATCTAAAGATAATACAAATACTGAAGGAAGTTTTAAGCTATCAGAGCACAAATCATTACATATGGATTCATTTCTTTTCCAATTAAAATTCGAGAACCAATCATTAAAGATACACTATAACTTTTACCGACCGTTTAAATTAAATATCGTTTCTTTTTTTCTTCTTTATATAAGTAGTACTTTTTTTTTTTAATTTAAATGATTAATAATCTAGATTATTCGAATGTATTAAACCATTCTGAATTGAAATCGATAGGCTCACAAAAAGCATATTTAATAAATAAATTAAAAAAATATTCTGCTGTACAAAATTAAAATCAGCTTATACTAAATCAATATTTTACTGTCAAATTTTATAAATTGTTTAATAAATCAAATAATAAGTAATATTTTTTGCAATTTAATTACTCCCATCGACCTTAATTACATATGTCTGATATGTGAATCTCTGTATACATGACCAGTGTTGCCAGAACCTTCTGATACGAATTAACCTAGCCGCATTTGGCCCTAAAGTAGCGTGCATGTAGCCCTGACGTGGCGCATAAGTGGACAATTTTAAATGAATTTAAAAGGTAATTCTACATTCAATATATTTACAATTCAATCAACTATCTTTAATTGTTGTAAATCGAAAAGCAGTAACATGTGGTTTATTGTCTTTATACTCTGTAAAACGTGAATTACTGCTTTTTTTCACTGCTTTTATTATTTTTATTATTTTTATTATTTATATGTATTATTTTGTCAGAGGTGAAACGCACTAATGAAGAATAGGAATAAATGAGGTAAGAAATATGTAAATATGTCAAAGTTTATATTTAAAGTTTACAAAGTATACAAATTATGTTATCATCATTAAATGAATATTATTATTTTTCTATTTGGACAAACTTTAATCATAACAGCAAATGCAAGGAGTAAAAATGCAGTACTTATATTTTTCAGTAGATAAAAGCAGTACAATTTTGAAAACCACTGCTTTTTTACTTTAAATAATCAATTTACTACTTTTATATTTAGGAAATGTAACACAATCTGACCCGGTATTTGTAAATTTACCAGGGTATATTGAGTTTAGTCCCGACTTTGTAACGCTTGAAAATATTGATCGCAGACATAAATGCTTGGCATAAGTGTTCATAAAATGGCCTAATTCGGCCATATCCGCATGTCCGTCGGTCTTCCCCTCTGTGGACACGATAACTCAAAAACGAGAAGAAATAACAAGCTGAAATTTTGTGTGTGTGTTCTAGAGCTTAAAAGTAAGGTCAAGTTCGGCAAAATGGGACCATGTTTGGGCAAAATGAGCTAAACTGCCCATCTTTGAAACCCTAAGAGATAGAACAAAACTGTATAGACAAGTTTAAACAACTTTTTTACATAAATTCAGGATATACCGGATTTTAAGCAATTAACTCAGTTAGTGATTATTTTCATTTGTTTTATAGTATGTAGAAAATCGTCAGAAAAATCAATAAGCTTGAATATTAATAAAATGCGCTAAATGAAGTTTACTGCCTTATACCTAAACACGGCAATATTGTTTGGAACTTTTTTGTCCATAAACTAAATAGCTTCAAATGCAGCTCAATCATCTTAAATTACTCTTGACTACAAAAGTTTTTATGTATATAGCACCTGTATACACAACTTTGTATTTTTATACACTTGTACCAAGCAAGGACTATTGCTAAATATAACTTCTAAAATTTGGTCTAGGATTGTAATATAGAATTAATAAAAGTTTCAGGTAGATTTTTTCATATTTTCAGATGTGTATATTTCCTTTAATGTCTTATGAACGTTCTGTACAATATATTAAACACGTCACATAGTATTTGATAAAGATAAAAGCTAAATAGAAATTATTATATTAAATAATTACTCTTTTCTTCAATAAAACACACAGCATGGTATGTGTCTTTTATCATTTTTAGTACTTAATTATTATTTGTTAACGGGTCAAATTTCCCACAAGCATCGTTTCAACACGTGTGCGCAGTTTTTTTTTTGTTGTTGTAATTTTAAAGTTTCATGTAGCCATAAAAATATTGTATTTCTATATTTTAATAATGTCTTTTTGTTATAATCACCACTTATCTATTTTTTAGTATGTAATAAAAACTTTAATTTTTTAATATTCATTATTCATTTTCATTTTTTCATAAATATATTATCATAAATTTATGGGTCAAATTTGTGTAATTAAATCATGAATTGTACGGTTATTATTTTAAACAATTTAAAATGTGTATATATATATTGGACTGTTTTTCTTATCCTTAGTACGTTTTTTAAGCAGTAAGGCCTTTAATTAATTTTAATACATACGTGTATATATATATATATATATATATACACGTATGTATTAAAAATAATTAAAGGCCTTACTGCTTAAAAAACGTGTATATATATATATATATATATATATATATAAACGTATATATATATATACACGTATGTATTAAAAATAATTAAAGGCCTTACTGCTTAAAAAACGTACTAAGGATAAGAAAAACAGTCCAAGTGGCCGAGCGGCCTAAGGCGGTATGTCTACGCAGTATGCCTACTTGGTAACTGAGAGGTTATGTGATCGAATCTCAACATCGGCAGATTATCAATTATTTAAAAAAAAAGCGGGGGCGGTTAATTGACTAAACTGTCGGCGTATGGACAAGAACGAAGTAACCGGCTATGCATGAGAAGGTTTTCTGCAGTTTCCTTCACGAACTCCAGATGAATATCGGCATAATTCCTATCATAGTCGGCTGCAGCCGCATATCCTACCAATTTCTCCCTTGAAACTCCCCTTTTCTCTTGTTCAATTTTGTCCATTCATGAATTTGTCCTTTCAAATAACATTCGTTTCTCACCTACCAAAATTAATGTAAATTTTTGCGAAATTTTGTCATTGATGCTACACCAACGGCTTTCTTTATACGCTTTTTATTAGTTTCACCTGTAAGTATGTATGTATGTAACCGACCCTTTTGGGCTCGATTTTCTCCTACTTTGAGCGATCAGATTTAATTCAAATTTTGCACACCTGTCAAAGACCGATGACAATGCAATAATTCGATTAAAATATCCGATTATTCTGATTAGATTCGCCAGGATTCATTTATTTCTTTCCGCATCCTTTGCATGAGAGTTAGAGAGATAGAGCTAGTGCGCGAACTTCAACTAAAAAATGAAAAATAAATAATAGTTTAAAAAAACTAAAAAAACACGCTTTTATAGAAAATCCAACTAAAAAATAGAAAATAAAATTTTATAAATTTGGATTAAGAAAAGTGTAAATAAGGAACAAATGTATACTATTGACACTATGCACCCCACGCTTTTTTCCATTAATATACATTTGTTTCTTATTTACACTTTTCTTAATCCAAATTTATTAAATTTTATTTTCTATTTTTTAGTTGGATTTTCTATAAAAGCGTGTTTTTTTAGTTTTTTAAAACTATTATTTATTCTTTGTAGAGAATATTCGATAAAAGAGTAAAATAGAACTTTCAACGGGTTTTCCGTCTATTAATTATAATAATATTAGGACGTGCCATGAGTCACATTTGTATATATTTTAAATTGTTTAATTAAAATGTAAATATTTTTTAATTCGACAATATTAAAGCCGGCAGGCAGGAGGTGTTTAAGCTTTCAATATTAATGTTTATGTACACATAAAAATAACTATTAAATTTGATTGAAATGTGATAGACAGGACACACATGATTGGAACTTAATAAATTCTTTCCACACACACACACATTTTTTACTGAGTGTGAGATATGAAACTATGTTACGTATCTATTTTGATCGTGAATTGATTGAAATCAGAGAACATAACAACTTTAACTAAATGAAATGTTTTAACCTTCGGTCCGGTGCATTTGATCAAACAGGCACAGGACTGCTTTGTCGCAGGCTTTTTAATCACTTGGAATGAAGACTTTCATATCCATATACGTGTGTAAACCTAAGGTGTAGGGAATACGATAGGAAAAAATATATGGAAAGGTAAGGGAGACAATCTAAAAATTAAAGTACCATTTTTTAAATTCTAAAGTTTAGAAAATTTAATATTACCGTATTTGTATAAATTACTAGAAATTATTAGAAGAAAAAAATCTAAAACAAATGCGTTTGATTTTTAGTACATCACTCTCTATACGAGAATTAGTTGTTACATAACACATTTGCATCTGATACATTTTGTATTTAAAGACACCTTAGAATATACATGAAATAATAAATATTTATAAATATGATGAAGTGTTGGATGATATTAGACATGAATAAATATCAAATGAATTGATTTTTATTATTTTTGAAGTAATATGTTAATTTTATATGTAAATAATAACCATCTTGTTTCATACCTACACCACACTAGTCAAGTGAATACATCACCTAGCATTTTTAACCTCTACTTATATGCGTACAATATAGAAATATTGTAAATCGATATTGAGATTTTACCAAATCTGATGCCAAAAAAAAAACACTGACCTCTATATAATTGGACAGAATATGCTTATGGATCTAAACGTGAAATAACGGACCCAATTGAAGCGCTGTCTTTAACCGCTTCATCTAGCAAAACTAACTACATTTACCTTCAAAGTTCAGTGCCTTTGCGTGACTAACAAGTTTAAGTGTGTATTGGAAATACATAAGACAGCCGTACATAAATGGAGCGCTGAAGCAAAATAAATACCTTGGCTAGTTGAAGAGCGCTTCAATTCAGGTTAATGGCGTAACATGGAATAATCAGTCTAGTTATATAAAGTTTTGTGCAAAAAACCCATTTTTGGTCATTCGTGGATCAGTAGTTTGTACGCATGCATTTGTGTCTGGTTGAATGTGTATAAGATAACAACATAAGTAAAGAACGGAGATAACGAGAGGACTGCAACTTTCAAATTAGGTTTAATATTGTCGTCTCATGCAACTGCAACTTGGTACCATGATTAAACTTTTCAATCACTAGATTTTCACGTACTTGTCATTACTCTTAATTTTGTTAGAAAGAGTAGTTTATTGCATTAGAGGTTGCAAAATCCAGATTTTGATAGAAATTCTTGGAAGTTTTTATTATAAAGTCGTACATTTTTATATAAAAAGTTTCTATTAGTTAAAACTGAAGCTATTTGGTATAACTGAAGATTGTCAATAAATAGTTTATAGCAGTTCTTCCCTCAGCAGAGAGCGAAGCATCGTCTCAATGCGCTTCTGCATGGAAAATCATCTCTCGCAAGTAAGGAGCGTCAACGAGATTGTGAGGATTACACAGTACGCGTCATATAAGTTCCATGAGACAAACAAATAGCGTGCTTTGCTGTTTGATCTTAACCACTTTCTCTAATTTTTTCCTGTTATTCTTTGTTCCTCCTTCTCCGTGTATGAACTATTTAGCTTGTAGGTAGAAGCCGCGGGGGGCCACGTAGGGTGGAAAACGCAACTCTGACTTTATGGACAGTCCGACATTGATATATGGTAATGCCAAGTAATAAACTATTTATATGACGGTCTTGTGAGTGTCTGCCACCAGGTTTTTATCTTTAAAGACGTGCTTACATATTTTTAGATTCTTCATCTTTATTCGTTTTATTGTTCTCACTATTGTAATAATTGTTTATAATATGCGTTTTTACTTAATTCTTAGAAAATTATCTACTTATTTGATTTGTAATTGTATATGTATTGTATGTCTATGCTATGTATGTATTTTAACGGAAATGGGTGAAGTTTATTGTATTTATTAGTGATGCTATGATTCTCACATGATTTTTGAAACAAAAATCAATAAACATGTTTGGCGGCGATAATGTTGTTGGTGAATAGAAATATAGAAATAATAAGCGTCATGATAGTGTTAAATATCACACGCTACTAGGAGACATTATCAATTTTGTTCTGTTCTTCTAGAAATTGTCGTACAAATATGATTTCTAACCTGTAGACTAAGGTCAGGGGACAAACGAACGTTTAAATGAAATACTTAATTAAACTTACATTGATTTTAAAAGTACATTGATTACAACATGCGTCGATTTTAGGACACACTAGTGTTTCCAATCAGTTGTTTGACGTTGTGTGAACAAAAAGTTTCTATTAAATAATATGAAACAAGTAAAATTAAAAATTTTTTAAACGTTCAATCCAAAAACACAAACTTAAATAATTTATATCCTAAATGCAAAAAATACTTTTCCTATTCACCATCTTGGGAAGGTTTTTATTCGGTTTCAAGTTATGGTAATACAAATAATTAAAACTGTAATTACAATTCATACCAAAAAATCGAACGACAGTAATTGAGACCTTTAGAAGCAATCAAAAAATAAATCGGATAACTGCATTCAGCTTTCTTACATGTTTATGCAAATAGAAGCGTTTGATGCGTGCCTGTTTGTACATTTAATCATTTACATGGAGTCATCTTGTACATTTAATAACAAAATTGATTGTAATATTTCATTTAAAAAAAAAAAATACAAATTGAATTAAAATATTTATATGACGTTGGATGACATATTAACAGAGAAATTCTTGTTGTAAATAGTGTTAAAATTGTAATTGTATATATATGTTACAGCGGTTACGGTTTAATGATTTTACAAGTATTCAAACATACAATTTTACAATGTTTTACAATTTACATCACCTGTGAAACCACCGTTATATACCATATATAATAAATATAGTACTAGAAAATAGATCTGCCTATTAAGGTTGGTATGTTTTAAAAAAGAAAATATTTATTACTCTGTAAAATATTACAAATATTTTTACACTTTGTGTGACTTTTTAAATAAGGTGTAATTATAAAAATCAAAGTCGTGTATTTGTTCTGAATTATTGACACTATTAGTTTTATTGAAATGGAATTTTAATCTAAATTTTTTTCAATATGATCTTGTATGCAGGGGGCCGTACCGACGGCCTTGGGGGCCACGGTCCCAAAACACTGGGGTGCCTTTCCTGTTGATAATGGTCTTCTATTAGTGTTTATATATATATATATATATATATATATATATATATATATATATATATATATATATAAGAACATTCATTATTCTTCGACTCTACGATTATAAAACTCTGTTTATTTGTTTGTTTGTGCGAGCATCACGCGAAACCGGGCCGATTTTGATGAAAGTTTTTTCTGTTTAAAAGCTTATAGGTAGACTTAAAAATCGATATATATTTCATTTCGCTGTGGTAGAAAGAAATCGAAAATATTCACTGTAATAAAAAATTGCTGAAAGTGTCGATAAATATTTGAAGTGGTGGGGACTATTAATAATTGAAATAGGGGAAGCGGTGCGATTTTACATTGAGGGTTTAAATTTTAAAATGACGGAAGACGGAGTTATAATAATAAAATGCAAGCGTAGTCGTGGGTTTAAGCTAGCACGTTATAAGATTGTAATTAGATGAATTATCGTAGATAGAAAATTCGTCAAATAATATAATAAAATTTTATAAAATTATTTTTCAAAAAATAATCTAAAACTCCATCTTATCAAACTCATAAATGAATTATCAAAATTTATTGTTTGCCATTCACTAGATACCTCCCGGTAAGTAGGTAATTCACAAACTATTTAAAAAAACATCTATATAAAATATAAATTATAAAATTTAGTTTTATGCTTTATTTTTTTAATATCATAAATTTTAGATGTAATTCGTTCACTAACCAGATAAAAAATTACATTGAGAAATACAGAAGATGGGATACAAATAAAAGTGCTTGAAGAACTAATAATTTCAGCCTGGCGTGACGAATAAAATAAACTGGGAACTATTTGTGGTTTGCAGTTTACGGATCTGAGATTTAAAATTAGAATGGTTTAGTTTTGGGGGTTGAAATAAGATGTGTACAGGTTCAAATAGAAACCTATTATAGCAGGAATCCACCAATATATATGATGTATTTTATTTATACTTTTTGTCTAAACATTTTTTGGGAATAACTATTAAAAACTTTGTGGGATGTCAATTAAAAGTTTTTTAAGAGCCACCATTTCAAAAATGTATAATTCATTTTTTTTTTAAATTTTCTTTAACTTTTTTCTGAAAATACACTTTGTAATTGCTGCCCTCCACCGTATCACCAAAAGTATCCCTGGGAAGTGATCAATGTGAATAGACTTTAAACACCGAGATCATTGGGAAATTCCCGATGCAAATAACCTGAACAGGACACAACTTCAATTAAGCGGGCTTAATTCCCCGCTAGCATAGCTTGACCGATTTGTGATTTTAAAACTGTCACATTTTCGTTGGGTCTCAGTGTACTTGTACAAAAATAATATTTATTTTGCTTACATAAATTTTATTATTTAAAAAAATGAATAATATGGTTTTTACAAAATGTTTAATTTATAAAAAACAATATATTTTATTTTTAGGTACATATATACTTGTGTTATCGTTTATTCATTGTTTGGTCAGCGATGGCGCCCAAAGATATAAATAAACGGACGTACAGGAACCACGAAAAATGAAATAAAATAAATTCTTATTTAAATATTTATATAGATTATCGCGCTTCCTCGTTTTTTTAACGAAGTAATAGTTGTTTTTTCTTAAAATAATATTTTGTGGATTTAAGTGATATTATTGTTCATAATTCGAAATAAGATTTTGTAGCAAAGAACTTGAAACTCTTTGGGGAAGCATTTAATAAACTTAAGCAATTATACCATTTATGTACTGAAATAATCTGCAACAATTACAAAAACGTTGTTAACAAGTTCCTAAACCCACTTGGCTCTGTCAGATTCAATAAATTTTATTGCATGGCTGTTATATGGTCTCTATAATGACGGTGAAGAATCTTTGAAAACTTCGCACCTGCAAACTTAGCATTGAAAGATGCGTGCTAAAAAAATTGATAAAATAAATGCACGGAAATAAGACAAAAAATTCGTTACGCAGGAGCTGCTTCAACTTAGCGAATTTCCTTAAAATACATAAATCACTTTCTAGCGGTCACAATTTTAGTCTGATCAAAATGAAATGTCGTATATGATTTTAGTATTTGCATGGTCAATTTTATTAATAAATGACATACGTCAAGGAAAGGGGGGCATAAAGAAAGAAAACACAAAATACAAAATATCTCTTTTAATATTAGAACAATAAAAAAATGCGTTAGAAATAAAGTTGTAGAAAATCATATTTGCTACAATTCATCATCTTATCATTTTTGCTCTAACTCTCATGTGTACAGAGATAGTGAGGAATTTAGTTTTCAGTCTTAAACCGTCAATATTTCTGTAAATATTAGGGTAACAGAAAAAATGATGAAAAACAAAACTACAGTAAAATTTAATACCTAAAACTTTACTTCTTATAAATTTATCGATTTTTCGAATATTAAGGGAGATATGTCAAATTTTGTGTTTCCCCCTCCCTCTAAACCCCCCTTTCCCCTCGTCCGATTTTACCCATTAACGAACTTGACCTTTTGAATACCAAATGCGCCTCAAATACCAAATTTCATTCCGATAAAATGAAAACTGTGACCGCTAGAGTGATTACAGACACATATATATATATATATATATGTATATATATATGTATATATATATATATATATATATATATATATATATATATATATATATATATATATATGTCCATAGATATATATATATATATAAATTTTATAGATGGTGATTTTTGACATCTACTTGGTAGAATCGATGGACATTTGAAGAAATTTTTGCAAAATTTTGACTTCGGTACGGGACCAATAGCTCTATTTCCTTTCAGGAAATTCGCTAAAAATAGTCGGGTTAGTTACATCATTTATAACTCAAGAACGGGTGGACCGATTTTTATGATCTTTGATTTGTTGGATTTGTCTCCGAACCGATTTTTGTAAAGGTAGGAATCATAAGGACTATCAAATCATGTTAGGATATTATTGATATTATAATACTTCTGCAAATATTAGATTTATAGAAAATATGGTCAAGTCATAAATTGTAGTAAAATTCATTTACTACAATTTTACTCATGGTCAGTTTTTCCATTTTACAAATATTAAGAGGGAAATTTTAGATTTTAGTTTTTACCCTTCTCTCTAAGCTGCCTTTGGCCTTGACCGATTTTCTATTGACGAACTTGAATGAATTTCAATCTCAGCTGATTAAAATAAATTTCTGGATGCTTCCGTAGAAACCAAGTCAAGCTAATTTTAAAGAATCATTCAATCAGCAGTAATGTTATTAAATAAATGTAATTTCGTTATTTTTTAACTAATTTTGATGAGGTTTGTAATTCAAAATGCTAAAATATTTGTATCGCAAATCTTTTTGTTAAAGTTACGGATTTCCTGGATATTTGATTTTAAACATTTCAAGTGACCGCCATTTTGAAATTAGGAAACTCTTTTGGAAAATTATTTTTGGATATTCACAAAGTCTACATGCGTGAGGTATTTTCCGAGTTTCACAAGATTATCTTCCATAGTTATAAAATATTAATGAAAGAAAAAAAAAAGCACAAAATCGCGTCTAAACCGTTCGAATTTGAAAAAAACAACTGAATTTTGTTTTCTTACTTTGGTCTGTAGTAAAAGCTACACACCATATATTGTATATTTAACCCGGTATATTTAACTAAATATTATTTCTAAAATCAGTGCTACCACATTGAAAACCATATAATTGCATAAACAGGTAAATAGAATAACCACAAACTTTTATCACATACAATAATAATAATAATTACAATTATTATTAATTTGCATCTTGTTTTGTTGTTTAATAATATGTTTGTGTATATCTACAACAATCATGCCGAGTTTACACATTTACAATAATCATAATAATGTTAATAATAAACCTAGGTATAAACATAGTTTACATGCAATCATATAATTTTATATTAATTTACTCCGCATCATAATTTTAATATTTTCATTATATTTACATATTAACAAAATACCATGGGCGGCAAGGATTAAGGGTGTCCACTTAGAAAATACATCGATGTTTTAATCCGATGTTATACATCGATCTTTTTCAATACATCGATTCATTAACATTGCTTATCATTATTCAGTGGGCCCCCGGTACTACCTAAGACCCCCTATAGTTCGGAATTGTTTACAAAAGAGTACCTTGTAATCCGACAAATTACAGATCCAATGATAAGATTCTATATGTTATACATACTCTGAAGTACAAATCGTACTTCATTATGTATGTCGAATTTAGTAAATTAAACAACACAGACATGTCGGATTACAGGGGGGACCGGATTAGACAGGGGCCGGATTACCGAGGGCCCATTGTATTTGCTTCAAAGTATTCCACGTCGTATGCAGAAAACCGCATCCTTCTAGCATATATATAAGTAAATACTGTATTTGGGGATTCTTACCCGTTTTGCGTTAAGAAAATTAAAAATTTCCAACATTCCCCGTAAGTTTAAAGGATTCCACGTCGAATGCAAAAAACTCAACCTTCTAGCATGTATAGAAGTAAAGAACGTATTTAAAGGTTTGGGAAAATTAAAATTTTTCCGATTTTTCCCGTAAGTTTGAAGGTATTTCGAGTCGATGCAAAAACCGTATCCTTCTAGCATATATAGAAGTGTTTTACACTTTGTATAGATGAGTCCGTCAGTCAGTGATTGAATCAGTTACACAAAGGACTGTATATATTAGAGATTGGGCTGTTCCTCACCGAATCTATAAAGGCATCCCTGAAAAAAATTAGAATAAAAACAGGAGATATTACTAAGGCATGGATTGAACGAAATTTATCAGAATTGCGAGTATTTTAGTTAAAAGAAACCCCGCAGGATCGGCTTGCGTTAAAATTTTGTTCAAACATTCGTTCCGTTTAATCTTGACATTTACACCAAAAGTATTTTATGGGACATAACTTTAAAATACATATCTACTTGTATTTCATATACAATAATATTAAAGTAAATTTTCTTCTCAGAGATTCCATCATCTTCAGCATCGTATCGTCATGATAATAATAATAATAATATATTTTATTTATTTACTTGAACATCCTAACCGAACAACAAACATAAAGAAGAAAATAATGAGAGAGGGAGAGAGAGAGAGAGAGACATCTCTTGAGACATTTCAGAAAACATATAAGGATACATTATGTATGTATACATTTGTTTTGTTTGGTTTGTATGATGACAATATGTTCTTGAATATTATATTAATAAAATATTTGTATACAGGAGTGTTCACTAGATCACTAACTTAAAGCTTAATTAAACATCAAAATACAAAAAGTATTGTTTTGAAAATGATCACATAAATCGAAACGATTGTAAACAGAGTTTATGAAAAAAGTTTTTTACAAATGATGTTTATTTGAAAAACAAAGGTATATTTATTGTATTTAAAATTTTGATCTATTTCTTACGGTTTCAAAGATAGGCAGTTCTATCCATTTTGCTTAAACCTGGTTCGATTTTGAAGATTCTACCAGGAAGCAAAATTAGACAATACAAATATTAGTCGGAATATTATAAGTTATAAGATATTAAAGTTGTAAATTGCCAAAAAGATTGAAGATTTGCTCTCATACGATTCGTAAATATGATTGAAATTATAGAAAAAGAATCTAACGAGCCTTCAAATCCAGTGCTAAATGAATTTGTAGCTGGTTTATCGGGCAAACAGCGGCCAGTGATAGTCATGTGCAGGCCGTTTTCACAAATTATCTACAGCGTGGACCCGAACTGCGCCTTTTTTCTTTGTTTTTGTGCATAAGTATAGTAGTAGATTTCACATTTCTTTAGGGATAAAGGAACACGTCGAGTCGTTTGTTATGGATAAAATTTATTACTTTGTTATTGCATGTACCATAGAGTGTTTTTAATTAAATAAATTACTATATTAAATTATACTTTAATAATAATAAATTTTGTTTTCACTGAAATTTCGATTAACATACGGTATATAAACTTGAGTCCTTTGAGACGAACGTGTAAAATATGTAGTCACTGTATAAAGCTCTTCCATTTATTATATTCAAGTTTTATTAATAACATTCAAAACTTTACAGACATATAACAATATTATTAATAAAATACTGATATGTGATTTTGAGAGTGTATTTATGGCTTTTTTTAAGGGTATATTTTATATGACAATGTTCAAAGTAGTCATATATATTGCTATGAAATTCGTCCGCAGAGTATAAGGGCTAAACATATCAATTGAAAGGTTTAATGAATTTGTTGAGCAACCACTGTGCTGGAAGTAGAAACTTCGATACAAATGCAATTAGATAATAAGCTTTATATACCTTGTTTACAGAAATAGCACTTCGTATCAAATTTACCTGTTTCAGAAATCCGTCATTGAATGAAAGGTGAATACTGCTATTCAAAAGATATGGGGGAGAATACTCCATTTCTATTATTAGTTTTTATGTGAAACGCAAGTATAACCATAAACTTACTTTTCCTTACAATCTGCGTTAGATTATTCGCCGAGTACTGAGGTTGCTGAAAGTATTAAGGTTGATCGCCCGAGTAGTCGAACTGTTAAAAGTGCTCATTCTGCTTGGAACTGGGAGGTTGCTGGTTCGATTCCCAACGGTGACAATTAAATTAAATTTTAAAAAAATTAATGGAGTTAATGGTTCTTATCAAAGTCGGATGCAGTCGCACAACCTACCACAAATTCTTTGTTTGCATACAGTTCCTTGTCCTTTAGGGGTTGGTAAATAAGGCCTAGAAAGACTTACTTGATATGCTTTAACCTTCCCTCCATTACTACTACTACTACTACTACTACGGTTACTGAGATCGATGATAAAACGAATTATAGTATTTATTTTATACCTTTAAGATACATTTTGCTCGCATTTTGAAAGTTATACTCCATTTTTTTCAATTACTCGTGCATATACAATTTTTTAACTTCGATATTAATTTTTGTATTTTTTATTTCAGGTAAGAAAATTCATTTAAAAGTCTACAACGTCTGAAAAAAAAATACGGTAAGATTTTATTTTGAAAATCTAGATAAAACAATCAATTAAATATTAATTATATTGAGCTTTAATTTGCGCTCCAAAGTCCGAAATGATTAAATAATAAAACCATTTATTTAGCTTTTTCCTCTTTTTTAATAAACGCTGAAATTTTAATCAATTAACACCCTCATAAGGGTGCTTTTAAACGTACGGAAAGTTGACTGGTTTTTTAGAACTATATTCAGTCTTCAGTCCCAAATCTATATATGTTTATTCAATTACAGCTGAATAGCTTAAGGTTGGATAACGAATGCATTTCCATGATATAGCATTTTGAATTTTTACCATATTGTCGCTAGTCTCGACAACAGTGCACGCAGCGAATACCGCAATAAAGTTAATTGAATCCAAAAGAAATTCGGATTGTAATTTATCTAAAACAGAAATCAAGTACGTTTATGATAAAATATCATTGTTGGTTGTTAAAAATTTACGAAAATTTTCCATTGTTCACCATTCTAGCAAGTGAAAATAACTAACTGAGTTAACTGCTTAAATACCTAAGATGGATATTTACACGGTTCGATCTTGCCTATTCTCGAACTTGAAGCTACTTTTTAGCTCTAGAACAAAAACACAAAATTCCCGCAATAAAAATTCATCGAGAGTACTTGCGCTATTGGAGGAAACATAATCTTCGGAAGTTTTAGAATTCTTGGCTATAATTCTATGATCTGAAATAAGTGCGGAATTCACTCACGCCCAAATAAATTTAGCCAATGGCACTTTTTCTATCTCACATGACATTTATAGATATATTTATTTATTTGTGTTTACATTTAAAAAGAAATTTAATTCACTTAACAGTATTTTAATTTTATTATTGCTTCACAATAATTCGATTGATGTGCTACACACATAAATATACATATAATAAAATACCATACCAGATATTTTATAAAAGTATCTATCTTTACCTACCTACATACAAATAATAAATACTTTACTTTCCATAAAAAATAAATGGAGCAATTATTAAAATAAAATGAGTATAAACCTCTAGGGAGTGATTGGGAAATCACTGCATACACTTCTTTTCTAGCACTATAATGTACAATTGATAGATACAACAGAAAAAAACAAATGTAATAAAATACATTATCGACATATCTAGAGAAACTCTTCCACATACCGATGTGTAGTCTTTTATTAGGTGTTCTAAAGTAAAATATTATTGTAGAACAATTACAGAATGTAGTTAATGTTGAAGTGAAACTTTTTAAGCCTGTGAGTAAAAAAATCTGTATACATATATACCCTTTTTGTATTTATTGTATTTCTCTTACTCTCTTATTATATTATAGAATGTGTGTCTTTTATATTTTGTTAGTACTGTTCAAGCAAAGTTATGTAAATTGTGTAATTATACTAAATTAGACTAGGGAAATGAAGGTTTCTATCGTTGGAAAAAAAGAATTTCCATTCCCATGATTATTTGAACTTTTTGTCATAATTTGGTAAGTCCCATCATCTGTTAAAATACATAATTGGACCTTTATCACATAGTGGATAAGTTGCTATTAGAGCTAAACTATTTATCATAGTAGCTGAAAAAGCTGGCGTTGCTAGGGCTTAGGAAAATTAGAAAATTTATAGAGATTGCATTGTAAATTTGAGTCAAATGATTATTATTTTCTAAATTTTGACAGTTTAAAATATCGATTTTTTTATTTATTGACATATAATTCGTTTTTAAAATTTTGTTCATGCATGTACTTTTATAGAAACTATATAAGATATTCAGCCTTTAGAAAACGACTATAACTTTGGAACGGTTTGATAGTTTTTCTAAACTAGGGTCTTCTCTTATCATTATTTCGCTATCTCCTATAGTTTCATTCAAACAATTCAGACAAATACACACGCAACATATTTTTCTTTTTATATACATATAGAAATTAAATTTTTATACCGATTTGAAATCTAGTACAACAATTGTCTGAAATACATTAAGTGTATCATAAAGGAGAGGGTAAAATTTCTTCCAAGAAGAGTTCTTTAATATTTGACGGACAGTTTTGATCGAAGTCTAATAAAGAATTCGCTCTCATATAGTTTTTATAATTATAAGACAAAAATTATAATTTAATTACTATTAAATTCAGCAATATTTTTCACTTGAATATTTTTTCGATTATATTACGGTTTTACACAGCAATAGTGACAGATAAAAACCTTTAATAAAGTATTTAAATAATTATTTGAAGATTATTTAGAGAGATATTAAATCTACTAAATAACAGATGTTGCTGATATTGTTTAGGATGCTGTATAATACATTCTCAAATTGTTCAACATTAATACAATTAATAATTAATTATTGATAATCATAGTTTTAAATTATAATCTATGTGTTAGTGTTATTTGATTTCCACACCTTAGGTGTCAAAATAATATTGACAAGCACTATTTAAATATCACAAACAGAAACCTATAGCTCGACTAGTATTATTCTTTTATGTTCTATATTCAACCTATCACATTTAAATAAGAACACCTCGCACGGATAGGTATTCACAAAGAAGTCAGTAGTCAGGTATATTTAACCCTTCTGGTGTATAAGTTATTCTGTGCGGCATTATTTCAATATCGAATGTATTTTATCGAAATCCTTCTATAATTTTATATAGAAATGATGATGAAAAAAAGCCCATGGGTTATTTCTGTTATCTTTTCTGATTTACTACCATCATATTTCCAAGAACAAAAAGCCGTAAAAAGGGATGGACTCAAAACGCCGTATATTTTCCGTAAAATGTGATGAACTCAAAAATCAAACATGTATTGTTTACAAAAATAAATATTTATAATGAACAATGTAGTAACCAGATCATGCAAAATTTGTATAAGTAAAAATTGTGTTCATTCTTCACTTTGTTCCAGACGTTATAGATGTATTTACTCATGCTATTTTGAAAATATATTATTAATTAAAATATTTATTTATATAATAACTTACGATTTACATGTAAAAATGACAAAAAACTGATTAAATTGTTTAAATAACCAGTGTATATTGAGTTTATGGAAAAAGTTGTTTATTTTAAAAAAAGTAACATTATTTGTCTTTAAATTTTTGTTTTATCTCTTACAATCTCAAAGATGGATATGTGCATGCTCCCTGGGGAGAAAAACCATGCTCCGAGTTTGCCTATGACCTCAATTTTTAGCTTTAGAACAGACACACACATTATTTTAGCTAATTGTCTGTTTTCGTTTTTGAGTTAAAGTGCCCACGGAGAGATAACCATTCAGGAACAGGCATATGGAAATGAACTAATTAGGCAATTTTATGACACCTATTAAAAAAAAAAATTTTCTATGATCAATATTTTCCACTCTTACATAGTCGGAACTAAACTTATAATACCCTTGGATATATTATATATACCGGGTATAAAAAGATATTAGTTTTACGTGCTAAAAACTGATTTTATATTTTTGTGTTAGTAAACGGTTTGATACACGGAAGGGTTCATTATTTTATTATTCATGATTTTCTATTTTGATTTTAAAAACAATATTCTTATCATTGGCTTGTCTTGTTTGCATTTGAAACGACAGCGATCATTTGAATATTAATTTTAATTAAAAAATCTTTTACAAACGTTGTTTTTTGAGTTCATTAATAAATTATTTTCTAATATACATTTTTTTTTTTTAAGTCAAATTATATTGATTGATTTTTTTTCATGTGTAGGCTTTAATTATCCGATAATGAGTATAACCACACTATCGGTTTTACTTTTGAGATTAAATCAAACTAACACTATGTTTTTATACAGAAATTTTTTAGAGAAACAGAAGTAATGTTTCATACTTTATAGAATTTAATGTGTCTTTATGAAGCATGTAATCAAACTGGGTCCATATATTAAATTTTAAATTCAGATGCATTTGTATATAGTCGACAGGAAACTGGTTCTTTTATTGTTTTTTTGTCAAAAGTTCTTTTTTTCGATATTTCATAGTAGCTTTTGTGCCGAATCACTTACCATCTTTCGATTTCACAGTAACCCAGTAAGGAATTTTTGTTCAGCTGATTCTGAGAGTATATGAGTGATATATATATATATATATATATATATATATATATATATATATATATATATATATATATATATATACATATATATATATATATATTATATATACCGTGTGTGTTGGACAGTACCACTACCAGTAATGTCAGTACACTTTTGTATGTGCATCACAAAATCCCCACTCTTGAATGACAAACAAACCACCATACGCATATAGTATAGCTATAAACTATCCAGACGTTTGTATGTATGCAATGACTCTCATTACATGTGTACTGACTGACTTCAGTAATAAATAATACTACACGGTAAATTCAGTAATAAACAGTACTACACGGCCAGCCAGTAATAAATAATATTTAATATTGATTCTCTATAGGAAAAGCTGTCCAACACACACTGTATATATAGTATATAATTGACAAAAACTTTTTTAATGAACATAAATATACCGATCCAACATTCTTATACGAATCCAAGGTATACTCCGGAATCCAGAGTAATTCTACGTCAATAATTCAATCCTGCTACTTTCTGTATATACTCAATATTAATTAATTTATCCATAATTAATAACATTTATAAACAATCAAAATAAATATTAAAACATACATTATTTAATTTAAATTTGTTTATTTTTATTATTATTTTTTTTTTATAATTTAAAACATATTTCATAAATAAACATGTTTTCATAAAAAATATATGAATATTCAAATTACATATTCATTGTACATATATCATTATACCAACATATTTATAGATATATATATATTAATCGTGAAAATGACGTAATATTTCTATATACAAAATCAATAATTAATAATATTTATAAATGGTTTTGTATGTTTATTTATTTTACTAAAGATTACGTCATAATACCGATATATAAATGCAAATGACAGATATTGGATGATAGTTTAAAAACGGTTGTACATTAATTACTAGTATTACCCGTTGCGGCTTCGCTCGCCAAAATTTTTGAAGGCCTTTAAAACTGAGTAACATGATATTCTTCCCATCAAGGACTGATTTTTTTTAAACGATATTACACTGATGTATTTGTTTCTTTATAATTTATAGGCTAAATATCAATTTTCATCCAAATACCGATACGAAAAAATTATAACTCAACCAGGAATCGAACCTCGGGCTTCTGCATATCTACTCCACCGTGCTACCGCTACACCAAAGACGACTCGGACGTAAGGGCCAACGTTTTCATATCATTCTTATTTTTTATTTTGACAGTATTCTTTCTGTTAAATAAATATAAACGAATAAATATATGAATCAATTTTCATGTCTCTAATTTTAAAAACTTTCATACATACGCTCACTCCGTGTTTCACCCCCTTGAGGATCCATTTTCCAAAAACTTGGAAACACGTATTTTATGATGTATAATTGAAATAGAAATATTCAGATCTTTAGCTTTAAACATACCAAAACTCTGATTTCTTATTTTATCCCCTTAAGGGTAGATTTTGAAAAACTCTGAAACGTGTATTTCTTTATTTATTATAGCTGACCTGCAAAGGCTTCGTACTGAAATTGTGTACAAAACTACTAGTTGTATAAAAAAAATATTGCATACAAAAGTTCAATAGACATCAAAACAAAAAAGAAAAACATAAATGACTAATTTTTTTTCTTCAAATAGTGTTGAAAGTAGTCCTTTCCCAGTTATTCCAGGAGTCAACAAAATTTTAAATAGAAACAATCTTTTGTAAATTTTGATTCTACGATTTTTCCTGACTTTTGAATTCTCGAACACAAAATATCATTTCATTAACTATTTTCGTTTTCGAGTTATAGGACTGATAGACAGGCGAGCGGATATACCGAATATACTGGGTCTATTCTGCACTGTGAGTCCAGTTATACTTTCAAATGTATCTCATACGAAATAAAAAATTTATGAAAGATTCAAGGACTATTCCTGCACTACAAGTCTTGTTATATTTTCCCACAAAATGCCATAATATAGCGGTAGGTAATTGTTCGCACATGGTATGAACAGTCAGGCAACCTAATCGTGATGCATGCGAACGCACCCCAACAGTCGTTAGCAGTGCTAAAAAATAATAATAAAAAATCCCTGACAGATTAAGATACAACCAGTAGCTGGAGTTGAATGTGTGAATAGAAAATTAATATAAGTGCGTACTTCAATCTGTATAATTTATACACCGAATAAACTTCTTTTTTATTGTTTGTAATTTTTGATAAACGATAAGAAATAATCAAAGTAATATTTTCACAAGTGTATTTTATTTAAAAAAATCTACTGTCACTCTCAGTGCCCATATATCCAATGACAAAATTTTAAAAATAACAAAATTTCCACGAGATAAGTACATTTTAAGTCAAAATCTTCGAGTTACAACATCAACTAAAATAAACAGTACGGATATCAATAAGGAAAATTAAATTAAATATAATATTAAAGTTTTTCCTCTATAAATAAGAAACATTCACGTTTTTCCGCTAATGATGTTCACAACTTAAAATCGCATAAATTATCCGCGTTTCTTTTCTAAACCAGAATATTTAATTTTTGCTAATTCCTGCTGTATTGAGTCCAATTCTGATTGCAATTTCGATTCATGATTATTTCCAGTCGGCAAAAGTGGCCGAACTCTATTTGCAGGTGTTGTTTGAGAATTTGATCGATTTCTGTTCCGATTTGTTGTTTGGGAATTTGGTCGATGCCGATTCGATGGTGTTGCTTGTGAATTTGGTCGATTTCTATTCGTAGATGTTGTTTGAGAATTTGACCGATTTCTATTCGGGTGTATTGGTTGTGAATTTGGCCGATTCCTATTCGTAGATGTTGCTTGGGAATTTGGTCGATTTCTATTCGGCGCTAATGTTGGTAACTCGGTTATATCATCCATTGAATATGGATCCCATTCACTTGGATCCTTATAATATGTTGAATTTAATACATTTTGCGAATTGGATGTATGATGTTCATGCCGTGGTCCATAAATAGCACGTAAATTATAAACATCCTTTTTATACAACAACTGTTGTGTTGTAAAATCATACGCTTGTCGAATAATTGATCTAGCCTCGGGATCGTCATCATTATGATCTACACCTAATCCATGTAACATTTCATGCATTAACACTTGCATAAACACTTTTAATAATTTCAATTTATAATCTCTCACAAATGCTTGGATTTGTTTATAATCAATATCAATATTGGCTCGTGGTTGGCCATCAATAATCAAGAAATTCGTTTCACCCAATACATTTGGCGGGAGTGATCGACGAAAATCAATAATTATATGACATTTATTGGTGGTTAAAAAAAATTTTAACGATGTATATTTACTAATTTTTGTTAAAACATATTCCGTGATTTTACGGCTATCTTGAAATTGTTCATCAGAATTTTTTAATCGACGATCATCAACTATAATATAATTTTTAAAACATACACGTAATTGTTTTGTTTTACTACGATCAATTGCTGTATCAGCATTTAATAAATATTGATTTGTGTATGTGTTGTTAAATCTCAGATTTGGACGTTTTTTAAATAATTTTTCATATGGTTGATAATGTGAATTTTCCAGAATGGTATATCGTTCCAATTCAAGTGTTAACACATTTTGCGTAACTAGAAACAATGTCACTAATGTTAAACACAATTTAAACACGAACATTTTAACACTAATGGAAAATCACTGCTACTATGACATGAGACAACTTTGTTTATAACCTTATTCTTTGAGTGATCTTTTAGTACTAAAAAATGGCATATGTCTGATGATTTTATCTCATTGTTTCTGGGATTTCCCAAAAAATAAATGGCGATAGTGTACTTATCTCGATTTGTTAGGGTTTTTTTATTGAATTTTGTTATAGTTTTTCCTTAATTTTAATATTATATATAATAAGGTTGGGTGGAACAAGTACCTAACAGGAAATAGAACGAACGGAAATTTCCAGTAAATTTTATCTTAAAATAGAATATGTAAATACCCGTTGAACAATACTTACCGGTGGATATATTCACCTGTACAAACATGTATTGTTTGCATATACGCTTCTTCTTTTACATACTTGATGGCATTGATAGTCCTTTTGTACCTCTTTATGCAAACTATTGCGTAATAAACGGTTTTTTGAACATATTTAAAATGGAAATGGTTCAATGCTCTGTAAAGTACATTTTAAATACTAAATGTAAATGTTTATCTGAATGTATTTAAAATGAAATATATATATATATATATATATTTATACTTGGTCAGAGTGAATGTATGTTAATGCAATATCTCGTGAGTATTTAAAGCACTATAACATTCAAATTTTAATAATTATAAGCATTTGGGTGAAGGTGGCTTTCCAGGATTACGACTTGCTGAGAGTGATTTCTCGGTTATATTAAAAATTCCTCACAAATAGATTTCAAATAATTGAAAAGAGGATACCAAAATTGTTTACTGTTTTTTAATAACCTCAGAGTTGGTTATTGTTTAAATGTATGTGGAAGAAATCTAATATGATTCTAGTCTTTTATACAGAAAGGCGAAGTCATTCACACAGTTTGTATATGGAGGTAGTGTGGTTGTTTACAACACCAATTTTTTTTCCTCGCTTTTTTGAATTTGAAATTTATATGTTATAATTTGGCTTGAGCGATGATTATCTATTTATCAAGGACGAAAAAGTTTGAGGAAACTTTCGATTATATTAACTAAAACCTGTTTTTAACAGAAGATTACTGACAAATAAATTTAGCTTAATGGTAATTTTACTTCAAGGATTTTTGGGAAAACTTTGAAATGCATTAACCAAAACAAATGTTTTTGATAGAAACTTTCCTTAATGCAGCAACTTCAAGCAGTATATGCTTAGGTCTATTAATAATAATAATAATAAATAATAATTTATACTATATTTACTCTACGTATTTACGCCAAAACTATGCGATGTTTGAAAAAAAGTTTTGAACGAAAGTTGTTTGTTTTTATGAGATAAGCATTTTTTTTTACTTTAAAGAAATTTCCTAAGTTGCTGCGTTTAACAGATAAGTTGTACAACGCGGCCACCGATGCATAGAACAAACATTTAATTATTGAATTGTGCTCCCTCCTTTAAACGGTACAACTTTTGTTTGAAACTTTTCTACTGAACACACGCGGTATAATACACAAACTAAAAAACTAAAAATTAATGAGTTGCGGATATACAGACGTATATGATTCGGATCCAAATGATTGCATTATCTTTTTCACATTTTTTATTTATTAACTCAGTTAATTTCTTATTTGAATTACTCGGCAATAGATATTCATAAATGGTTCACCCAGTAAAAATATAATTTTAAAATTTATTACTCGTCAAATTTCTAAAAAAGGACTTGTTATGTTATTATATATACTTTTCAAATGATATAATTTTTCAATAATATTCATAAACAGTATGCAAATTCAGGTCATTAGAAATTATTAACTAGTATCAGCTAAATAAAAGAATATGTATTAGGTTCGAAAATTAAAAGATGTGTATCGAAAACGATATAAGCTTACAAAAAAGGTATGTTGTTTAAAAAAATAGTTAATTCAAAAGAAATACTGTAAAGACTTGGTCGTTTTCTATAAAATAGAGTTATCCTTTTCTGTATAGTCAATATATGTAACACCACCTGGATTTGAACTAATTGTTTTGGATTAGACTATACGAATTCTTAAAATATATCTAGAACGGAAAGAGCTATATCATTAAAATTTAATATTCAACTATCTTACAAAGGGGATAAGCACTGAACCTATAGAACCACTGTTTAGACTCCTGAGAATGATAAAAGAGGTAGGGGACGCTAGGCGAAACGGTGGAGGGTTGAATTAACCAAATTTCCAGGTAGGAAATGCATGCTCAAGGTCGCTAACAGGCCTTTAAATATGACAGCTATTAGGGAAGGCTTTTGTCCAACCAGTAGGCTGGCATATGGCGTTCTGCTTGGAACTGAGAGGTTGCGAGTTCAAATCCCAGCGGTTGTCAATTATAATTAATGGGGCGGAAAATTGACTAAACGTGTCGACGTGTGGACAAAAACGAAGTAATATATTAAATAGTTCTTTTCAGTGACAATTGTTAACTCGCAATTATTAACTCCTTCAAAGTTACTCAGGGAGTTAATTGTTGGACATATTTTCGCATTAAGAAGAAGAGAAAATTATAGTTTCCCCTCTGGTTGAAAGACTTCACCAAAACGTTTGTTTTTTGTATCTTTGGGTCGTATAAAACATAGTAATACAATCGTTTTTCGTTCTGGAGACATCGCTTGTAGAACTAGTTAGGTATCAAACCATTCATAAAAGCCTATTCCCAAAAATGATCTGTTTTGGCATCAGGAGACCGCATAATATAGTAGAAGTAGCATTTTTCCCCGAACACTGTCCCGAAGGACAGGTTGTGCGACTGCAACGGACTTTGATAGGAACTTTACCGATATTCATCTGGAGTTTGTGAAACTGCAGAAAACCTTCACGAGCATAGCTGGTTGCTTTAGTTCTTGTCCGTACGCAGATAGTTTAGTCAATTAACTGACCCATTCATTTTTTTGAAATAAATTTAATTGATAAACTTCCGCCGTTGGGAATCGAACCAGCAGCCTACCAGTTCCCAGTGGAGTGTTTTAACCAACTGGACCACTCGGACTGGTTTGTAAAAGTAATTGTATACAGAGGTGAAATTTTTTTCGAGTATTTCAAGCATAATATATCTAACATAGTTCAAGTGACAAACCAAAATCTTAAATACATAAACTTTTAAGTCTCTAATTATAATTTATGTTTATTATATTCTGCTTTTAAAATAGATTATTAAGTCGGCAAAGTCCCTTCGTACTTTCTAAAAGGAAGTTTACATTACCAACATAAAAACATTACAAAAATAAATTGAAAATTTCATATCGCATACGATAAATTTTTGCAGCTGCAATTGCTTATAAACAAACAAAAAATTATGTATACAGCTTGGCACTTATAAATGTAGTTGATATAATTGACAGTTGGGCTCTTGAATTTAGATTATATCTAGTCGAAATTGCAACAAAACTATTTCCGAATTATGTTAACTCTTTAGAAACTATAACAAGAAAATTTCTGTACAATCATTAAGCAAATGATTGTAGAAAATGTCGGTTAATATATTCATTCGGACATTCGGACAACAGCCAATGAGAATTCAGTAGGAAGGGACCATATAATTAACTTTTATTATTTTATTGCTTTTAAATGCCCATTCAGAATAGAGAGGATAATTTTATTGCTTTATTAAAGTGTCCATTCGAAATATACAGGATAATTTTCATGCTTTTTAGTCTCTATTTTGGATGGGCACGTGATTTGTGTATTTACGGTCTCATTAGAATTGCTAGTCTTACAATTTTTGAGCGACGCTTTTCAAATTTCATTTTTTTCAGCTCACACGAGCATTATCTTCTCTGTCAATTAACTTCTCGATGAGCATAATGTACACAAAACTATGGGACAATCTAAATAAAAATTTTTCTTTATGTTTCTGATACTTCATACAAGAGTTTTCGCGATCTGGAGAGGGTAAAATTATTTAAAAGCTTAGTTAAGCTTCGTAATTAACAATGTGCTATTTTTCCAAATTCGGAAAGAAAACTATAAAACATATACGATTAGAAGTTTTCAAAATTAAACTTATATAACGGGGATATTGGCTACGGCGACACTACGTGCGACAGTGTGGTAAAAATGCACAACACCTTGGGAGATTTAAAAAGCTCTCATATGTAGTTTTCTATGTGGTTAAAAGATGGCTTGTTTAAATATTCAATTTTTATATAAAATCCAATAGTTCGCCAAATAGGTTTAAATCTCTCCCTCACATTGTTGCACATTTTTGCCACAAGGACATTAGTTACAACTGTTACATTAGTTACAACTGTGTAGTTACAACTGTGTACTATGGGCCACAGAAGTTGTTTCCTTTTTTGAAAATTGAATAGTTATTTCGTGCCTAATTCATTCGGCTTTTGGGAAAATGCTTCGAATAATCGTTATTCATTAAAAATATACCAATAATTTTTAATCGAGATATTTTCCCAAAAACCGAATGAATAAGGCACAAAATGGCTTTAAATTTAGCCGACATAGAATTACATCTTCACATCGATTTTCTCTCTGCGATGTAGTCCAGTTATCTAAAATTTTCTTTACGTCTTTCAGCTTGTTGTTACACAAGGTTTGGGGCAGTTTTATTTGGGTGATGATATCTAATGTAATTTGATTTATATGACAGTGATCTATGCTGTTGGTTCGGTGACATGCTGCTTGTTTGGCGTGTTTATTTTTTCTTATCCCAGTGTAACCTAGGACCCACATAAATTGTATTACTTTTTTTTCTAAGTGAAGCTCGTACACATGATCCAGTATTTGTACAATTGTTGGGTGCTTTTGCTGCCTGGTCCAGACTCTGAAGCGAACTAAGGGAGCCATATGAGAAATTGAGTTCCTGCAGCATTTGATATATACAACAGAAGCCCATATCTTTTATTGGTACAAATAGATTATTTAAGAATTATGTAGTAATAATCTCATAAATCTTCACAAATAAACGTAAAAAAGTAATTATTAAGCCGTACATCCTGTATATTATTATACATCTATAAAATAATAATTAAATAATGTGGTTTTGGAAAAATTTCATGATCTTTTATTGCTGACCTACCTGGAATTTAAAAAAACATTGATTGCGGGTACAGAAATCATTTAAAAGTAATAATTGATTACAAAGTTTACCGAAGTATTCTATGGATGTGGAATTTATAACGTGATTGGAGGTGAAAGTTGAAGGTTTTTCTGCATTAATTGAAATAAATAATATATTGCTGTGATTTTTTTACGATGTTAACTATTACAACAATACACATCACATTGTATACATTTGTTTATTGACGTAATTATCTATAAAATGGTTATGAAATATTTCAATAATAATTAATATTTATTAATATTTTTATTATGTTTGTACCATGGACCAACAAGTCTATGTCAGTTTTTTTAAATTTTATATTTGATTTGTGCCTTATTGATTGGTTTTTCGAAAAAATGGTTCGGATAAAAGTTGTTCATTATAAATATAGTTACAACTTTTATTCGAAATTTTTTTTCGTTAATCGAATAAATAACGCACATATCAACTATAAAAAGTTAAAAAATGTACGCTACTTTTGTGGCCAAGTGTACCTATAGAATGATGTCAGTATATTTAACTAGAAATATATAAATAATATTTCTTTGTTATGAATAAAGAGTGGATTTTAGGCAACATAGTTCTTGAATGCCTGTTACGGGCAGCTAAATGTTAATAGCCCAGTGCGACGGGTTAATGTAAACAAAATATACAAAATAATTTTCCCGATATACGAGTAAATTCTGTTTTGAATTATTTAGGATATTAAACTTCCAAACTTTCAAATTTCTAAATTTCATGAGTGTATCTTTGCTTGTTAAGAGATAAATAAATTCACAATTAGAAACTTGGAATTAACGCCGTTCGGGTAATATTTAATGAAAATCTCAACAAAAACTTAAGATGTAAGTAATAACTACCTGAGTTAATTATTTAAATACCCGGTATATACTGAGTTTATGGAAAAATTTCAGATTAAAGATGTTTATTTAAAAAAAAACAGGATCTCCTACCTTCTGGCGTCAGGAAGTTTGGTCCAATTGGAACAAACATACGAATTTCAGTTCGGTTTTTCGTTTTTGAGTTATAGTGTCTACCGACAGACAGACAAAACATTAAATAATTTAGCAAACACAAAGCAGTAAGTGATTATACTTTTGGAAACTCAAATATAAACAACATAATAATTAGGTCAACACTGTTTGTAAATATTTTTAATTACGTCAAATTGAACTTTAGTATGAAGCTATTAATTAGATTTTTCAAATTGTTTTTTTGTAAACTAGCGTCTATTTATTTCCATTGTTAGTATGGTTGCCTTTCGGTTATGTTATACCAACGGAAGCGACTAGCGTTTACTTACTTTGACATTTAAGTAATATGTCTGAACATTGATAACATTTTTTTGACATCAAATGCTTGATATGAAAAATCATACACATCCCTAGATGTGTATGATTTTTCATATCAAGCATTTGATGTCAAAAAAATGTTATTAATTAGATGTGTAAATTATGTTTAATTTTCCTGTAAAGTTTTTTTTTTCACTGAAGCAGTACAAACTTTTGAAGTTCAATCAATAACAGATGAAACACTGGTCTAATAATAATTTAGAAATATCTACGTAAATATATAACAAATTGTGAAAATGAATTACATTTTTAACTTTTATTTTCTGAAAATAAGTGAATTATAATTTTTAATCACAATTTTGATCTTATTTTAAAATTTATAATTATGAAAATGTTTACTTAGCATAAAATCTACATCCATGAAACAAATAGGGTGTCCCACCTTATTTACAGTTACAGGTATGATAGTTGTTTTCATTAATATTTATTACATCTTTCGCCGATTGTTTTTTCAATCATTATATAGGAATTATTAATATTAAAAATTTAGAAAATGTTTAAGGAAAACGACATCAATATACCACATTCATATTTAACTAATTATTATGTAATATTAAAATCTATATGAAATTGTGTTCAAACTATTACCAGAAGCATCTCAGTTAAAAACCCTTCCAACTTTATGGCATATGATAATATATGCTATACAGAAATTCCTGTAAACAATTATTTAAAAATAATTAGTATGTGTTTAATATGTTAAAAACTACATACATTTTTCGTCATTTTTCCAAAAAAAAAAAAAATGTTGTGGAATGTAATCTCTAAATAGAGGTACCGATTGATTGGATCGTAGCTTCCATAACTATAATATTTATATTGAAATGCTTCCGATTTTTGTTTTTAAAAAGCCACAAGTTCATTAATGGGAACAAGATAAAAAGGCTGGTTTAGCGAGAGGGAGAAACACAAAATTTGGTTTATCCCTTTTAATATTGGAAAATTCGAAAAATATACCAGAAGTAAAGTTATAGAAAATTAATTTTACTATAATTTCTTTTTAGATCATTTTCTAATATTTACATAAATATTTACGATTTAAGATTGAAAATTAAATTTCCAAGATATCTTTGCATGTATTAGTAAAATTGATCAGAACTTTTCTACTTTACATTTTCTGATTTTTCTAATATTAAGAAAAATATTCTATATTATGTGTTTTCTTCTTTCTATGAGTCACCCCCCCCCCCCTGCCGAGTAATTAAGCAATTAATTCAGTTGTTATTTTCACTTGTTTAGCTTAGGTTTATTTTTAAGGTTTAAGCTGGGTATATTCCTACTTAGGCATAATCTTTATTATGCTTCTTCGAAATTCCTTTGCCGTATTTTATTTTCTTCGATACACCCGGTAAATAATTGCGGTTTTCATATCATCATAATTTTATAATCTATGGAGTATGTAGAAGTATGTATTATATATACTTACACATACTTATATACCTACATGGAGACTTCTATATACACCGTGAAACTGAGTAATCGTGTTTTTATAAATTTAAAATAATAATTATAATTTGTTAATATTAGTTAAAAGAGTTTTATGCTACATTTTAAAAAAAGTATTCTAAATGAAAAATCTATTATTTAATTATAAACAAGCATTTTAATTAAAAGAATAAATATAATATAATTTAAAAATACAATAATTAAATAAAAACACGGTTGCTCAGTTGCACGGTGTATAACATTCTGTCTTAAAATTTGTCATCCGAACATAATAATAATTAAAAATTATATTATAATCCCCATGTAGGTAGAGGCGTACCCTATGTTCATATTCTATATAAAATTTTAATTAACAGAAAATTTTCTAAGTAGTAGTAGCATATTGAACTTGTAAGTCACATTCTAAGTTGTATATATTATTAAATATATGTTAAATATTACGTACAGTAACACTTATAATGTTTCAACTCAATTTTTATGAATGGGAGTGTACATAGGTATACTACATATGGAGTATCAAGAAGTTAATTCCTTACACCGTTACTATGTCAGTGAGAATGTATTTCACAAAAATTCCTTCCACTCCACTCACATCCTGACATCCTTAGGCAACACAATGGACCTGATGGTCGAAGTGTAGCCCGTCCAGGGCAGCCTCTACAATCTATCTATCTATCTAGGTTAATTTTACCCCAAACAGTATGAAAATCAGGTTCATTTTAACGTCCAACCATCAAATTTAAAAATTTTGCCTTCTCAATTCATACAGTTTGGAATTTTAGCACTATGGGTCTGATACCTTGAAAACTGTTAATCGTATCATATTTTAACCAACGCCATCGTTTTCACTAGGTCCAAATTAGCTTTAAACGCAGTTTTTATCAAAATCGGTGAAATAAAATTTTCCTCCAATTTTAGCGATTTTTTTAAGGGGTACCCCTTGGAAAAAATATGAAAAAAGTGAATAAAATTTTTGTTCTGGATTTTAATAAGAATCATTTTCTAGGCTTATTTTGATCCAAACAGTACGAAAATCAGGTTCATTTTAACGTCCAACCAACGCATTTCAAAATTTTGCCCTCTCAATTCATATAGTTTGGAATTTTAGCACTATGGGTCTGATACCTAGAAAACTGTTAATCGTATCATATTTTAACCAACGCCATCGTTTTCACTAGGTCCAAATTAGCTTAAAACGCAGTTTTTATCAAAATCGGGGACATAAAATTTTCCTCCAATTTTAGCGATTTTGTAAGGGGTATACTTGGAAAATATGTAAAAAAAGTGAATAAAATTTTTGTTCTCGATTTTAATAAAAATCATTTTCTAGGCTAATTTTGACCCAAACAGTACGAAAATCAGCTTCATTTTAACGTCCGACCAATACATTTCAAAATTTTGCCTTCTCAATTCATACAGTACTATGGGTCTGATACCATGAAAACCGTTAATCGTATTTTAAATAAATATAAATAAATAAATAAATAAATATATATATATTCATATATATATATATATATATATATATATATATATATATATATATATATATATATAGCTTTCATATAAAAGCGGATGAAGTCGCGGGAAACGTCTAGTAGGTCATATCTTATAACATAAGGTTTCTGTATTAACAAACTGCATTATTTTATTCCTTCAGGAAAAAATTTTTAATTGATATTTTATTTTATTAATTCAGTTTTTATACTGAATTTATAGTGATCAACTTTTGACTGAAGTCCTTTTCGAAAACCACATGAATGAGTTATTCATGCTTCAATCAATTATTCAATTTTGAAAAAGGAGTGCTATACTTTTGTGGCCGTTTGTACCATATATACAGATGCAGTCTGTTCACAATTTGATACGGAATACTTAAAAACAAACATACATACATTAAACATATATTTATGTATATCTATATATTATTATTATATTAATTAATTAAAATATTTAGGTTAACTTTATAATTATTATCTATTCAACATAACATCATCGTAATATTAGTTTGTTGCAGCGTAATTTATATACTGATTAGATGAAACTCGTTGAAATAACTACACTACATCTTTTCTAATTACATATGGAAGATACAACATATTAATAATACAAAGCTTAATCCAAAAATCAAACTCTTTAAAACAAAAATAAACAAAATTCAAAATCGGTTCATAAATGATGGAGTTCTGAGGTAACAAACATTAAAAAAAAAATACAGGCGAATTGAGAACCATCCTCCTTTTTGAAGTCGGGTTAATAAAAGCTTAACCCAGTCATTTCACGTTTGGGATACAAATGTTAAATTAGCGTTCTAATTTTAGCGCATATAAAAATGTATCCGTAATTTTAATAAAAATTCAAATTCGCCACAATACCTAGATCAGTTTTTTTGTATAATAAATACGTATTTCGACTACAATGTAGTCATCATCAGTATAAATTAGTTAGTCGTAATTTACTCTTTGACAATTAGAAATAGATAGAAAATCGAGATCAATAGACAAAAATAAAAAAAAATAAAAATTAAACAAAATAAATTCAAATATAATAAATATTATTAAAATTACTCTTGTTAAAATTACTCTTATATTGTCTCAGGATATGTTATTCATTGCTAATTTGGTGACAGTTTCACCGTTTCAACGTACTTTCTATATTTGAATGGCCAATCATGTGCAGAATCGAGGAAAGTGTAGAGGGAGCTTAGTAGTAGCAGCAGCAGCAGCACCGTCTATAGATGGTCGAAACCCGGCAAGTAGGCCTTTCGAAGCCTTTTACCGATCCCTCAATCCCCTACGTGACGAATTTTTTTAAGATGTGTTTGGATAGAGAATAGGGACAATTGATATTGAAGAAAATGCTGTATATGATGATGATAAAACAACAATGTTTTACCATCATATATCTCGTGTCATCATGTTCGTTCGCGCTACCATAGTAATGTTTAATATGTCATCATTCAATTACAAATGTGCACAAAGTTTTATTGTTATAAAAGGACAAATTAATTTAGTTTAGATTATAAAATGTTCGTGTCATAGGTAATGACTTCAGTTAGATTGTCACAGAAATATTAAGTATATATATATCCATATATATATATATATATATATATATATATATATATATTATGTATACTTTTTCTATATTATTATATTATACTTTTAATTACATTATGTAGCACTAAAACACTCACCGATATATCGAATAGTGATTCGTATTAGGTACACCAAAAACTATTGAAGGAAAAATATTATATTTTGTTGTTACATCTCATTTCATAGACAACTTGTGTTTGTTTTGTTTACAATACATGTTTGAGGGAAGCACAATTTTTCTCTATTGTGTATAAACTAGTGAAAACTAGTGATGCCACGAGATGGGACGTGATGAGAGTGAGTTCTGCCGTCTTGTTTCGTTTTTACAGTCATTTTTTGTACTGAAAAAATAATAATTATTACTGATCGTTTGATATGTTTAATAGTAATAAAAAAAAATAGATGATCCTTAAGACTCTTCCAACGTTCTTCTATATTATTACTTAATATTTGAATTAAGTCAATTCATTTTTTCTCAACTTAGTATTAGTAGCGGAGGGCAGGTCAAACAAAGTCTGGCAAATAGTTCTTTGTTGTTTTTTTATAATTATTTTAATTGACAAACTGCCGGCATTGGGATCGACCAAGCAACCTTCCAGTTCCAAGCAGAGTGGCTTTAACAGCTCTTTAACATACTTAAGCGTCTACATAACGATGTTTGTCCAAATTCCTTTCGGTTACGTATGACAAACTATAGTGTTGACGCTTAAGTATACACAAATAAACAAATATTAAATAAATAAATACCTTCAACAGAAGTAATACTGTCTAAATAAATAAAAAAATAAGAATAATATGAAAAAGTTGGCATTACGTCACAGTCGTCTTTGGTGCAGCGGAAGCATACTGGGCTAGATATCCAGAGGCCCGAGGTTCGATTCCTGGTTGACGAGTTAATTTTTTCATATCAGTATTTAATTTAATTAAGAATTCAATGACAATGAAATTTGTCGGAGTATACGCTAAAGTCTTCTACAGTTTGTTATACGTAACCGAAAGGAATTTGGACAAACATCGTTATGTTGACGCTTAAGTATACACAAATAAACAAATATTTAATTGAGCTGGTGACGGTGAAGTATCATTATTACGTGATCTCTGAAAAAAAGTATTATTTAATTTCTTACATAGTGTTCTTTGTGTTAAATAACTCTTATCTCAATAGTTGTTCTACATTGACTAAATTAATGTTGTATATCTAAACTATTTTTGTATGTCTGACATTATAAATATGGTTTAATATTAATAAAATATTAGATTTCCTTATTTGATAAACTGATATTTTTACACTTTGGTTCAATAAACTGACGCCTTGTCTATATTAAAATAAATGAGTCAATTAATTTTTGCAAAACAATAATTATTTTCAGGTGATTCAGTGTGATGTCCATAAATGGTTTCTATTTTGACCCCCTGCCACTTTTTCATCATGAGTTATATATTTTACAGACTCTCCTGGCTATAAATACTTCACGATGGCTATCCTGTGGTTGTTTTCTTCAAAGAATTTATACTATTTGGTATACATCTAGTTAGACTACGCTACAAAGTATTACACAAAAGCTTCAAAATTATGTAGTTCTGTAAAACCTAAAGAAAACGTATAGTTTCGAAAAATAATCGTAAACGTCTAAATACGAAATTGTCGTTTACAATTGCAAAAAATTTCAAACATAATGGTAGCAAAATAATAAAAATAATATTAATAATTGAGTGCACCATTAAATAATATACATAATTTTGTTTAAAACGAAACAATTATGTAATAAATTAAAAAGTAGAAAATAAAATTTCTTTCCCGAGTCAGAACTAAATAAAAGCTTATGGTATATGGCTTATGGCTTGTATTTATAGTCTCATATTGGTGATTTATTTTTACTGTTAGATCAACAAATTAGAGCTTGTTTAAAAAAAAATGTTTTATATTTACTGGCTAAAAAACTCAATTAAATTTTTCACTGCTTACACTGAAACTGGATGTTTCTTATTCCTCGCCGCACAGTTTGTACAAAATGGATCCATTGTGAAGGCCTATTGTGTGTAGATGCTTTCTTTGGTGATAATGTCCGGTGATGAATCCAATAACCTCTCGAAGTTGTATTCTAGGTTGAGTGCAGTATTTTCCCGATTTTTTGCTGCAGCATATTTTTATAACAATCACGGTGTTTATGTGATTCCTAAAATAGGTTCTGGGCCTATGAAAGGTAATCCGACTTCCATCATTGCTGAGTAAATGCTTTTTCATTTCCTTCGAAACCTCTGTGACCTGATATCCAAATCAATTTAACTTAACTAAATAATATACAAACATGCGAAATTAGAAATAAACGCTTGTAAAAATATCTTTTTAAGATTAAGAAATTAAGAAACCAGAAAACCAAATTGAGTAAATAAACGACACTCAATCTACACCCAATAAAGAATTACATAATTAATATTGTGCTAAGAGTCTATCGCATCTCTTCTCAATTAATTCAAATAAATTATCAAAAACAAAAATCTATGAAGTTAGTTACGTACTAACAAACCAGTCCAAGTGGCCAAGCGGTCTAAGGCTTTATGTCTGCGCAGTATGCCTACTTGGAAACTGGGAGGTTATGGGTTTGAATCCCGACATCGGCAGTTTGTCAATTATTAAGAAAAAAAAAAGGGGGCGGTTAATTGACTAAACTGTCGGCGTATGGACAAGAACGAAGTAACCGGCTATGCTTGAGAAGGTTTTCTGCAGTTTCCTTCACGAACTCCAGATGAATATCGGCATAATTCCTATCATAGTCGGCTGCAGCCGCATATCCTAAGTATACACAAAAATTACTTCCACTCCACTCACATCCTCACATCCTTAGGCATCACAATGGACCTTATGGTCAAAGTGTAGCCCGTCCAGGGCAGCCTCTACATTCTGTCTGTCTATCTACATACTAACAAAATGAATTTGCAAAAAAAAAGTCCCCCAATCCGGAAACATAATGATTTAATTATTAAAAATCATTAAACAACATGACGTCATCTAAAAATATATCAATTATCAACTAAAAAATAAATTAATTAAAATGTAATAATTTCGTCGTCAATTAGTCGTCTTGCAAATGAGTGAGAGAGTGAGTGCGCGTAATATCGCAAAGACATAAAAAATATATAAAATAAATCACGTACATACATTATTTTTACCTCTATATACAAGATTAAAACGTAGTAAGTACGTGTGTTGCGGTTTTGTGGCCGATCTCATAAATTGATGTAAATCGATGTAAGGAATCGTTATCTATTGGAGTATCCGAAGACAAATTACTAACCAAACTACCAATTTTCGTGTCTCTAATGGCCCAAATAGACGCAGAACATGGTTGCAGCAACATTGAACAGCAACTAGCTTGTTGCTCTGTGTGTATAGTGGTTGCAGCCACAAAAAACAAACTTTTTGTTGCTGCAACCAAGAGCTTGGGTTTGGCGATGAAGTAACTCTGTTTGTTTGTTACCTCTTCACGACTAAACGGCTAAACGGATCGTAATGAAATTTGGTCGTAATACAATCTTGAAGGGGGTGAACATTAAAAAAAAAATACATACAGTCGAATATAGAAGCTCCTCATTTTTTTTGGAGTCAGTTAAAATTTTTATTGATTTTATCATTTCCACAGAAACTATACTTCTAAAAAATAACTATAAAATTATTTTATTAAAATTTTGTTTCAATTTTGAAATGTAAACTTTGATTGTCGTTTCCATAGTAACAATAAACTATAATAGCACACTATAAATCGTTATATATCGATATACATATGCAGTAGAGTCTTATTAATCCGACACTATAAAAAACTATAGGCTGCCGGATTGTTTGACGTGCCGAACTATTGAAGTGCCGGATTAGTGAGACTCTATACTATTCACTATTGTATATATGTATATATATATAAATATATATATATATATATATATATATATATATATATATATATATATATATTTATATTATGCATATGTATGTATATGTACATACCCCTTGGAAAAAATGTGGAAAAAGTGAATAAAATCAAGATATCAGACCCATAGTGCTAAAATTCCAAACTGTATGAATTGAGAAGGCAAAATTTTGAAATGTATTGGTCGGGCGTTAAAACAAACCTGATTTTCGTAGTCTTTGGGTCAAAATTAACTTAGAAAATTATTATTATTAAAATGGAGAAGAAAAATTTTTTTCACTTTTTTCACATTTTTTCCAAGGGGTACCCCTTAAAAAAATCACTAAAATTGGAAGAAAATTTTACGTCCCCGATTTTGATAAAAACTTGGTTTTAAGCTAATTTTGACCTAGCGAAAACGATGGCGTTGGTTAAAATACGATACGATTAACGGTTTTAATGTTATTAGAAAAATAGTGATAAAATTCCAAACTGTATGAATTGAGAAGGCAAAATTTTGAAATGTTTTGCTCGGACGTTAAAATGAACAGGATTTTCGAAATGTATGGGTCAAAATTAGCCTAGAAAATAATTAGTATTAAAATCGAGAACAAAAATTTTATGCACTTTTTTCACATTTTTTCCAAGGGGTACCCCTTAAAAAAATCGCTAAAATTGGAGGAAAATTTGATGTCCCCGATTTTGATAAAAACTTGGTTTTAGGCTAATTTTGACCTACCGAAAACGATGGCGATAGTTAAAACTTGATTCGATTAACGGTTTTCCAGGTATCAGACCAATAGTATAAAAACTGGCATCAACTTTTGTGGCCAAGTGTACATAGAGGTTACGTGGCGTATACGGCAAATTTTTATGCTTATGTGTTTCTGAGATGGATATTTGTATAAATAAAAGTGTGCAGAAATAACCTTCATACTTTAATAAGATTGTTAAAAAAAAATTCTGTTTACAAATGACTGTGTTTTTTCATTCTGTAAACGGATCATATGAACACACGTATCTTTGTAATCTATTATGAAACTAACTATTGGTGCTTAAACTTAATTCAAATCACTTGTGTGTAGGTTTTCATTCATTTACGGAGTGTTCCTGAAATTTCCATACTTCTATAGTAAATTTGAAAATAGATATCAAATATTTGTGAAAAATTGTTTCCTGGAGGTCAGTGTTTCGGTTGCCAAAGAGTTATAGATTTATGACAATCATTAAATATCTGAATTCTGCACTCACTATTGCATCTTATTTTTACTGATTCAGGACTGCAGTATCGATTGGTACATGAGTTCTTGACCGGTCAAGGCGAAACACGTGTGGCCTTTATTTACTGGCTGGCCTTCCTATTAAAATGCCTTTAACGTCCTCTGGACTCAAAACAGAGGTATTAATAAAGTCTGTTGATCATCTATAAATAAGATTCATCAGTTTGATCTTGATTGCTCTCCGCTCAAAGTACTAACATTCACTGAACAATTAATGCTCTACATATAGCTGGAGTAAAATAACAGCGAATCTTAGAACTTGTGTAAGTCTTGTATTTCGACCTGTACCTTGTCCAAGTAAACCAAATAATCGTCCTTAATAAATAAATGTTCACATTGCTGTAAGTTTTAGTTCCTTGCAATGTTTGATCAAGTCTTACCAGAAATATTCATTTTAGAAGAATTATTCATCAAATAAACTCTTATTCAATATCGGCAGGATATTCAGTTATTGTTTGATTACTAAAGACGATTTTACTTTGCTCTTTTAGTTCTAAGGGCAGATTTCACAAAATCTGAGTTTGTCGTATTTTATTCCAGCTATTATTAGATCAGTAAATGGTCCCATCACCGATGTTTAGAGGCTTGAACAGAGTAATCAAACCTTAACTGATAAGCCTCATTCATCAACGATTAACAATTCATATCAGATTTCTGGAACGCTACAATGATAACGGAAGGAAATCATCGGCTAGTTAAAGAGCTACAGCATCAATGAAATGTAGTACTTTCTTCTGGATTCCTCTAAAAACCAGTTAATTTGTCATCGACTTTTACAACAGTCCGGTGATGCAGACCAAAGCCCAATTTCAGGCTAAGCAGTTGCCTACTGTGCCCTACAAAGATTACAGCTGGTGCTTTTTCAATTTGACACTTTGAATTGCTAATAATCTTCTGGATAGTTTCGCAGTTATTGTTCGAATATTCCTCTATGATATAGTCATTTAGCATGCAGAATATCACATCTTTGCCCAAGGGAAATTCGAGGATACACTAAAACCATAGATTTTAACACGATTTTCATATCAATGTTTTAATAAAAAATCTTACACATCTTTGCTGGGGTTTGAACCCAAGACCTCTGGAATTCCATGCTAGTACTCGGCCAACTGAGCTACCTAGATTTTATTTTGTCGTACCTGTAAAGATGACAAAATAGATATCGTCAGGGCGTTCTATAAGTTGTCACCATCTTATAGAAGGCCAATCTACCAAGTGATTGGTAGAACTTTGTAACTTATATTATACGAAATCATGTTAGTCAATAACGTTTTTTTCATACCACACTATATATTCCATGTGGATATCCATCCATACAGCTTCTAATTTAGAAATTAAATAATAAATGTTTATATTATTTAAATTATTTTAACCGTACGGTTGTTGTATAATAATGCTGCTTGCCTGACTGCTACGGATACTCTCTAATCATGCCGCGCTGTGGATGTGCTCGCTCGACGATAGTGAGTGAATATATGTTTTCATTTAATACCATGTGGATGAATCTTAATAATAATAATATTCATACATTAAAAAAAAACTGTATGTGATCGCGGCGCGTTGCGTGTAAAATATTATTTGAATGAGTTTGAATGTGACAGTCATTTGTTGTGTTTGTAAGAGTGAGTTTTTGGACCTCAATCAATAATTAATCAGTTGGTTCTGTGAATTGTTTAGTTGTTGCATTTCATAAAATATATTATTGTTGTTGTGTTTAAAACATTGTTTTTTGTTGTTAGTTATTTTCAAAATGGTTTTTTTTTTTTGGTTGTTCTTTTGTTTTGTTAAACTGATGTTTTTTTGTTTGTTGTTTTGTTAAATTAATGTTTTGTTTTGTTTTATTTTAACACTGTTTTTATTTAAATCCAAATTGATTAGCGTAAATGATTTATTTTTTTTTCGGAGTTTAATATGTTTTTTTTTTGTAAGAGTTAATGGATTTTTATAGTTTTTTATATTGTTTAGTTCATTTATGTAGAAAATGTTGTAGATGTCATGTATGTAGTATGTTAGCTGGAGCGCAGCACAGTTGGAGGTTATGTCAATAAGTTTTATATCAATTGGTTATGCTGTCTCTCAGGTGTAAATACACGTGCACTGTTGTTGTTATGTGTGTGTATATTATTTTTAGATATGATCGTATCGTGTTTTTTTTACTATTTTGTTGTTGTTGTCAAATTAAACAACACACAGCAGATGATTTCGAAATTTTTTAGATTTTTGATTGAATTTGTTATGGATGTTTGGTTTTGCTATGTTAGTTCAGTTGACGTTTTGTCGTTTTAATAATGTATGGTACATATTGTTTTCAAAAGTTATATTGCGTTATCATTTCGATTTAACATTTTAGATTAGATATAAAATTATATATAGTGTCAAATGTAATGAAATGAATACAGCCGCTACAAAGCTAGATCGTTCCTAATTTGTGATTATTATTAAGCAAATAAACTACTATGGTCTACATCATACTGAAACGATTACTTTTGTTATCAAATATTTTAGGTTTTTATCGCTACTAACGTGTTGGCGTACTGTTGAAGTGGGAGAGTGGGGAATTTTAAATGCTTCAAACACAGACTGCTTCAAGACTAATGTCACAGAGAGAACTTTTTGAATCCAATTATGGATCTAGTGAAGACTCTTGTTGAATCGATGAGTAGTTAAAGTGAATTCTCGATATCGAGCTGAATTTCATCTCTTTTTGTGAAATTAATTTCTGCAATTACTGTCGAAACTCTTACCGAACATCGCGATATCCTATGTCTTATTTAATGAACGCTTCTCCCAAAGCTTGACAGAGGGTGAAAGATATCGAAGGACAAAAGTCTATAATCTTTGACTGTAAACTGAATGATTCAGTAAAATGACACGGATTGGACAGATTATGTAGGGAAGATAGAAAATGACTTGCCTGAACTGTAAATGTTGCTGTATCCTATTTCCCTAATTTTACTACTTACCTTGTTATCGACATTTGAAGAATGTCTAATCTTAGCGTAAAACAATCAGAGTGTGGGTCTTGAATCTTAAATATAGATAGTCAACTTAAACTTTATTAATAACTCTCTTTTGAGTCAAGAGGACTTTCAAGACATTTTAATAAAAGGCCAGCCATTAAATATAGGCCTTTTGTTTTTCGCCCTGACCGGTCGATGAACCAATGGATGCTGCAGTCATGAATCAGTAAAAATAATATGCAATAGTGAGTACCGACTTCAGAATGAGTTCCTTTCTAGTTACAGGTAAATTTAGAAACATGATATATGACGCTTGTCATTAGATTTGACAGTAAAATTGTAGTACTGTCTATATAAATGTGGCTCATCTTGAATGGATAACCACAATTAACCCCTTAACGAATTATGTAGGAAACTAATAAATAAAGTCATTTTAAAGAATTTCAGAAAATATTCCAACAACTTGGATATCAAAATCTATTAACTGATTTCATGCTTTTCTTCTCGTGACGGGTTGACGTCAAAGGTTGTCAATAATAAAAAAAATGAACAATGCATTTACTTTTTTTCCTTTCAATTATCAAAAATATTATAATTGTATTCTCAATCAATAAATGTTACCATTTTGATTGGGTAATTATTTCCTGTTTGTAAAAAATAACAAAATTAAATCCTAAAAATAGTTGTTTTTTTTTTAACTCGGATGACCTTGTTTTATTTATCATTTATGATTGTAAATATTAGTTTGTTTTTTAATTCGAAATATATTTGTATGTATAGATAATAATTTACAAATAATGTTAAATAATACTCAATTTATCACATGATAATTAATTAACAAACTATATATAATCAGTTTAATAGTTTTGAATACGGTCTTGTCAGATATGAATATTTTTCCATTTTTTATATTTTTACTTCAATGTACAAATGGCGTCAAAAGTCGAGCTATTATTTTAAAGTTTTGTAATTAATTTGTGCCTTATTTATTCACATTTCGGAAACAATGTTTCGAATAAAAGTTGTTAGTATATTTATAAAGAACAACATTTGTAAGAATTTGTGGAAATCTTTTCCTTTTCTTGGCTTTTCTAGCGTGGTCGGTAATTTTGTCAGATACATAGATAGATAGATTGTAGAGGCTGTCCTGGACGGGACACACTTCGACCATGAGGACCATTGTGATGCCTAAGGATGTGAGGATGTCAGTGGAGGACAAGGAACTTTGGGTGTAGACTAGAAATTGGGAGGATGTGCGGATACAGCCGACTTTGATAGGAACTATGCCGATACTCATCTAGAGTTCGTGAAGGAAACTGCAGAAAACCCTCACAAGCATAGCCGGTTACTTCGTTTCTTGTCCATACGCTGACAGTTTAGTCAATTAACCACCTCTTTTATTTTTTTAATAATTGAAAAAACTGCTGATGTAGGGATTTGAACAAATAACTTCCCAGTTCCAAGTACATACAACGCCTTTACAAGAGCGGCTACTTGACTGGTAATTTTGTCAGAAAAGTTGTCCAAAAATTATTATCGGATACAAATTTTAATACTTCTTTTGACGTATTATTAGATGAAGTCAGTAAAAAAGTCCTTAAATTTCGTATTTAGCAATCTTAAAAGAAATTACTAACTATTTAGTAACGTTTATTGTTTTTGAAATAACCGCAAAACTCTACCAGTGCGATGAAAACACTATGAGAATAAATTCCATAAAGTTTGCATTTCCTTGTACATAGATAAGGATATTGACCACAGAAATGATATAGTTTATTTATTTTTTGCCATTTATGATGAAGTGTTTTTCTGCATAAATTATTATAAACTTCACTTTTTTTTAATATCATGTACTTATATGGTTCTGGTCTGTTGGAATTTAAATCGTGTGTATTTAAATGAAGTATTTTTTTTTTATAAAAATAAAACCAAAACCAGTTTCAAGGTCAATCAAAATCAATTTACTATATAAACTCACTAAAGTTATTTACAAAGTGTTCTCTACTGTTGATTATTAAAAATCGAAATCGATTACAAGAAATCAGATAAATTTCTTATATATTTAGATCATTTTTAGTAAAACGATTACTTTGGGTTTAAATTTGTAAGGTTTTACGTTCACTGGGGGCAAACATGCCGAACGATTGGGTCTTTTAGTGGATCACGACTTTTGCAGGAGCTGTTACAATTAGGAGAAAGGAAAAACGATGATCCACCTTCTTGGTCACTGTCCAGTTCTCAGTATAAGAAGACTGACACACTTGGCACGACCATAATTTGACGACGTCTCCGAACTGAACTCTGTCTACGTCAAATCTCTGCTGCTGTTCTTCAACAGCTCCAAATGGTTCAAGGAGTAATGGCTCCTTGTGGGAAGTTCCCGTTTTTCAGGTATTACAATAAGTATCATGGCCTAAGTGTGTCCGACCCGGACAGCCAGTGCAACTAAACCTGACCTAAGGTAAAAAGGTGAGGTCTTTATGTATTTTAAACAAAATATATAGGGACTCTTTCGTTTAACTAAAACACGAATTATAGCTGAAGCATGCCTCACTTAACGAGACACGCACCAAATTAGCAACAAGTAACATATCTTCCATATCATATTCCGAAGTCAGTAACGTTTTTCATATGTTGGCGTGCCCCAAGGAAGTGTACTTGGCCCCTTACTGTTTCTGATCTACATAAATGACCTTCCTTTGTTCTTGGATCATCCAGAAGTTATTATGTATGCAGATGATATAACAGTGCAGTTATCCAGCAAAAAAACATCCGACATAGAAACAAAAACAAATAATATACTTGGTAATTTGTCAACATGGTTCAAAGCAAACAAGTTACATCTGAATTTACACAAAACAAACTACATACATTTTAAAACAAGAAACTCAAATATAACATTGGAAACTTGTGATATTACGTGCTCGTCTGAGACAATATTAGGGATCGCTAGTACTAAATTTTTGGGAATATGTGTCGATGAAAATTTGAACTTGCGAGAGCATTGCTACAGTTTAAGTAAACAGCTAAATTGTATGGTGTACTTATTTCGAAATCTAAAAAATAACCTAGCCAATAACATCCTAGTGTCACTGTATTATGCATACGTCAATAGTAGAATCAAATATGGGATACTTTTATGGGGAAATTCAATTCTAGCAAAACAAATATTTATTCTACAAAAAAGGATCATAAGGATTATTGAAAATATAAATCAATTCACTTCATGTCGAGAACATTTTCGAAAATTGAAAATTTTTCCGCTCTCTGGAATATATATTTTTGAATGTTTAGTATATATAAAATCAAATCTAAATAATCTTGATCTAAATAGCTATCATTACACGTATGACACACGATATTCGGAAGACATTAGAATACCAAGGCACAATTTAACACTTTTCGAAACTGGTCCACTTTACAATGGAATAAAACTGTACAATGCTCTCCCAGACGACATTAAAAGTATCACAAGTATCAATCATTTTAAGGTTGCTTGTAAGAAAATCATAACTAAATGTAGTCCATATTCACTAGATGAATTTTTTTCTTTTGTTGACAAACCTATATGTACTTGTACGTCTTTAAGGTGAATAAAGTATTATTATTATTATTATTATTATTATTATTATTATTATTATTATTATTATTATTATTATTAGGTATAATTCATACTGATGATGACTACTTTGTTGTCGAAATACATATTTATAAAATATAAATAATTGATCTAGGAATTTGGGCGAATTTTGCAGTTTAATTGATTAGAAGTTTCATTATTTATAAATTTTCTAATACGTGCTACGATTAATCTTCCCGTTAAAATATTTTTTTAAATCTTGAATACAACTTGGAGCACATCGATGGGTCTTCACCATTAAAAAACATCTACTTTTTCAGTTATATGCGAGTGAAATGAATTTATCTTGATTCGATTATTTATCACTAGCAACATACTCCCGTTTCACTTATAAAATATCAATAGTGAATGAGTGTGTGCAATCCTGTACTCGATTCTAGTTCTTATAAAAAATTGTGAATCATCTTCAACTCTCTGTGATTTGACATTTGATACCCTTCACATAAGTTACATCCCATTTATATATGTGCATATTTTATAATTTTTGTTCATATTGTTTTTGTTTTGTTTTATTTTTTTCATTCACAAATAAGGGGACCGTTCGTTCGTTGATTCCTTCGTCCAAGCCTTTCTTTATTTTATTTTTAGCCATTTCATTTGATCTCTTAAAATGTATATGACAATTTATGAATACTAATTGTGTTACTTGTTATAATCGCGCTCAAACAAAGTCAATGTCAACTGCATCACATGATCTTTGTTAATTTAATTAACAACTTTTTTATATTAAGACTATTTTATTTCCCTTAAGCATTTGAATAAATTTTATGAAAAGATTTAAACATACTGCGGACTGCGGATTTTCAAAAAAGGTTATTGATATTGATTAATTCGTGATAATTTGTAACTGCGTCACCAAAAATCATGTATAACAACACAGGTCAACACAAGTCTTGCATATACATTTGTATATTAAACCATAAATAATCATAATCATTTTAATAATCTTTATAATGAATATGGTATTTAAATAGAAATAAAATTTAAACAATATATTTATCGATTTTAATTACAATCGATTTCTATTTAGAAATATTATTGGCAACAATAAAATAAACTTATTTTTAATGTATTCATAACATTTTTTTTATTTACAGTTTTCTGCGCGTATTTTCACGGTTTTAACTTCTTCCTATACTTCTATTGCCAGTTATTGTAAAGGGTACGAAACCGAAATGAAAATTATCACCGTATTCACGTTCAAATTTCGTTAAAATTTTTGTCTTTCTAACAAAATCTCGTGAATAAAAAATGATATCGATTTCTCCGATGTGCCAATCGATGTGTATATACATCATTATAATCTGATCAGGCGGAGGGGAACATAAAATTTGCAATATTTCTCTTAATATAAAGAAAATTTATCATACTCAAAGTTGTTATAAACTATCATTTTTCTTTTGGCCAAAGCTGATTATTTTTAAAATAGAAACATTTTTGCCCATTAATGTTTGTTTTATCGGTTCTTACGGTTTCAAAGATGGATATTTTCCCCCGGGCGGAAAGTATGGGCCGATTTTGGCCTATTCACGAGCTGTACCTTACTTTTTAGCTCTAGAATACACACACTCAAAGCTCGTTATGACTTTTCGTTTTTGAGTTATCGTGTCCACGGGCAGACAGACAGTCTGCGGTCATTTTATGAACACCTATACCAAAAATTTTTTCTGCAATCTATATTTTCAACCGTTAGAAAATCGGGACTAAACTTAAAATAGCCTTGTATATATTATACTACCGGAAAAAGCTGGCACCTGGACTTTACGAAAATTTTTTATAGAGAGTGCATAGGAAATTTATGTCAAATTATTATTTTTGCTAAGCTTTGATAGCTTTTCAGCGTCAATTTCTATATTTTAAATTTATTCACAAATAATTTATTTTCAAAATTTTGTTAATACAGGTATTTCTTTAAAAACTATAAACTATATTATAGATCTAGCCGTCAGAAAACGTTATGGTCGTTTTCTGACAGACTTTGGAATGGTTGGTAATTTTGTAATTTTCATCGTTTTTCTGGGGTCGTATGGAGAATTTGCTTAGGGTCTTCTCTCATCATTATTTTGCTATTTTAATTCTTCTATAGTTTTCACCAAACAATTCGGACAAAAAAACACATCTTCCTTTTATATACCGGTTGTTTAGTTTACATCTTCGCATAGCAGATCTCCCACGAGTATGAGAGAGTACATATGTATACATTAAGCAATGTGTATGAGAAGGAGGTCTTATAGGTTTGTTTTCTTACTTAAAGTTAAACTGTTGTGTGTTTTATGTGTCGTACGATACGCATTCAGTTAGATGACGCTTGGAGAGTGAGGCTTTTTTAAGTGAACAGATCAGTTGTTATGATCTGTTGTTCAGACTTCAAACCGTACGTTATAGAGAGATATATTATACCGAGTATAATCTATAGCACGGAAGTGCGTCACTCCAAGTTGAGAGCCTATTTGAAATATGAGTGTACAGAAGACATGGTACAGACGATATTCCAGAAATATGTAAATTTTAAATGAAGTTATACAATTATGAATATTCATATTTTTTATAATTTGTTTCATGTTTATAAAACTATTATAAGTTTAGTTGTTAGCGTGCTGTATGTGTATTACGTTCAAAATTGAGTGGCATCGTATTATTCATACTGATGAAAGTCTTCGTAACTTGAAGAGTGTTATTTTTTTGAAAAGACATATTACCATAAAATATTGTTTATTAAAAAGCCTAGTTTTATTCATAAACATTAATAATATTATAAACATTTTTAATGGATGTATTCCAACCTTTTTTTAATGTTTTATTTATAAAGTTTTTTTTTCTAAAACACTTAAGTACAGAATGTAAGAGAGTATTGAAAATTATACATTACTGGCAAATTTTAGAAGTGCATAGTCTCTTAACAGACAAATAATAACAAACTAAATGGAAACTTTTAAACGTGTTTTTAAAAGCATTGTGTCCTCTGTGTCTCTACTTTTCAGGTTTTGTGATTTTATTACTGTTGTCTCAATTCTCCTAGGTCGAGAGACAAAAAAAAAATGTTATCGCTCGCGCAATTGTTTCATAAACTCGATATTGTAGTATCAGTAAGTTGATATTGGTCTTTGTTCCTTAGGACTATAATATCTGGTGGTTAGAAACAGAGTTGTCAGGCTCAACTGTGATAGTTGTTTAGGAGTAACTAGGGTTACGTTCAAAAAATAAACAAAACAAAGTTGTAAGCCCGGAAGTCAGTCATGATGTGAAAACATATCCTACTTGCTGAAAAAACTGGCGTTGCTCGGATTTCAAAAAATTATTATTGAAAATGTATGTCAAATAATAATTTTTTTCTAAATTTTGGCATTTTAAAACGCCAATTTTTGTTTATTGACAAATAATTTTTTCACAAACCTTTGTTAATATAAGTATTTCTATAGAAACTATAGTAAAGATCTAGCTATTAGAAAACGTTATACTCATATACGATGTTCAATTGCCATTTAAAACATGAATACCGATGATGGCCGAATGTCACATATAGCTATGAAAACGTGACATTTTATTCAGAGATTTCATTTCACTCCCAATATGAAATGATACTGGCAAAGCTTCCCTATAGATGTTTTCACATCAAAAATTATTATTTTGTCAATGAAATTAAACTTTTTTTATGAAAAATATAATGAATTCTTAAAATGTAGCCTGATTAACGCCGCTATTTTGGAATGGGCCGTCATGAGTACCCTTACCAATTGTACCAATATTTACATTTTCAAATAAACAATACTGCAGTAAAAACAGTTTTTCGCGTAAAAATAATTTTACATTAATTTCTTTGGTTTGATCATATATGGCCAATGATTCTTCTAAAAGCTTTCTGAAACACACGATACAAAACCGTTTAAATTATTATATTTAGTACATATTATATACATATCATAAAATAGAATTTTTTTTTAAATATTAAAATTACAATACACGTGCCTGTCTTAATATAAAAATAAGGTTATTTACCGGTATATAATATATATTGTAGGCGCAAAGATTATTACCTTTATGAACACATAAAGATTAACTAGATGTTTTTTTTTTTTTAAATTTTATTTCAATATTATTATTATATAAAATGTTGCATATCGTTATGATGCATCAAACTGTCGTATGTTTAGATAATAGTTTTAATTTATGTTCCTAAACACTGAAAGATTTCCGCATTCAAGGTAATGAAATATTGACGATAGAATTGCAAAGCTCGAAGTTATTTTTTTAATGTTTATTTTTATTTTATTCAAAAATTTTAAATCCACAATGTTTTCGTTTATATTGTAAATGAAAATTATGTGAACACCTATAAACGGTGTATATTTAAAACTAGCTGAAAACGTCGGTTTTGCCAGGAAATTTATGTCAAATACTTATTATTTTCTAAATTTCACATTTCAAAAAGTTTTTCGTAATTTATTCACAAACAATTAATTTCCAAAATTATGTTAATTTTAGATATTTCTATAGAAACTATAAACTTTATTAAAGATCTAGCCTCGTATTAAAAGATCTGAGGGAAAAAATCTACCGCAAAATTTTTCTACTTTTTTACTTCGCGATTCTTTTGATTAAATATTTTTATTCTGATAGATCAAATTATGAAATATATCATTTAACGTCAATCATAAAATATCGATGAGAATGAAATATTATGCTATAAATTTTTTATTATCGAATGACAAACGGAAATACGGGTAAAGTTAAATAAGAATTAATAATAAAATTTATTCACAATATGTATTTGAACAAAAACTATATGTTTTTGTTGTTACCTCAAAAAGTTTCACACGTGAATTTTAATCTTTTAATCTTTAGTTAAATACTTTTGTAAGATAAATATTACGATCAGTTAGTTAACGTTTGTGTGTTTGTTGTTTGTAACCAAATATATTTATTCAATCAACTTAACAAACTTACTGGTACTTTGTTTTGAGAAAATGTATTTAAACAACACACACAAACACAAAAAAACAAAACAAAAAAGATAGACAATAATTATTTTAAATACGTATAAAATTGTTTATTACTTAAGTTAATTTTTATGATGATAACGATATGTTGAATTATACAGCAATATTCATATTGTAAATAGACAGGGTGTAACAGAATTGATAAAAACTGAGACTAGTGCGGCAAATGTTTATGACAAAAAATAATATATTTAACAAGTAAAAATATCAATTAACCTATCACTTAAATGCTTAAATACCCGGTCTATACTCAGGTCATTATGAATGCATGACTGTTTATTTCACTTTCTACACATATAAAAATGTATAAAAATACAAGGTAGTGTATAAAGGTGCAATATGCATACATGCTTTTGTAAGTAAGTAAATAATTGAACTTGTATTTTATGAAAAATTTTTAACAGAAGTTATATGTCTTTTTTCTTGTTTGTTTGTTCGAGCACTACGCAAAAACTCCTGGACTGATTTTGATGAAAATATTTTGTTTAAAAGCTTAAAATTGGACTTAGAAAACTGGTTCTCGCTACGAGATATAGATGGATGGTTAGATAAATCTTGGGGTCTAAAAAGTATTGCACTTCGACCTTATGGTCCATTGTGCTCCCTCTTCAGTCCGACGAGAATCGCTTCTCCCATATGTTGGCAATAGCCAGAAGCTTGCTTATCAGGTCTTCCTGAAGGATCATATTTTTGGGGTGAGGTACTCCGAATATTCTGTATATGCTGTAACCTAGAGGTTCGCAATCAAAGATAATGTGGTTGGATGTTTCTTCCTCCTCGCCACCCAATCTGCACATAATGGACCCGTTATGGAGTCCCATTGTGTGCAGATGCTTCCACAGGGGATAATGCCCGGTAATTAACCGGTAACCCTTCGCAGTTGTATCCTGTTCAGCCTCAGTGCATCGAGAGATTAAGAGAGATAGAATTTGAAAATATTCGTGTAATAGAAATTTGGTGGTGATAAATATTTGAAGTAGTGGAAGCGGTATATATTTGAAGCAGTGGAAGTGGTGGGAAATTACACTGAGGTTTTTAGTCTTCAAATGACGGGTGCCAGAGATATAACAATTAAACGCGAATCCGTGGGTATAAGCTAGTATTTTAGAAACAGGAACATTTTGTGTGTGCTTTTTCCGCGTCTCTTACGGTTTTAAAGGTAGAGATTCCACTTTTATTTGGGGAACGCATGTACCGATTTTGCCCATTCACCAACTTGAGCTCACTTTTTAACTCTAGAACACACACACACACACAATTCCAAATGTTTACCTGTCTTTGTTTTTGAGTTAAAATTTTCATCTGTTTCAAAGTCGGGACTAAACGACAAACGCATTTGAACAACTAAAAATAATTAAATATTTAAAAAGCTTGGAATGCTGTTTGTTGAAATTATATCATCATGGTTTTCTCAAAGAAATTTTCAACACAAGTGCTTCGAGATGAACACATCGTCTTATAGTTTATTAAGCTTTATATCTCTTACATCTGGTATATGAAGTTCTTGAGTAAAGTATATTTATAAGTAATATTACTTACTTAGAGGATTGGTTAAAGTGTACTTTTGAAAAAGGTTATGTTGATCTTAACATCAATAATAGTAATGGTTGCATGTAGGCGTTTTATTTAAATTTACTTATTCAATTTTTAATGATTACATAGAGTTCCGTATCGCAAACCATCTAAATATATCAAGTTACAGATATCGTGTATTAATTTGGCATCCGTCAGTATTAACATGAGTACGTGTATCAGTTTTGTATTATAGTATATTCAAGCTAGAGAGTCCAGCCATATAAACCGACGAAATAGCGTGTCATAGTACATGGTGCAATGCTATTGGTTCTTTTGGTAACTTAAACTTTTGAATCTGAATTAATATTTAGTTTTTTCGTATGTGAATTGTTTTTTTACTGCTATAATTTTTATGGTCCACCATTTCGATTGTTTTTAAATATTTATTTTTAGTTTTTATTGTTATATTCGCTGTTGTTATTATTTTATTGTTTCCATTCGTTATTTACGCCAGAATTGGGTCGAATTTTGATAATTTTATATATTTTAAGAAAAAGGTATTAATATAATTAATTTTTCAATAGCCTTCATTAGTGATACCGCGAGAGAAGAAAGAAACGAGACGAAAATTACAGACGATAGTATTCTTTTTCAATCTCTATAGATTTTTAATCTATAAAAATGTTCTAATCACAAAACAGTTAATCATTTTGGGCAATAATGAGTAAAGTTTTTCTTTCAAATAAAAAAATTGAATAAATTAGAAAAATTTGTACTTTTTATGAATCGAAGACTTAAATATCTAAAATAATTTTAATAAGTACAAAAACCTAAACTGTAAAAACGAGACTAGACGAGACAACTTTCACAAGTCAATACAATACAAGAAACATGCTACTCTCGTTTCGTTCATCTTCTCGGCACCACTAACCTTTATCCCAACTACTTCAAGGTTGTAAACTATGATATATCGGAAATAAAGGCAAATTGTTTCAAGGTTTTTTGTTCCGTCTCTAAAATAATCAAGTTAATAAACTAAAATCTTCATATATACAATACGTATTCTTTGAAGCGTAATTTGCCTCATGCATGATCTAATTCTCTTAATGGTTTTTAATTTTAATCTTTTAAAAACTGATATATACCTATTAATGACTTTCATATAATGTATTATTTTTCTTAGAAATTAACAGAATCAATCGTTTTGTTATAAAATGGTTTTAGTTCCTATTTCCTAATCAGTATAAGATCAAAAAAATGTGACTCTTCTATCGAGAGTTCTATATTGTCTACAAGATACATTTTTGTATTATTTTTCTAAGGCTATATAATATACAAGGTGTGACGACATCGTAAACGCATTTTATTCAGTATGGCGTGTTTGCTTCTATTGTAGTACTATGCAGATAAATATCTAATAACGCCCTGAATAGTCATGAAACATTAAAGGTTGTCTATTTTCTAAACTACAAAAGAGGTGAACCATGAAACCAAAATGCGGTGGGTACGTTATATGTTCGAGTATTGATTTCCCAATATGACAAATTTTGATACTGTTCGACCAAAAACCTCATAAAACAAATGGAAATTATACAAATAATTTTTTGGGTCAAACAACTCACTGACTGTACGTTTTAAATTAGTATAGGTTTTATCTCAAAAAGTTAAAACGTCTGTCATACGGGGAGTTTCCACACCAACCAGGCTTCATTTGAGTTCGGATTCTAAATAAAATACTTGACATGCGTTCTCAATTTCATTTAGAATAAAAATAAAAATTTTTGTTGAAATGTTTGTACAAAATTGTTTTTTGTTTTTAGGTCGACCGTCCTCAAAATATCAAATTTTATTTGTATTTTTTCCGATGATATTTGTGTTATAGCCTTGGTAATTAAATATTTGAATTGAAGTGTTAACTGGTTGTAATTTTTGATTGATTAAGTGGTTTGCCATATTCAATTATGAAATTAAATCTTTTTTCTCTTATTTATTAAAGTAAATGTGTATGTTCAAATGGCATGATTGTTGCTTTCAACATGGAATACAAAATTATTTTTGACATCAAGTATTTTTACTCTGCACGTCTTTTTTGTATTTATTTACCTACAAGGTTTCTTACCTCCATATATAAACTACTAGTTGGGAGGCCGAAGCTTGGCAAGTAGGCCTTTTTTTACCAACACCTAAAGGACAATAATTTGTATGCAGACTAGAAATTTGGTAGGCCGTGCGATTTGCAGAATACCTTCACAAACAAAGCCGGTTATTTTCGTCCATTCGCCGACAGTTTAATCAATTAATCATCCAATATTTTTAATTTTGACAAACTGCCATCGTTGGGAATCGAACTGACACCCTTCCAGACTTGAATTTTGCAGTTCCCTGAAACCATTTTTGATTGGTAGTATGGGTGAATAATCAGGATATGTTTAAAACGAAAAGGGCTGGAACATTCAAACATAATAACTAACTTGAGTATTACTAGAGTTTTAAAAAATATAGTTTAGGTGAAACTACTCTACACCGAGTGAGATTATTGGCTCTTCCAGCCTTTAATCAAAACGGCTTCTACGATTTTTTGTCTAAAGATTAGTTTTTTTGGTATTTTTTCGAATTTTGTTTCGTTTTAGATATCTATATGAATCAGTAACTTTATGTATATTCAATATAATTATAGTATGTATAATATGATTTATATAAAATAGTAACTAGCAGAGATAATGATAGTAGCTAGCTGAGTGGTCAGAACCTTCACTCTTCATTGATTAAACTTGGGATGAAACACACATTGGAAATCGTAATTATTATTTTTCAGTTCATAAAATGACTCTTTCATTTATAGTTCTCGGAAAAAAATAAAATTTGTATGCAGTTAAAGTTTATATGGAGGTTATTTGGCGTTCATACAAGATTTTCATAATTTTATAGCAAACATGAACTGTTGCAATGATTTAAATTAAATTGAAAATTAATTTATTCTTCAATTATTTTTGAATATTTAATTTCATACATAGATTAGAGTTGTATGTTTTAAAACATGCAAACAAAAATTAAATTAAACTGTTTTTGAATACAAATTAGTGTTAATTGGGTATATACACTTTTTTTTTTAAATTTTTAATAAAGCATTGTTAATTCAAAAAATTATAAATCAATATAAAAATGGTTTTACGTCATCCATTAACTGCATGATGTGCCTAATGGTACAGTCAACGCCAAAAGTCAAGCTAAAATTTAAAAATTTTATAATTGATTTGTACCTTATTTGTTCGGTTTTCGAAACAATGCTTCGGATAAAAGTTGTTTATTTTAACTATACAACTTACTTAAACTTAAGAAATGTTTCGAATAAAAGTTGTTTTATTTTAACAACTTTTATTCGAAACATTTCTTCGAAATCCGAATAAATTAGACACAAATTAACTATAAAATTTTAAATTTTAGCACGATTTTTGGCGTTGTATGTACATTAGACAGAGTTTAAGTTCATCCAATTGACGTCTTATTTGTCCAATTGACGTTTAGAAATATGGGAACCAAAGATATCAATAAATTTTTATAGATTCTTTCTCAGATAAATTGATAATTTGTCTAAAATTTTTATAAAAAGATTAACTACGATTTAATACGAACGTAGGGATAAAACTAAGTATTTTTTAATTATTTTTACTTTCCGAACACATAATAAAAATGGGGCTCTGGTTGACCTATTGTACCGCTAAATACATCTGATAATGACATCATATTATCCTTTGCATATCAGACAAATGTTGCCTAAAACAAAGTTTAATCCAACTCTGCCGATATTAATATTATCAATGATCATCAAAGAGGTTCTCTAGATTTTTGAAATTTAATTTCCAATGTAGTAACGAGTAAAATATCATATTCACGGAGATCAATTACGATAAGCTAATTCATGTTATTGATGATGACTATATTTTTTAGTCAAAATACTTTGTAGGCAGTCAATGTATCTTTAATCATATTTTATATATTACAATGTCGCGTCCTGATAAAGTGTTTCATAGTATTGTATTTATTATTCTTTGCTGTAAAAAAAGGCATTATCACATAATTTTAACAAACTAAAATTAATATCTACTTAATAAATTATCAAAGACAACTTGTATAAATATAATAATAAACAAAAGAATAATTTTAAGATGTGAGCAGCCATATTGTTCTATCCACTAATAATAAATCAATTGACAGATGATAAACAAAATGTTTTATGGAAAAAATCAAACCAAAAACAAAACAAAATACTGCCAATATACAATAAATAAAAATATACAAAACAAAAGTATTGCGTATATTAATTATTATTTATTCAGGAAAAAATATATTTAATAAATAATATTGTAAATAAATTAAAAAAATAAATATAAATAAATGTATATATATACAGTGTAACGGAGAAACCGTGTTTTTATTTAAAGTAGGCGCTTACTCAAGCTCTAATATGATTGGTTAAAATTCATTAATAGAAACAATAAATTATATTAAATATTATAAACAAATTCTGATGCATAAACTGTTCAAACAAAATGTCTACCGTTCTTTGCCAGGCAAACAGCAGCTCTTTTTGACAAATTATTCACAGCTCTGGATAACATGTTTGCATCTAGATTTTTATTAATAAGTTTCCTCACGATTGGATGGATACATGTCTACTTCCATAAACTATATTTTTATATACCCCCAAAAAAAATAATCTAATACATTTAGGGATTATTACATTCTGGGGATTATAAAAAAGCATTTTATTTAAATTAAAAGATTAAATATAATATAATTTAAAAACACAATAAGGTTACAATAAGTTTACAAAAAATACATAGAGTTTGACTAAACGCCTACTGTAAATAAAAACACGGTTTCTCCGTTACACGGTATATATATATATATGTATATACATATATATATATATATATATATATATATATATATATATATGTATATATATATATAAATATATATATATATATATATATATATATATATATATATATATATATAGTATAGATATTTAAATATGTGACATAAATACATAAATAAGTGTATATGCAATCAGTAAATTAAATAATCATTAATTTATTTAACACCACATGCAATTATATTTTATTATTAATGAGTTTATAGTTAAATGTACAGAGTATAACAAACACGACTGGCTGGTTACCATTTAATCGTAGTAAAAATATATATAAACACGATCAAATAAGATATTTACTCGATGTTTTAATTTAATATAATTTGATATTGATATTATTTTTATACTCAATATATTATATATATATATATATATATATATATATATATATATATATATATATATATATATATATATATATATATATATATATATATATATATATATATCGAAACAAATTCTAATACAATTTTCTATCTTAGTTCTGTAACTCCAATAATAAGAGCTTTTTTACAGTTTCCATGTATGAATTCTCTAATTATTAATAAGTATCAACAAAGTATCTTAATCTTTAATTGATTCTTTCCTTTGAAAAAATTAGCATAGTCTACGTAGCTCCTACGTGACGAATTATTCATATCAAGAATAAGATAATTGCCACACCGTTTTATATCATTCTGTATGACATGTAAAATACTTAAAATTATATTTGTAATTATATTGCATACACATCATATGTTTGAAACGTAATTAAAAAACATGCCTCGATTTAATCAGTATATACTTAGTATATTGATTATATATTTACACGTGAGATAAATACCTCTTACCTGTAATTTAATTTCCTGGCTTCATACACTGCACAAATTATGTGATGATTTGAAAAATTGGTGTTTAATCTTTATCAGTAATTGAATTGAATTTCAATTTTCTACTGAATGGCATATGGGTTATTATTAAGGACTTGTATGCATGAGACTTGATATTAGATACCACTTTTCATCTTCGATATTTGGCAAGTTTAATCATCTAATTATGTTTCCTTCAAAGTTCAAAACCTCTTATCGATCAAAACGATATCGTACAACAAAATATCAAATTCTTAACATAGATATTTATGAGAAAATAAAATATTTTATATTTTAACTAATAACAACTATGTAAATAAATTAGACAGTGTGATAGATATTGTTTTACAATTTTGTAGTATTCTTGACCGATCTATTCATTATTTTAATAAGCATAATTGATACGACTTTGGTAACTTTTTGCTAATTTACGACCAAAAAAAGTAAAATTTATTGTGGATTTTATAGAATTTTATGAGTGTACTATATTGGATTTTGTTGAATGATGTGAATATATACTATATCTAGCACATGCACGTCTTCAAGTATTATCAATGCTTATACTATTTAATTTTCTCATGGCTTTTAATTGACATCAATTTTTTCAATCTCAAGTCATTTTTTTGATTCTTGTAAATTTATGACTGCAAAAACACCCTAATTTTTGTGGATATTTTGAGACTTAGTAAGGCAATTGACGAATCGAAGTTTTGTGAGAATTTGTTTCGAAGCTTTTATATATTCTCAGTTATTTATGAATATTTCGGCAAGATTTTCGATTATTATTATTTGTTTATTATTATTAAAAAATCTCTGGGTGTGCTATTTGACATCATTAATGGTCTATTTTGACTAATATACCTATCTGTTTAGTTGTGGGAATTTATTCCGTTTATTGGCCTCCCTTGATCGTCCAAAATATTTAGAATTGTATACAGATTGTAAACAAATAACTCAAAAAAATTGATATCTTTACAGTTATGGAAAAGTTCTCTCAAAATCATTTGAAAGTGACAAATTGAATAAGTTTATTAAAATCTAAGAAATGAAGAAAAAAAAAACAACTCTATATACAAATGTATTTGTCATATTTAATTTCTCCAATTAATTTCCATGAACACGGAACGAATGGATTATCAACAGCATTAATTTGGTATTTCTGTTACGCTTATGATGATTGAATAATAACTCGACTAAATTAATGAAACTAACAAATAATTAACAAAACAAATAAACACTGTGCAGTTAACTAAGCTACATGTTTAGTATTTTTATTGCAATTTCCTTATTTTATCAATTAATTTAAATTGATGACTTTTAACAAAAATTATTTTTTGTAATTTATCGTGGAAGTTTTAATGTTCAATATCCTTTGTCTGTTTTTATTATATTTCTAGGACAAGGCTATGTGTTCAATTAAAACTATGAAGGACATTAGTACCAACTTAAAAATTTGTATCATGAATAATTTTAATCTCGTACATAAGTAGAAGAACGATTGTAGCTTTGTATTTAGATAGAAAATATTATTAAATTTCAAATTTTGAGGCAAATATTTTTCCCAATTTCTAGAACAATTACTTGTATTTTATAAATACGTATTTCGACTACAAGTTAGTCATAATCAGTAGGAATTAGCTATTCGTAACTATCTCTGGGATATGGAATCAGAGATATGTTGCTCGTTGCTAATTTGTTGCGTGTCTCACTGGTTTGGTGAATTGAAATTTGTATTTTAACCTTAATGTCCTCATATTTGGGTAACTGCATATTACAAATATTCTAAAATTTAACCATTTTTGTGAAGTACAAAAATTAAATACGAGAAAAACGTTACCGGCAGAGGCTATCAGACACAGTGGTGTGTCCATGAGTGTTCCGTTTTTCACTAGTACGGAACACTAAACTACATAAATTTTGTGATACCTAGCTACACCATGCCCTCTACCTCATACCCCTAGATTACGTAGGTTGATTTAGAGATATATATGAAAGTTATAAAAACTGCTTTTGAATTTATTTATTCATAGATGCTATATTTGTAAACACTGTAGAAAGTTTTATACACATTATTTTGACAAATTGTGCTACTAAAAAAAATTCAATAACCAACAAAACGTGCGGAGGTATATTATGAATAATTGATTAAATGTATTTCCTGTGCTCAAAAAACAGTGTAATATTGCTTATACCTATTAAGTATGATACTTTAACCTGTGAGGTGACAGTTTTTTTTTAAATTTATATCAGTGAAAAAAAAAAACACCAATATTTTGTGAATGTTTTAATAATTTAAAAAAATAATTTTATTTTATGTAATGAGTTGGAATAAACAACAAATTATTATAGAAAATTGATTTAAAAGTTAATGTATTGGAAATGGAAAATTAATTTCGAAATGACAAATTGTTACTTTTCGAATTTTTGATAAAAATGAAAATATTGATGTGAAATTTGTTTATAAATTTTTGGTGATTGTATACGAATTTTTTTCGACTGGAGGAAACCTTGCAAACCGTTAATCGTATCATATTTTAACCAATGCCATCGTTTTCGCTTGGTCCGATTTAGCTTAAAACCACGTTTTTATCAAAATCGGGGACATAAAATTTTCTTCCAATTTTAGCGATTTTTCTAAGGGGTACCCCTTGGAAAAATTGTGAAAAAAGTGAATAAAATTTTTGTTCGCTATTTTAATAATAATCATTTTCTTGGCTAATTTTGACCCAAACAGTACGCAAATCAGGTTCATTTTAACATCCGACCAACACATTTCAAAATTTTGCCTTCTCAATTCATATAGTTTGGAATTTTAGCTCTATGGGTGTGATACCTTGCAAACCGTTAATCGTATCATATTTTAACCAATTCCATCGTTTTCGCTTGGTCCAAATTAGCTTAAAACCAAGTTTTTATCAAAATCGGGGACATAAAATTTTCTTCCAATTTTAGCGATTTTTCTAAGGGGTACCCCTTGGAAAAATTGTGAAAAAAGTGAATAAAATTTTTGTTCGCTATTTTAATAATAATCATTTTCTTGGCTCATTTTGACCCAAACAGTACGCAAATCAGGTTCATTTTAACATCCGACCAACACATTTCAAAATTTTGCCTTCTCAATTCATATAGTTTGGAATTTTAGCTCTATGGGTGTGATACCTTGCAAACCGTTAATCGTATCATATTTTAACCAATGCCATCGTTTTCGCTTGGTCCAAATTAGCTTAAAACCAAGTTTTTATCAAAATCGGGGACATAAAATTTTCTTCCAATTTTAGCGATTTTTCTAAGGGGTACCCCTTGGAAAAATTGTGAAAAAAGTGAATAAAATTTTTGTTCGCTATTTTAATAATAATCATTTTCTTGGCTAATTTTGACACAAACAGTACGCAAATCAGGTTCATTTTAACATCCGACCAACACATTTCAAAATTTTGCCTTCTCAATTCATACAGTTTGGAATTTTAGCTCTATGGGTGTGATACCTTGCAAACCGTTAATCGTATCATATTTTAACCAATGCCATCGTTTTCGCTTGGTCCAAATTAGCTTAAAACCAAGTTTTTATCAAAATCGGGGACATAAAATTTTCTTCCAATTTTAGCGATTTTTCTAAGGGGTACCCCTTGGAAAAATTGTGAAAAAAGTGAATAAAATTTTTGTTCGCAATTTTAATAATAATCATTTTCTTGGCTAATTTTGACCCAAACAGTACGAAAATCAGGTTCATTTTAACGTCCGACCAACACATTTCAAAATTTTGCCTTCTCAATTCATACAGTTTGGAATTTTAGCTCTATGGGTCTGATACCTTGCAAACCGTTAATCGTATCATATTTTAACCAACGCCATCGTTTTCGCTTGGTCCAAATTAGCTTAAAACCACGTTTTTATCAAAATCGGGGACATAAAATTTTCTTCCAATTTTAGCGATTTTTCTAAGGGGTATCCCTTGGAAAAATTGTGAAAAAAGTGAATAACATTTTTGTTCGCAATTTTAATAATAATCATTTTCTTGGCTAATTTTGACCCAAACAGTACGAAAATCAGGTTCATTTTAACGTCCGACCAACACATTTCAAAATTTTGCCTTCTCAATTCATACAGTTTGGAATTTTAGCTCTATGGGTCTGATACCTTGCAAACCGTTAATCGTATCATATTTTAACCAACGCCATCGTTTTTGCTTGGTCCAAATTAGCTTTAAACCACGTTTTTATCAAAATCGGGGACATAAAATTTTCTTCCAATTTTAGCGATTTTTCTAACGGGTTTTGGTTTAACCAAAATTGATCCACGTATCTCTCTACTAGAAGGAGGGGATATCTTACTTTCAAATCATGAACTATATATGTTTGCTCCAATTTCAGTACAAACATCTGTAAATCTTAAAACTCTAGATTACACAAACATATGTATATAGTACTTTAGTCTACACCAACCCTCATACTATGTCTCTATATAGAAGTTGTGTGGTTCTTCGTAGTAGATTTATTTTTTGCAAAAATTCTTTCTTTTTTAAATTAAATACCACAAATTATTTCATAATACAAGCGTGATTACAGTAGATGTTATAATTCTTTCGGGCCACTTTCCGGTCTTGCGATTGGCGCACATCGATGCTGTACTTTGTGAGTGCGTTGAGCTATTTCAGATAATAAATTATTCGCTACTCACGTATTTATGATTAGTGGAATTAGTTTTAGGATTCTCACTCACTACTGGTTATAGCTGAAGTTATATTTTTATGAATCTGTATGTATAGAGAAGTAAATTATACAGTATACGTATTGATAAATCGAATTCAGTACGCTTAGGGTGTTTTAATTTTAAACTCAGTTAGTTGTTACATTTATTGTTAAAAAAATAAATTCATCTTAAAAAAAACTTCAAAGGAGAAATAAAAAAAACTAAATTATAATTTAACTATTTGAAACCGTAGAGAATTACAAACTAATTTCACTTTTATTTCAATTTTAAAATGAAACAAAAGAGACATGCAATGACAATTTTATAATAATAACAATAATAATAATCATAATAATAATAGTAATAATAATAATAATAATCATTTAAAATGACAAACTTCCTTCATTTAAAAAATATATACCATACAATTACATCAAATAAAAAAAATAGTACAGTACAACCTGAATATAAACTTTAAACTCAGATTCATTTGAATAGTATTTTAAATATTTTGGTATATGCAAATTTGTATATGTGACATATTATATACAAGGATATTATTTATAAACAAGGATATTACTTTAATACCGACTATAGCTGTTCTTAAAACGATTTCATTTTGTCCTTTCCTGATTTCGCCCGTCCGTCAACACGACAACTCAAAACAAAATGAAATTACGAGCAGAAACGTTGTACGTGTGTTCTTGAGCTAAAAAATATCTGCGATACACGGGTGCTTTTTCAGAAAGGGTGCTTAGTTTGGATCACCAAATTCAATTCAGACTATTGAGGTTTTTTTTTTTGGAAAGGAAAGAATTCGAGCTGAATTTTGGTAAATTTATCTTCATTTCGAAATTACGTAAAATCCGAAGCATCGAGCTCTCCTATGTATTAAGACATTGAAAAAATGCGCCTGTTTTCAGTATTATTAGCTTGGAGAATCCCATTGAGGTTGGTTTGTTCTAGGAATGAAAGGATTTCAATTGGATCTAGACATAGTAGATCTAATTTCATAATTAAGTATCTAATTTAATATCCGAAACAACGACCTTTCTTATGGATTATGGTAATGCCTTGTTGGGGCAGGATTCGGCAGTTTTTATATCTCTTCACGGAACTTGTAACCAAACTCGTTTTTATTGGCATGCTTCTTAATTTGCTTGGGCTAATTCGCTAGATTAGATTCAAGTCTGGAGCAAATCTTATAGTGCTTTTGTACCGCGGCCAATTTTATCTATTGTACCTCCTCAAAAGTGTTCCACGAGTCCTATGGTCTTTATAAACTTAAGGATATTCCACGGCGACACCTCATTGATTTCATCTCTCTGGAGATCTGTCCATCCCAAATGATAGTATTTTGAGAGAGAAACTTTCGCATTCACACAGAATGTTAATTCTGGTCTCCTCCCTATCAAGACAAAATCTGCAGAGATCATTCTTTGTGGCCAGTAAAAAGACCAGTTAGTAAGTATCCTCAATTAGTTTCTTCCTGTAAACGCTCATAGGCCTTTTTCCTGCGAGGATTTTTATAAGAGCCTTTACGTGATCTTGACCATGAGTATTTACCTAAGAACGGTTATACTCTGATTCGCTAAAAAAATAACTACTTAAAAAAATAATTTACCTATTTTATAAGTATTAATGCAGTTTAACTGTAGTAGAAATAAAAATATTTACTTATTTATTTATTTTGTAAAATAATAATTGTTTTATGAAATATGAGTAAATGTTTTTAGTATTTATTTGTGTACTGAAACGTTGTTATGTATGTATGTATGTATGTATGCACGAGAATATGTATGCGGAAAAATTTAAAATAGATAGAGATAGATTAGTTATAGTTTTGTTATTATAATGTGAAACCGGCGCCATATACTCAACAACAATAACGAAGAACTTGTTAGAGTCTCTCATATTCTTATCGCATAAAATATTTTCAAGTTCAAAACACATTTTTGCTACTATGTAGTATTTGTATTGTATTCATAAAAACTTTATATTATGCAATGCACTTTATATAAGGATATAATAATACTATCGGTTTCATAAATAGCGTTCCTTATTTGCAGTCTATTTATGGCGAATCTATCTGGTTTTCGAAAAAATGTTTTAGATAAAAGTTGTTCGTTATAAAAATTTCAAAAACTTTTGTACTAGACATGTTTTTTGAAAACACAATAGATTTGTGCACAAATCAACTGTAAAACTTTGAAAAAAGGCAGCCACTTTTGAAGATGATAGTACAATTTATTGGTTTTTAGTGCTGACTGGAATATAATAATTAATTAGCATAAACTTTTTATCTTTTATCTTAGTTTATGAATTCTACGTGAATTGTTTCGATGCTAAGTTAAATTTATTAATTATTGTTGTATATGTTTCTCTGTGTGTGTATACAGTGTGTTTTATGTGAATTTAACCCTTCGGTGTATCAAATCTGGTGCAAGAGAATAAAATGTGTTTTTTGATTTTGCAAGTAACATAAATGCTTGTTTAAGGACGTTCTAGCACTGTGTCATATAATCAGGACAAAAAACCGGTTTGATTTTATTATAGAACAAATATATATACACACATACGCTACACATAGACAAATTCACTGTTCATATATACAAAATAATGTTATTTTGAAAAAAAAATTTTTATATTTCGAAAACGAAACGAAAACGAAAAAATTTTTTATATTTCGAAAATTTTTATAAATTCTGTCGAGTATTTTTTTTAATACAACAGTATACAAGCTTCCAAGGAGAGAGAGTGAGAGAGAGAATGATAACTTTGCTATTAATTATCTCACGTTCTAAACGGTAAAAAGTTCTGATACTTCGGGATTTATTAGTTAACGTTATTTTTTGTCTGTGAAAAAAAAATGAGCAAAATTTGTCGAAAAGTGGTTTCATGCTGGAACTTCCTTAAGTGTAATTTGTTGTATAAACCGCTTTGATAAAGTAATGAAAAGATGTAAACAAATGTATTGATTCCGGGACGACTCAGGCATGATGTGAAAACATAAACGTTAATGCCGTATTTATTGTGAGCAATGTGATTGGCGAAGCAATGTGATTGGTTGATAAACATGAATGGATATCTGCTATCTTAAGAATGCGGATGATTGCCGACTGTCACATAAGTGATCGTTACAAAAAACCGCGACACTGTCTAATCTGCAATTTCATTTCACCGACCAAATAATATTATATGTATTCTCGCTATAGATCAAAAAATTTTGTGTTGATTTTGGTAGTGGTTGATTTTATAAATATGAATCACTGAATAATCATTTGCTAATCTAAAATTCGAAAATCACCATAATATTCCCCGATGATGAATATGATTTCATCAGCATATAAATTGATTATAAAGTGATCCAGTGATTGACTTGAATATGACCTCTATTAATTACTTTAGTCAGATTACGAAAGTTAATCATAGAACCACCTTTTTTTTAGATGTACAATTTGAAGGGTAATATAAGAATCCATGTGTCAAAAACTAATTTTGATTGCGTGTCTCGGTTTGCGTGTGACTCTTAACAAATGAACACTTCAGTGGAGCTCATATATTCCATGCGATATAGATAAATTTAGATGGTACTATTTGCCTTTTGTTTAAAGACGGATATATTTCATTGATACTTTCATTTTGAAAAACAATTTGAAACCATTTTAATCATTTGAATAAATGAAAATGAGTGCGTTAATAAATTAAACATTGTTCACAGATTTTAGAATAACAGTGAAGTGAAACCGGACCTCTTGCATTGCTCTTATCCTTTGGAAACAGACGATTAACTTGTAATCTGTTCAAAATTCTGACTTCAGCCATACATATTTGTTTTTTATTTAGAATAATATTAGCGAATTTTAGCAGAAAATGTAGATATTCGATTTATACGAATGTCAAAAAAGACTATGAATAATATAAATGATGGGTCTGAGCTAAATCTTCTAATCATATTTTCTGTACCGCTACATACAGTGTTAACAGAAATATTAAACCATGATAACTTCGATACTTCTTATATTACATAATTAATATCGCCATGGTAACTTAATTTCATTATGATTCTTTTCTCTAAGAATGGGTCGTTATTTGGACGAAAATAGATTATAATTATGAAAACAAATATTTGTGATTTTCGTAACAATATGTTTATTTTGAGTATAGTTTCAGAAACACAGTTCCTTCTTCAAAAAATATTTGCTGAAGAAGGATCTGTGTTTCCGAAACTATAGTCAAAATAAAAATACTGTTACGAAAACCTCAGAGTATCCAACAAGTTCGACAAATCCAACTCATCTGACAAACAAACCTGTCGAGTCGAATTTTATTAAGATTAATTTAAATCGAAAAATTATACGAATCGACATTTCATTGCTTATATATCCTCAATTCGAGAAAAAACAATTTGATGCGATTTTTATCACTTTAAATAGATTTAGATGATATTTCATTTATAAATAAAACATTTTATTTACAGATGTTTTTTCCAAAGTCCAAAAATAAATGCATGATTCTAATTTTACGTAAATATATATATCTTCTATGCATTAAATTTATTGTTCGTGTTCCACTATTTTATGGACTATCATCATGAATATACATGTTTATAATAAAATTTTATTATTTATAATATCCGTCAAATATAAATAAAAATGTCCACACTTATTTAGATTACATACATTTTTCAAGCTGCAAAACTGCATTTATTATACATTATTCAAACCAACAATGTCACTTTGCTAAAAATATATTATATTACAAAATATCTAACATTTATTTTATTATGCAAAAAATGTTGCGTGCAGATTTGAATTTTCTATTATTAAAAAAAATATGGTGTGAAAGACTCATTCGTCCTCTAAATACAGAGTGTAGCTTGAAGCTGTTGTCGCGGACGGAGGACATACTTAAATCATTAAGGACCATTGTGATACCTATACATTGAGGATGTGAGGGGAGGACAAGGGTTTTGTATGCAGACTTGTATGCAGTAATTAGTGCAATTAATAGACTGTAATATATTTGGTTTTGTAAGCAGCAGCATGTTAAAATTATCCATTCCGAATATCGAGCTTAATGCCATATTTCAATTTCGTCAAATGAGCTTACTAGTAAAGTAATTTAGGTCCCAAAACAAATTATGTTTTTTTCCTTTTTAAATAATGAATTTTCATATTAATTATCAACAAGAAAAAGTCCAATTTTATTTTAACTTACTATATTTAATAACCCAACAACCGTAAATTATCTTGTCAACGTAATAAATTCTATTTAAAAGTTATTTTACATTTATAATGTGACATATATATTTACCATCATTTTCAATTAGTTTTTACTATAATACAAAGTATTTACATTCTATATCCAGTGGAGTTTGTTCATTTGATTGCATTTCGCATATAATTGTGATAATTGTTTACCTATTATAGGGCCTACAAACGAGGAACATTGTGCAGCAACATTATGCAGCAACCTATTATGTTGCAAATGTGTATAGTGGTTGCAGCAACAAAAAACATGTCCTTGAACGGTTGCTGTAAAAATCAAAATTATTTGATATTTTGTAGGAGTTAAATGTTCGTGTAAAAATTGGTCATATTATCTAATATTTTATGCTTTCCTAATATTTCATTATGTTTTATTATCTAGATTGGTTACAATTTACATTATATATTTTATTATTTGTAATTATAATATATAGATATTATCCAACACTAGTTTTATACATATAAATAAACTATACAAATTAAATGAGATAGATAGAGACAAGATGAGAAATGATTGAATTTTTATGATTAGCGTCATAAAATAATAAAATAATAAGTTTATGTTCCTTAATTTTGGTTGCACGTCTGTACAGAAAATATTTTGTAGGCGGAGTTCAATGTTGCTGCAATAATGTTCTGCGTCTGTTCCATACTTTAAAAGTTGAAATCGTCTGAATTTGACAAAACGATGATGAATGATTCATTTTTTTAAACATTTAATCAAATCACATTGATTCTTACGAAATGAAATAATAAACAAATCGAACCTTGTATTTCAACAACATGTGGTAAATATATATTTTTTTGCTGAAAATATGTAAATAAATAAAAAATTCTTTGAATAGTTAGTTATTTTTTACAATGAAGTCAGCGAAAATCGCAAATATATTATAAAGAATTTTGATTAGTGAATCATTTTGATGTTTATTTGATGATCTATAATGAACAATGATTAATAAGTTTCTTGTTTAATAATTTGGTTTTGAAACAGATTTTGTGGATTAAATGCTCTATTATACTTTTAAGAAGTCCGGAACTAAAAATTGCACTCAAAAAATCACTCTTTTCGTATTATACTTTGTCAAATACTGAAAGGAAAGACGGAAAGGTGGCAATGGAGTCATTTTATAAACATGTGTATCCATTTAATATTCCACGACCCATACCTCTAACTGTTGCCAATTCGAGACTTAACTTATAATAGCCTTAGCATATCATGGTATCTAACATGCCACTTATATGGCCGTTTTTTTTTGGCAGTCATTTCGTGGAGAATCTATTTGAGTTTCGAAAAAATGTCTTGTATAGAATTTGTTTGTCATAGTATCTTTTATTTTAAGTATTTTTTAAAAAAATAGAATGGATTTGACATAAACCGACTGCAAATTGTTTTGAAAATCACACCACATAATTGATTATGTGTTCTATTAGCTCTTAACGTGGCTTTCCTTTTTCAAATTCTTCCTGCCGTTATATGCCAGGTTCATTTGGTTTTCGAAGAAAGTATTTCAAATAACAATTGTTCATTATAAAAAAACTAATAAATTTTGTTCAAATCATTTGTAAAATTTTGAAAAAGCAACGCCACTTTTGAAATCAATAATACACATAGAACATCTGTTTTAAAATCTTAAAACAGATGATAAAACTTTTAGTTTTCGAAGAAAGTATTTCAAATAAAAGTTTTTGGTTATAAAAAACAAACAATTTTTGTTCTAAAAAATTTTTTTCAACACCAAACAGATTAGGCATAAATTATTTATAACATTTTGAAAGACGCCTTCTATATGGAGTAGTAAATAATGCATAAAAGTAGAAAATCTGTTGAATAACCTTAATCACCTGGTGCTCTAATCAAAGGTTTTCAAAGTACTCGAGCTAGGAAAAACTATCATGAAAATAAATCATTTTCTCTTGAATAATTTCAAAACAAAAGAACAACTATCTTTAAAATGGACGACAGTCTGAATTCATTTTAATATTTTTGTATTCTAATTTCAGCCAAAATAAAACGCACATGTTTTTATAAAACATTAATATTGTTTTTTTTTTATGTTGTTGTTTATATGTTTTGTTTTGTGGTTCTGTGACGACATTTTTTTAACAACAAAAAAAAGAATTAAAGTTCATTTGCGTTAGTTACATATAGTAAACGAAATGCACATTAAATTGTTATTTTTGTAGCCGGATGAAACTCAATGTTGTACATTTATATTTATTAAATGAAAGTTTTGTGTAATGACAGTTTTGTTTAAAAACAATTAAAAAATTTATTAACTGATATGTTTATGAAAATGTGTGAAAAAAATTTGAATTAATTTATAGAAAATGTGATAATTTTAAATGGCCTAATTTTGCCTAAGTTTAATAAATATACGTAAGTGTTTTATAAAGAAAATTATGTTTAAATAAAATATCAGCAAAATGCGTCCACGTAAATTCTTTCGTAAATCGAAAAAAGTGAGGAAAAGTGGGGATACAATCAGTCAAAAAAGTGATTCAACTACCACTGATGTCGATGATACAGACGAGTATTTCTCTGAGGTAAAGTTTTGTTTCCTTTAAATATTTTATTCGTACACATTGTACCAAAGATCAATGTATTATGTATAACAATTTAACCGCAAAAAATGATAAAAAGCCGACTTTGAAAAATTTTATTCTGATCATGACCTTTCTATTGCTAATCTATAGATGGATGTTATTTATTAAATGTTACTGCTTTTAGTAAGAGCTTATTATATAGCGGTCTATTTATAGTGACCATTTAGTACATCGCGTTGAAAACTAAAAATAAAGTACCAAGGTTGTTAGTAAATGACTTCCAGGGTCTTTTTTGCAAAAAAGTATCATAGGGTCACACAGCAATGGTCCAAATATATATACATGTGTGTACCTTTGTACGTTTTTAATGTAAATGTGACTTTATAAAAAGCTTTTGCGTAGTAATGAAAAGTTTTTTAGTAGGATTAAAATCATTGTATTTACATCAAGATTTACAAAAGTTTTCCAACAAGTTATTTTTTAAACACAAAATTTGGCATATCCTTAATATTCGACAGATCGAAAAGTTTTAGGTATGAAGTTTAAGTGTAATTTTATTTCTTATCAATTTTCTGTTACATTAATATTAAATAAATAATAAATAACATTAATATTTACAGAAATATTTACAATTTAAGATTGAAAGTTAAAATTCTAAATATCTCTTTACACATTCGAGAAAAAAACGATAAGGTAATGAATTGTACCAAACTCGATTTTCTACAACTTTACTCCGTATACATTTTTCGAATATTCTAATATTAAGAGAGATAGTTTTTATTTTATATTTTATGTTTTCTTCTTTCTCTATGCCCTCATTCCCCTTGACCTCTGCCATTTAGTAATAAAATTAGCCTTGCAAATTCTAAAATCATATCAGACATGATATTTAATTTTAATCACACTAAAATTATGACCGCTAGAGAGTTATTTATGTATTCTAAGAAAATTCGCTAAGTTGAAGCAGATAATTTGAAGTTTCCGATAAAAATAATTCTGTTGAAATGTTTTTGAATATTGATTATGGTACAATGTGTATACTATTAAAATATCTTTAAAGCTATTTTTATAAGTAATATATTTTTTGTATAATTATATGCTAAACAATATTGTAATGATCTTATTTTTCATTATTTTTCCACCATTAATATATTTTTATTATAACATTCAATTAAACTTTATGCGATGAATAATAATTGCAATAAAAAATAAAAATGACACATATAATAATAATTATTATTGTGAATTTTATGAATTAAATGTTTTGTTGTGATTTATAAATGAACTATACCGAATAAATTTAAAAGTTTCTAGTCCAGTACGAATGGAAAATAGTAACACAATAGTATTCCTTTGTTTTCTGGCTCTTAAAGACTAAAATGCACGTTTTTATGGAAATTTTATTAATAAGATAACTGACTTAAAATTATGAACCTGATTTATATTTTATATTAAAAATTCATTATAATTATTAAATAAAGCAAATATTTGAGTTTTCCGTAAAAATAATTGTATTTTGACAATAGTTTCGGAACACTGTTCCTTTATCAGAAAATGTATGACAATGATAAAAATATACAAATTTAAACAAACAGGTAAACATATTTAGTTATATAAATAGCTGCATGGTAAAAAAAAATTATGAATGAAATTAAAGATATATTGGTAAAATCTACAAAATATAAAAATTCCATAAAGGGTTAGCTAAAATAAAGATACAATTGTCAAAACTACCGTCGTAATTATGCAAACAGGTTATGTAACTGAAAGCTAGCAGCAGGCAAACTGATTGTATTTCAGCAAGGTCCATATTAAGTTTAGTTATTCTATTAAACTTGCCTCACGTGAAATGGAGATTTCGAATCTTGGTTGGTGATTTGTTTAGAAGCTTACTTAAGGTTTTTGTAACAAAACTTTGAGCGTACCAGTTTTTTTCTTATTCTGGTAAGTTCCATCATATAGTTTTAAAAAAAGCAATAGTGCCGCTTTCTTATGATGAATGTGACAAAATTAGTATCATATTTAGTTTTCTTTTTTAAGTGCGACAATTATAGCCCGACTATTTATCATAAATTAAATTTTTTTGCCAATTTGAGATCGTTAATTGGCAGTGTAGTTTCTTTTTTATCGTGAACATTAACTAACTTTAAACTTATCATTTCAAAATATTAGAAAACCTGTAAGCCCTTAAAGAAGCCACCGGCAAAAATTTTGAATTTACCCTTCCAAAGGCAAGTCAAATTGAATAACAACTCAATATGCTTCTTACTGAAATATCACTTGAATCAGTTGAACTGTTACCTGACTAATATAGTTTATAATCTGCACTAGCGGTTTTATACTAATCTAACCATATTTAAGTGAGATTTTAAATTCAAACAAGCAAACAAAACCTTATAAATTGCTCACCGTTTTGTAAAATGCTTGAATGCAAAAAAATATTTATGCATAAATAAATAAAATGTGTTTATATGGTTTTAATTTAAAAAAAATTAAATTTCATACATTATTTATTAAAATATATTTGAAACTCGTTGAAAAATTAACAGTATACTCATTTTTTGATTGATCTATACTTTGTTCATTTTCGTTATAAAGATCTACTGCCCTGAATGGGACAATCTTAGACCATGGGGGTGATACCAAAAGTATGCTGACCGTACCCACTCAAGCGAATGAGTGTTCAATATCGCTCTTGTGGGCAATCGAAAACTTACCGCAATTGTTGCAGAAGATACTATTTAAATATGTTTAGTCGGACATTGAACAGGGACTATCGCATATTCAATTAATTTTTGTATATATTTATGATATGTGTACTTTAAATTATACTTTATGTTATGACTGACTTCTGACGTTTTATTTATGCGAAATTCCATTAAAATTATGATTGAAATCAGTCAAAATAGTGAGTGATTTGTAATATTATAAACGATGAAATTATATATATTAATATATTAATAAATGTTTTTTAGTTTGAAATATATTTTATATATAAATACTCGTTCAAATAAATATAAAGAAAAATTCATTATACAATTAAGAAGCTTCGAAAATTAGGATACAATTCCCCAATCTCACGAAATAGGTGGTTTTAAAATTTGATTTGAATATTGTTTGAATTGAATATCTAAGACGTTTTGATCTGTTCATTTTCACGATTGGTAATAGGCGAATGACGGGATTAACGAGTCAAGACGAGAATAAGTCAACGAGAGACGAGATGAAAATCAGAATGTTGACTATCGATAAATATTCGAGAGACAGGCGACAACTCACTATAAAATATTGTTACGACGTTATAATTTTTGTCAAATAATTATTCATAAACGAAGATGATTGTTGATTTACTGATCAGTGTGAGAAACGTTTTTAAAGTTCATACATTAACTAATCCGTTACTTGATACACTGAACAATGAAGGTTCATTGTTATTAACCTAGAGAACTGAGTAGATACTTATTGTAAGAATAAAACTATTGAAAGTTATAAAAGTTTGTAAAGGCACAGTTACAGTGTTCGTTTTTTAATGATTGAGTAAACTAATATTTACGAAGTAGCCATGAATTATAAGTTAATAATTAAAAAATTTGTAGAATCTTTTATCCGACTGCTTGCTATTGTTAACTTCCAAGAAACATTACTACGTATATATCAACTCACCAGGGTACACTCGCTGTCTAATTTTCCTAATTTAGGGTAACAAGGACTCATGGAGTATTCAAAATTGTTGCTATCTGTAGTTTAAGTACTTTCTATGGTGAAGTATTCAATATTTCGTCTATCTTGTATTAAACCTATTCAAAGATTCTATCTAAAGCAGTTATTGAGAAATCCAACATAACAAATTGCTAATTAGTACTTGATATTTACTTACACGTAATCTGAAACAAAAACGTCAATTATTTATCCCAAATGTAAAGGTGCTTTTTCATGCTGACGCTTGACACTGGTTTCTAGCATCAAATTCGGCCACGTGATGATAATATATGCGCGCCATCTAGAAATAATTATAGCGAACAATTATCGCGTTTTTTCGTCAAATTAGAGATCAGTATCGAAAGACGATGTATCGATGTTACCACTCGACTTTATAGGTTACGCACGTAATTGTGAGTAAAACAAAACTGTATCTAATATTTTTTAATATTTATTAGTATTTATTTTTGGACGCGCTATATTTATAAAATCACAAAGTAACAGCTGATTATTGTTTTGAAAAGATCGATTATTATCGATGCGATTGTTCGAGTTATTACGTTGACGCTAATATAACCCGGCAGAAAACGGAAACTAAATTTAGCTTTATCGCTACATTTTTTTAGATGGTGCGCATGTTAAATACTCATCACGAAATGTGACCGAATTTGACGCTAGAAACCAGCGTCAAGTGTCAGCATGAAAAAGCACCTTAACAGGTTTTTGGTTATTATCAATTTTAGGTAGAAAGTAGGAAAAATTTGAAAAAGCTAAATTCTCGCTTCTTAAATTTTATCGATAAATATACCGTCTAATATGATTGCATAATTTTCAATTTTACTATTGACTTTTTAATATAATCACAGCTTGATAATAATAATTGAACTTAAATTTGCATGTATAATGTAGTTATACGTTCGTCAAACATATTATACTGTAAATATTCAATAATTCTACTATATTTACTCAAAACGTAACGCAATGTGATCACTATTTTCCGCTTAATCAAGTATATTAATATTTTTTATTAGATTACTATTAAATTTCATAATAATAATAATTATTAATATATAAACATGAGACTTGACGGACTCAAGTTGAATGTGATATTAAATACTATGGTGGTAGTTTTTTTTTATAACCACAAAGTTCAATAACATTCAAAGTTAACATTCGTTTTTATATACAGGATGCTTTATGAAAAAAAATGTTTTGTTTTAATAATGAGTTATCAGTAAATCAAAATTTTTTTCTTTGAGAACAGCTTTTATGTAAAAACAAAAAAATCCTATTTTTACCCATGTCATCAATATGTGTGGCACTCAGGTTCGCCCAAAACTTTTATTTTTATTTATTATCGGTTCTATACATGAAGGTTTGTTATAAAACAAAAATTAGTTCTAGAACACACATACAAACTTTTCAACACGGTATCTCTTTTCGTTTTTGAGTTATGGTGCTTACGGGCGGACGGACGTTGCGGAACTGGGCTAATTAGGTCATTTTATGAACATAATTTTTTTTCTGCGATCAATATTTCCAACCGTTACCAAGTCGGGACTAAAGTTAATATACCCTGGTAGATATTATATACCGGGTATAAAAACTGAACTTAATTCCCTACCGCTTACACCGCTTCACTACTTACATTTTCACCAAATTCCTATTATAGCGACTATTTTCGAATTTCAATTACATAGGACGATATGAGATATATTATTGACGAGCGTGCTTAATTTTGAAAGCTGTTCTCAACTATACATACAAACATGGGAGGATAAATATGAGCTAGAAATAAATAGTTTTTTAAATTTGGCGATATTTTTTTCTGGGAAACTATGGGTTGCATGAAAAAATCTCAAGTTGCTATTTTTACGTAGAATAGTCAATGTAGAAAATGTTCGGTCAAAATTGGTTAAGAAGTATATTTTCTCAAAAATGTACAGAATTTTGTTCGGAAAAACTATGGGTATTACGAAAAAATTACAAACCTTTTTTTTTTGTTTTGAATGAGTACAGTATACTAGAAAAAATTTTTTCCCAAAAAACATTTAATTTTCTTATTTATAAAATTTTACGTTTATAACAATTTAACGTCCACTTTACAGTCAAAAACCTTCAAATTTGTTACAGTCTGCTATACACCTTGTTAAGCAGATCAAAATATATAGAAATACACAGAATACACTTTGGTGCAGTCTTGGACCTTAATCGACTGCGAAAAATGGCATGGCCCCCGTCTCCGGCGAGCCGTCTGCGACCACCTCTGATAGACGTAATTAACTACTACTTTTAAAGAAAACATCCTGTAGAACTTACCTTAACATTACACTTTATTGAATACAATATTAACCACACTATAACCATTATTATCATTATACATATATACATGTTATGGCTAACATTTATGGTTCATTCTTGTTTGTTGTGGCCTTTTTATTCGGTTAATTGTAAACATATATATTTATATTATACAACCTACTATTACTTTATATTAAAATTTGTGTTTCTACAAATATTAAATAACACATACTTTGGCGCCATAATAATCATTATCATTAAAAATAAAAACTTTTAATATCGTAACTTTCAATTATTTATTTCTAAACAAAAAGGTTGGCAAGGATCTTACCAATTATATTATATGCTTGCCTTCCTGGACTTGTGAAGTGAAATTAGATTATTTTAACAATTCCGAAATGACATGCGGACATGGGGAAATAGCCGAATTAGGCCATTTTATAAATGAATACCTATGCCAATCATTCACGCCTGCGATCAATATTTTCTAGCGTTACAAAGTCGGGACTAAACTTAATATACCTTGTATATTCACATATACCGGGTATAAAAATTAATAAATTGGTAGTATAATTATACACATGACGCTTATTATTATCTTTATTTTAAAAGTTGAAAAGCGAAGTTGTGCATTTTTATTTAATCATCAGGTATTATCCACCATACAAGGTCCTGTTATTTTTTAAATTTTACAATTGATTTATACCTTATTGATTCGGTTTTCGAAAAATGCTTCGGATTCGGTTGTTCATTAGAAGTATGGTAGCAACTTTGTGTGTATGTATGTTCCCTATAGACTCCAAAATGGTTGGAACGATTTTGATAAAATGTTCAGGCAATCTTTAGATTAGCCCAGCGGGTGATTCTGTGAAGTTTGGTAGCGATCGGAAAAATTTTTTGGGCAATTTTGTGTCATATTTTCAATTTTGTGTCATTTGGCTATAGATAATTAGTGCCACCCGTGCGAAACCTGGGCGGACCGCTAGTCAACTATAAAATTTAAAAACATGACATCAACTTTTGTGATCTATAGTACATGTAATTAGAACAAAAATAATCATGGAAATTTTATTCGATGAAGTTCACATATAGCTAAACTATATCCATATATTCGATATTTTAATAAATAAACAAAAACCTTATTTACATAATGTATACGATTTTAATTACTGATATAAAATAATGACCTCGAAAATGATTAATATCAATTATAATATTAATATATTGCTTTTTAATCATTATCATTTTACTAATGTTTTCAAAATATAATATAAATATTGAAACATAATTATTTTGTAAAACAAAAAGTTTGAAACTATTGAAGGTAGAAAGAAATAATCAATCGATTCCAGTACATAACTTACCTCATTATACTTGCAAATTGTATGGAAATCAATTTAATTATTCATATCCCTGTTCGGCCTCTTGTAATCTAGGACTAAAAGGGTGTGTTTTTTGTAACGTTTTATTCTAATTTAAGGCGTTTTTATTCAAGCACTAAATTTTTTTGCCAAAATACGCTAGAAAATGATAACCTTTGACATTTGGGACATTTTATCACGTAACAATGTTTCCTCATAACCTCTTATTGATAGTTCGAAACAGTTATAATGATCATAAACCAAGTTTTTAAAATAAAGTTTTAGGGAAAAAATATTTTTTTTAAATTTAAGCTAAACTAAAACTGTTACAACTGTGTTAATAAACTAGACACTGTGTTTCAATTGTTTTAAAATATTCTTTGAATTATACAGTTTATTTAATTGAATTATAAAAAATAGTGTTATCGTACGTTAGGATTAATTATGAATTATTTTAATCAGCATAATTGAAACTATTTTGGTACACCCGTTCCCGTTTATAAATTGAATCACCAGTAAGTCACATTCTAAGCTTATATAACACTAAATATAAAACAAAATATGTTTAATTGTGTCATTGTATATTACATATAATAACACTTAGAATGTTTCAACTGGTTCAATTTTTATAAACGAGAGTGTATATTTGAAAAACAACAGCAATATCTTGATACAGTGTACAAATAAACTGAATTTATAAATGTACTATACTGGATTTAGTATAATTTAATGAACGACTTTAATATCCTTTAATGAGATAGTTTCTACAAACCATGTATTTATTGCTCGGACTGATCTTAGTTCCATAAACTCTTGGTCAAGTTTTGACGGATTTATAAAAAATAAAAATTTATCAAACTATTAATAACATATCCTGAGACAATATAAGAGTAATTTTAATAAGAGTGAGGTTAAACTTGAATGAAAGCAATTTGAACAAGAGTAATTTCAATAAAGTTTATTATATTTTTATTTTTATTTATTTTATTTAATTTTTATTTATTCTTATTTTTGTATATTGTTCTCGAGTTTCTATTTATTTATAATTGTCAAAGAGTAAATTACGACTAGCTAATTTATACTGATGATGACTACTTTGTAGTCGAAATACGTATTTATAACACAAAAATTGATCTAGGTAAAGTGACGAATTTGAAATTTTATTGCAGAAACCTAGAGTTCTCATAAATTATCATTTGATAATCTAATAATTAAAAATGGCATTTTGTTTCGAATATGATTATCTATCAAGTAGGCGGTGCAGAACATCAATCACTTTCAAACTCAGAAAAGAGTGCTATTTTTTCTTCAATCTAAATTTGATGATGCCGCCTACAATATTTTATAATATTTTTTAATTTTTGTAGGCTGTGTGTAGCGAGTTGTACTTTCACCATGTATGTCATTACATATGTTTAATTTCAAAGTAATTGAATTTATTATTTATTTTACTTTGATATTAAATTATTACGCCGCGGTCGAATGTTTTATTTAAAATATTTTATCTCTGAAATGTGGATTTTTATAATGCAAAATTTATTATTTAAATGAGATTGTGGGAAAAACAGAATATAATAAAATGTTTTGCGGCTCAGCGATAGATAAGTTCAATATAAACTATTTCAGGTCCTTTTTTCTCTCTACTGATCTCAAAAATTAATGGAACTATGTATTCTGAGCTCATATTGGTTAATGAATTCGTTCAGTGGTGTAAACGTTACAATCAGTGATCACTGCTGTGTGAAATGACGGAGTAAGATTTTAAGTTCGTCGGATTTCTGCAACCGAAAGGCGTTCATTAATATGTGGTCATATTTCAAATAAATGAAATTATAATAATTTGAATAATATATTGCTCATTGAGAATCCAAGCCCGAAATTTTGTACACAACTTTTGGTCACTGACTTTTAAAGCTGAAAGCTGAGAGGCACACTCTTACCAACACACATTTTTCTAGAAAAACTAATTCATGAAGACAGACACATTTTAATGCTATTTTTTTTTTAAATTTATTTTTTAGTTTTACATATAATTTATATTCAAAAAACAATATTTTGTCACTTCTTTTGTCGCTCAAATACAAAATATCACTTACACATTCCTTGATTTAAAATCATTTTTTCGAAAGGAAATAAAAACGTTATAATTGATTGTAATGTTTTGTTTTAAATCAACATAATTTGAGTTACCTTTTTAGTCGATTTTAGTTTTTTTAGCTTGACCTGTAAAAACTATTAAAACAAATCTTGTAACTCAATTTTTATTCACGTCAAATTGTTGTGTAGATTTAAACATATGCTGTTGTATGCAATTCTGATGACATTCAAAATGATATGGCAACATCTAGTGATGAACTCCAGGTGGAATTAAAAATATGCCACAAAATAGAAATTACAAATTTTGTGAAAGCGTCGTGAAAAATGACATGTTAAATGAATGCTTGAAGTAAAAAATTTAACAGATCTTGTATAGGAATCGAGCCCAAGATATCTTGCTGGCGAAACAGTGCTCTACCTCTAAGCTTCTAAACCTCGAATACGATGTCGATGCATTATTTATTTGTTTTTGACTATTGACATATTTTAATTATTTTTGTATATTTGCGTCTATCCATATATTGTTAGTATGGTTTTCTATACGGTTATGTTCTAATAACGGAGGTGATTAGCGTTAACTTACTTAGATATTCAAGCCGAATGTCTGAACATTGGTAACATTTTTTGTCATAATATTTGTCAATTAATTCAATTTCTGCTCAAAAATACAAAAAAATTTATATTTTCAAAAAATTAAACAAGCTTTTATTAGTATTTGAAAAGTCTCTGAAGGTTGAATTACTACAGATAGTGTTAATTACTAGACTCATTTACATGGGATTTTTGTGCGTTTTCTACTGTTAAAATCGAGAATTTATTAATTATTTTTTGTTAAATAGAAAAGCTTTAATGTTTGAAATTATTCTATTTGCGATTTTCTTTAAATTGTTCCATTCATAATAACCCAATTATTTGCAACTAATCAAATAAAAGTAGGTCGTACAGTATATTCGAATCAAATTACTATCTAAAATGTTTTTCCAATATTTTTAAACAGTCATTAATCACATAATACATACGAAATATCGAATTTGTAATATAATGTTTCTTATTATAAAAAAAGGGGCGTTCAATATTAGTAATAGTAATTTAAAAAAAAAATCATGTTTACCAATGACCGTGCATAGTTACTATTTTTTTTGTTTTATATTTAATTTGTTTTAATTTATTGAACAACAAAAATCAAAAGTATTAATCGTTATGTTTAATCAAAAGTCACGATTTTAATAAAATAAATTCTTTATATTCATAAAAATAATAATAGCAATAATAATAATAATAAATTTTATTAATTAAATTGAAAAAAAAAATCAGTTTTCATAATGTTTTTTTTATAAACTTAAATGATGCAATAAGTTAGTTACCTTTAATATTTTTCGTGATGCCAAATATTTTTGTTAATTATTGAAATAGAATCAGAAGTTTAATTGAAACTCAGTTAAGTCACGCTAAGATCAATAACTGAACTGTGATGCCACCCACTACAAGATATATTTTACTTCAAGATGACCTGAAATTAATTGTAGTACTTAGTGATAGAAAAATTATGATTAATTGAACGAAGCTATAGTAGAATGGTCTTATTAGGTAAACGTTTATAGCTCTCTTAAAGGACGTGGGTAAACTTTTAATGTATGTACTAAAAAAGATAGAACACGGTCATTGGTAAACATGATTTTTTTTACTAAAAGAGGATGATTTTAACAGTATGGTAACAAATCTACGAGCTTTAATAATATGAACGTAGAAAATGTTGCGAGTAGAAATTGCTGCTATAATGTTGTTTATAGAAGAACTCCGTAGAGAGATAATATTTTCGGAATACCTTGAGTTGAACCCTGGCCAGATTTGTCTGATCGCAAAAACGTTCCTCCCACCACCTCATCTTGGCTTTGCCTAATATGGTTTCTTTCATGAGTAATTTGCAGTTCGAAAAAGGTGCGCCTAGAAGTACCATCTCTAGCTGGCTCGTCGCCAACTATTTTTGAGGGTCTCGGAAATCCTAGGCTACCTTTAACGTTAGGTATACCGAACTCAGGAAGTTACAGACCTACGCTTGATATTTACTGCAGTGATTCGGTAGGCAAAATGACAATCCTATACTGTTGGGTTTATCTATAGTGGGTTGGCTGGGAAGTAGGCCATTTTAGACCTTTTTTACCGATCCCAAAAGGTTAAGGAATTTGTATGTAGACTAAGAATTGGAAGGTTGTGCGATTGCAGCCGATTTTGATAGACTTTGATTTTTTTTCAAATTAATTTAATTGACAAACTGCTAGTGCTGGGAATTGAACCAGCAACCGCCCAGTTCCGAGTAGACAACTGGACCACACGGGCTGATCAGAGAAAACTCCATAAACACTCTTGTCTTGGTGTAGAAACTTATGACTTTTCATATTTCAACAGTGTTTCATAAATAGAAACGATATAAGTTCGAAATATATACTCTAGTTTATAGCGTATTACAATAGATTATAACTTACCCATTCAAGTTTATCATCATCATTGGTTTTGGATACCCATGGGAGTACAAAGATTATTATTTATATATGTATATATGTGTTCAAACTAGAATATGTTGGGTTCTAACTATATCGATTTGCCTTCAACAAGTCATATAGAAAAATATGAAGAAAAAAAAAAGCCAAATATTTCCATTGGGAATTATCTTTCATATTTTATTTCCAAAATAAAAATAAAAGAAATCTATGCTATGGGAAAACTATAAATTTTATTTATCTGGAGATTATTAGAATTATTAATATAAAGAAATTATTTTGTCCTTGAATTTTCACTGTTGACGTTTGTGAAATCTTCATCAAATTGCCGATTGTAATTATTTTAAGCTGGGGATGAGCAATGGAAAATGTTTTCATATATAAACATGATTTTTGATCCAAAAACACTTTTTTATTTCAAAATATAGTTGCGGGAAATAAATGCGAAAACATACACTTTGACTATAAACTTTCTTTCATCGAAAGGGCATTGAGAGGCTAATTGTCCTAAAGAATAGTAAATCCCCACAAATCCTGTCGAAGTATTATTAAGTTCATGTTCACATTATAATGCCGATCACGGTTTGTTCTCGGTCTGATCTCGGTCTGATAGCTGACTGTACCGGGAATAGAGAGCATTCACACTATGCTTCACATGCCGTTACAAGTTCACTCAAAAATATTTTTATTCTTCGTGCCTGGAGTGGGATTTGACCGGAACTTGACTGTTACCGATAGTATGAATGCACACATTGTTTCTTAATTGATAATATTTTACCGAGATCGGACCGAGAACGAACCGTTATCGGCACATAGTGTGGATCGACCCTTAGTATTTTCCACTGATGGCAAACATTATTGTGTAATATAATTTATATTATGTGCATACGAAATTTCACCACCAGTATAAATCCACCGGTAAATATCACCACCAGATACCTTATCGTACAACTTTAAAAGTTTATTCGCATGATTAATGGAATTTATTTGAATATTTAAATAAAAGGCAACAAACATAGACTATGATAAAATTCAATATTATTATTTGACAGAAATAAAAAATTATTAATATTCATTTTTCAATATCACTTTCTGTTTACAAAACAACTTATTAGTGCTAGACTCTATGGGGTAACATAATATCTAAATATTTGCATGACTTATACAAAAATATGTCTAAAGAATGTTTTGTGTAGGCTAAAAATAAATGATTTGTTCACCTGTAAATTCACAACATAACCTGTTTTTTAACCCAAAAATATTTTGTTTGTTAATTATATTTATTATATGTGGGCAGTTGAAATAGAATTTAATTTGGCTTCTTATTAATTTTATTTTTTTTAAATATATCATTACAATATTGTTTTTTAATTTCATTTTTTAGTAATGAATCGTTACATATTTTTAATTTTAGGCATTTGGCATGTCATTTTCACTAAAGCGTGAATCTTAAGAAACAGCATGATGCCCAAAAAATTATATAAAGGTCTACTCAAAAATAAATTGGCGAAAACATGGTTTCTTTGGCAATGAGAATATAAAATAATATGCAAATTTTGAGTAGCGTTCAAAAGGAGTTACCGTCACAAAACAAACGGAAAATAATATTCAGTGTGACATTAAGTTTTTTGCAGTCTAAATTTTCCAACATATATATCTCCATAGAAAAAAATTTTAAAGGCTTAAGTTTTTGGTTACAACAATTTTATTTCTTCGCAATCAACAAAATTGACGAATGATTTTAGAGGTTTCAGTCAAACTAGCTGATTTTGGGATATGTTAAAGTGAAACTTCTAGAAATGGGCAGTTAATCTGCGGCATATCCAAAAACTGTTTAATTTCGAAGGTCCCGTTTTTGGAATCATTTATTTAGAAGGATGAAAAAAGCCTTAATCTTAGAAGAAAATTGCGTTGAAAGTAAAAATAATTTTATTTAAAAAAACCACCAATAATTATGACCTTCTGAAGTCGGCTTCAATATTTTTAGAAAATATTATTGGTACGAGTTTTTCAAAACAAAATGATATTTTACTTATAGCCCGGATTTTCTCGTTGATTTCTCACCTATGGAAGTATATATGTAGTTTATTAAATGCAATTCCTTTTACCTTTTTTGGATACATTATTTTATCGGATCGCAATCTATGAAATTATTTTATACCATTCCAAAGAAAATGCATGCTTCGTCAAATAAGGAATCTCTATTTACGCTTCTTTTTATTTAAATGCATTAAAATCTTTCATATCGATTCATTACTTTCCAAATGAGATTTACCCCATTAAATTCCAACCGATTATCCATAATTATTATTAATTTAATTGCTTTAAATGTGAATACAGTAGATAGTGCATGCACTAATTTTCCAGGATTCAGCACGTTATACGGATACAAGTTGGCAAATACATCGTCATTGGTGGACGGGTAAAAGAGAACGTTTTGCAGCAGCACCATCAGCATCGCAGCAGCAGCACCAACAACGACCTCCCGAATCTGAATTGTCAGCTGTCGAGAATGATACTGAAACAGACGATACACTCAAACCGAGTGATAACAAACAAAGTAATAAATCAACAAATAAAGATCTAGATCAACAATACGAGAAATTAATGAAAAAAGATAAACGTAAACAAAAAGTTCGTATACAAACACAAGCGATTGTACATCAAAATGATTCAACAGCAACAGTAACCAATCAGAAAGATCATAAAACAAACGAACATAATAACAATGACGGTGAATCAACATCTTCTTCATCTGAATCAGAAACATCTGTTGCCACATCATCAACGATTTCCATACATCAGCAAGATAACAATGACGAAAATTCACATATATTTTTGGTAAGAATCATAAATTTTTTTAACGCACTTCATACTTCACTTATATACAGGCTGTAAACGCCGATACTAGTCGTTAGGACAAGAATATTTACAATAGTATTTAAGTAAGTTGAATACAGACTTATATTATTTATAGAGATAAAGAGAGACAGGTGCATGCAGTCGTTTACAAATGAATTCATGTATGCTTACAACTCATAGTCACTGTTGCAAATTACAATGGCTAGCTTTGTCGATTACAGCCTGTACATCTATCTATTCATAGTTATTAAATAGTATGTAAACATATCCTGATTGTCTTTCGACCTAATGCATTACTTTTTGAATGTGGCGATTTACGAGATACTTTTGGCAGGACAGAATTAATCTCGGAATCAGGAGAATTAAAAAAATATTCAAAAATGAGTCATGTTTAAGACCGCTCGACCGAAGTAAAAAATCGTTTTCACTTTAATTGATAGTATAAAGTAAAGTCAACTCGCAACGTCTGTTTGAAATCGCTTATCTCAAAAAGTATCGAAGGGATCTAATTCAAGTTTTCACTAATAGATAGACTGTATAATTAATAGATATGCCGTGTGTGTTGGAACGCTTTGTTAATAGAGAATCAATGTTATATATTATTGACTATAATAATAAAGAAATATGCTTAATAAAGAAATACAAATCGTGGGGGTACTCGGTGGTGTATGTGATGTGTTGTGTACATAATGCTGGCTGCTGTGCAAACTCAGTAGTTTGCAACTGTAGAGTCCCTAATTCTTCACCAACTTCTCTTGTGGATGTTTTATCGTCAATTAATAATAAACTACAAACTGCTATATATCTCTCTTCATTTTTTTGTGTGGCTTCATCATCTTTATCTTTGTGGCAGTCTTTGCCACCAGATATACAACCCCATTTTTCAAAACAGCTAATCATATGCCACAATAAATAAATTGACACATTCCTTTGCCGAATGTCCCCCAAAGTATCATTTAATAATTTTCACTTTTTCTATTATTGTGTAATAACCCATTGTTGGAATACGATTATACCATTAAATAAAAAACAACCAAATATTTCCTATGCATTCACATACGTAATGAATAATAATATTATCAATTGAGTGTGCATCACTAAATGACATCAAACAAACATGATCCCACAAGCAGCATGTAAGTATGAGTAGTATATATGGTTAGTAAATATTTCATTTATTTATTTAACATTGATTCCTTATTAGAAATGCTGTTGAAAACAGACTGTATATATGTTATATATTTGGTGTGCTGCCACGGTTTATATCAAGGAAATTGTAAAAACAACCATTTGGGCGATATTTCTTGCGTACGCTACCTAAACCGTTCTATGTAGTTAAAATATTGTCTGGCAAAAATGTCGACCTCAAATAGTTCTACAAAAAAAGTTCACGAAAACATATTTAATATATTTTTATATACTTTTATACTTTATTCATAAAAACCACTTTCATGCATTAAAAAATAAGTTTATGATCGCTGTTAGCTGTGCAAAACCTGGGCGGATCAGCTAGTTAATATATATGACTTACATAAGCATTATTATGGATGTTATCACTTGGACGAACCAGAAACAAGACATAAATTAGTATTATTATATGTTCAGTACGTATTTTGGGAAACTTTATATAGGTGCTATTAACATTGGTCAAACTATTTATATAAAGTGACCTCCATGTGATAAATGAAATATTGTAAAAAGTATGCAGTATATACGACATAATGAAACAAACATTGCCGTCAGCATGTTAGATACAAAACAAACAAATTCATATTAATATATTTTCAACTTTAATTTTGAATATCTCACTTCACAATCAACAGATTGCTACTAAATTGCACAAAAATATCACTAATACTCTATATATTAACACATAGTAATTTCATTCAACTCTTTAAAAATATAAACTCGTGAGTATACTACCTTAAGAGACATATATTGTCCCTATATTTATTTTTAACCTTCATTATAAAAAAAAAATCAATAGCTTTTATATGTATTGCAAAAAACAATTGATTTAATAATATTGTTTGACCTAGTTAGTATCCATGTCATGATGTGATATCTAAGGTTCGGTTAATATTATTACACTTTTTTTTCCCTTCTAATCAGGAAGCTTTTATTATATTAATATTGTTGGAGACGATTAAAGGTAGGGCACTAAAAAAAAAACTAAAATAAATATAATATATTGTAATTTATTTGTGTTCACAATTTTTTTTATTGCAGTGTTAAAAGTTTACCATTATCATAGATTATAGAGAGTAATATTGGTAAATGTTTCATAAACTGTGTCCTATTTTGACAGAGAAATATCAAAACGATCTTAAAATCCTTTTTTTTTAAACAATAGTTGATAAATGATTGCCTACCGACCCTAAAAACCACCATCAAAATTGTGGTGGTAAATTTGTCTATAGAATCAAAATAAAATTTTATTTATTTCAAAAGGTAACTCCTGTTCCTTGAAGCCTTAAAAGTAGTATACTCGTGACAGTCAAAGCAGAAAGTATGAAATAAACTTGCTTATTATAGACTTTACTGGTCACAGGTCTGCCAATTTAACATCTAGTAAACAATGTCTACTGGAATTAGATTGTGCATCTTGATATTTTCTGTATTCTGGTGGGTCCAAAACCTTTTCGCTTGGCAATTGGATGTTGACGTGAAAATGTCAATTGGTTTTTTACACTGGTCGAGCCCATAACAACTAGATCATGTTTTAATGTGTGTGTCCCGCTGTTTTTGTTTTGTCTGTGATGTCATCGTACCATTGTAGGCGCATGCGCGTGAATGTTACGAGCTAGTTTTATGTCAAGTTATAAATTGGAGTAGCCTGAAAACGCATTTAGCTAGCACATTGATTCGGGTGTCATTAGTTAAAATCGATATGAAATTGAAATTACAAAATAATTAAAGATTTCGCCTCATATGATTTGTAAATATGCTCGGAATTATAAAAAAACACATAGCAAAGGAAAGCTCGCGTCGAAAGTATCAAACAAGCCTAAAAATTCCAGTGCCGAATAATTTGAAAGCTACAGCATTGTCGAAAAGGAAATGAAACAACGGTGCAAATCGACCAGCGCATTGAGCAAACAGCGGCCAGCGACAGTACAAACTCTATGGATCATGTGCAGGACATTTTCACGAACAATCTACGGCGCGGATCCTAACTGCGCCATTCTTCATTTTTGTTTTCAGTTAGGCTGGTTTTTATAAGTGTATAGTAATATAATCGTTTTTGCTATAGCTCTTGTTTTTGAATATATCTGTTATGGATTGAATTTGTTGGATACATTCATATCGATAATTTTTATTTAAACTAATTGGGGATATCTTAAATATCTATCTCAAACTGATTATATATCATTAATTAAATTAAAATGTCAAAATTTTATAGAAACCTTCATAAATATATATGATATTAGAATATTGTAATAATTTATAAAAGTTTAAAATGCAATATTTCTATCTTTCCCATTTGATCAAAGCAAACAGCCGAGTTTTCCTATACGTAATAATAATAATAATGTTGTATGTAATAAAGTCAAAGACATTCGAAGAATACACACTTGATTATAATCAGGTGAAAAGGTTAATTGTGCAAATATAAATATGAATAGGTCAACATATAATATAATATTATATAAAATAATACATAGTTACTTACTATATTGCTTTTAATATGGGAATAGAAGAAGAAGGTGGCGTCTCTAATGAATAATAGCTGGCTATATAGTCATTCTAGTACTATCCTATAAGTTGAGTATCGTATGCGGAGGTTATACATAAGTATTAACAAATGGGCCACAAAGGTAATGTTCTTTTTTCAAACCTTTATGCTTGTTCATGCGGTTTTTGGGAAAATGCTACGGATAAAAGTTGTTTATTATAAATACACTAACAACTTTTATTCGAAACATTTCCCCGTAAACTGCATGAATAAGGCATACAGTTTTGAAAAAAGAACGCTACTCGTGTGGCCCATAATACAGGAAATCGTGAGATATTTATAGTTCACCTTCATTCATCTGGTTGCATTCAAAATTACGCGAATGTTTACAAAATGCGTATAAAAAAGTGTTAATATTTTTAACATTAGTGAAAGCAAAACATTCAAATATTCATAAGGACGTCAATCGAAAATTCAAATGCGTCATACGGCGTCGAATGACAGAGCGATCACGGATTTGAATTTTCGATTGATATCCTTATGGGCATGTAATACTTAGGTTAACCAATTTAGACACTTTTTTTACATGTAGACGTCGATTCGTCGTTAATCTGGTAGTCGGTTGAACATTCTGGTGAGACGAAATACCGTCAGATTTCAACCGCTAATAACTTCGAGACTAATAATGCGATTACAATGGGAAATCCCACAACGTATAAGTAAGTGTAGTCGTATCGTTCCAGTATGTAGGAGACCGAAAAAAAAATCGCCTGAATATAAGAGTAGTTGAAGATTTTGTCTCATATGAATCGTAAATATGCTCGGAATTACAGAAAAAGCATATCTGAAGAAAGCTCGCTCCGAAAGGAATCCAATGAGGCCAAAAAGTATTGTGCCGAACGAAGCGAGAGCTACGGTAGCGTCGGAAAGGAAATTAAGAAACTGTGCAAAGCGATTGCATAGCCTATCTTTCATAGCCCATCGAGCCAACGACAGTCCAAACGTCGACGAGTCATGCGTATTTACTCTTGTTTTTTCTATGTCTTACAAAAGTATAATATTATTGTTATACATAATTCTTCTAGCGGTAAAACTTATCGCAGAAAAAATTTATACAATAATATATGACAAAAATCGTAAACCTAAATTGATTCTCTGTGCAATGAATAGTTCTCAATAGTCCTGATGGGCTCAATTTTTCGAATTTAATTTCCAATATATATCTATATATATATATACTGATTGCTCCTAAATATATAATCTTCAAATATTTCGTCCAAATAAAGGAACAAAATTTATAACCGTAATACTTATTGACTATACTAGTATTAAAATGTTTCTGTATTGCTACCACACTCGTAGGTCACATGAGGTTTTTGAATAACCATTTACCCATATCACTTTGAAATGAAAATACATAGAATACTTATTCTGAGTTTGAATAGTAATTATTATTCGTACTACTACTATTATCTCATCAAAAAAGAGTGTTATTTTAAAACAAAAGAATACTACCGAGATAGTCACTGATCGGCTTCAACCCACCAACACAACCAATCAGATTCACCAACTAAATGATAATGATGGGAAAACCAATCTGTCTAATTGGATTAAAAATACATTTGACTTGGTATCGTTGTATCAGTATAAATATATTATTAGGTTTGCAAGTATTGGCATGTATGTATCTGGTCACGTTAATCTGTTTTGTTTAATAAAACTAAATCTTAGTCAATTATACACTAGTGTCCAAAAAAATTGAACTAACCTGAAGTGAACAACTATAAAATATTTATACGCAAATTCTTTTTATTGATTACAGCCATAGCCTTAATAAGTTTCAGATCGAAGCTTATTTTCCACTTTTTTTTCTTCAAAAACGGGAATTTAAACGTAATTACTATGGACATCCCTTTTTATGACGTCACTTGAACAATACTACCCTCTTTGTTTAATCATATACTCTAAAGCTTTATATTTTCGTTAATTTCGCACTTTAATAATTTATTTATTGAAATAAATTTAAAAAAATGCGAAGTATCTAAGTAATTAAATCCTTTGTTTGAGTCTAAATTATTGTTGGAATACATTAAAATATTCTGGTGTAGCCTATGATATAAGATATTAACTAAATAGATAATTTATTAATTTTAAATCAAGCTGTATTAAGGTTTGTTGATAGATACGAAAAGTACCCTAATTATGCATTTATTGCACCTACACAACTATATTTTGAAGTCCAAGATCTAGTGCATAGTTCACTACACTATTGTAGCTATAGAATGCTTGAATAAAGCCCATTTGACTTTCTTTTTTTTTAAACCTTTCGAAATAGATTCAAAATTGTTCTTGGAAAAGCGAAACTTTAACCGCAGATTTTTCTCTCTATCTTCTTTATTTTCATCAAATCATCTTTATGGTTAGAACTAGAGATGTATTTAACTGTTTCATTCAATACGATGTCGTCCCTTTTTGTTACCAAGAGTGTACATATTGGGGATGTATATGGCATATATAAAGCCTACTTTGGTACTTGTGTATTAAATTAAATAATGTACTTATTTAAGTTATGGATCTTTAGTGATTATGATTCCTATTGACGATTTTACAATCATCATTATTATACACTTGAATGTGGGGTAAACATAGGCGTATCTTATGGGATATTTACACCAATGAATGGGAACTATTAGATTTACGTTGTAATTTTATAGTAATGGGTAGAGCTTTCCGCAAAAAAATTAAAGAAAGTCCCTAAGGTAGTTTTTTGGCTCGGATTTTGATTAAACTTTATAGATAGTTAAAATATGCTTACAAATACCTCAAAAGCAAAAAATAAATTGATTAGTTAATTCATCGCATTTTGACGTCTCCGCCAAATTTGTTTTAAGAAAAATAATTTGTCAAATTTTTCCCAACCCCTTCACCAACTTGGTGATTTATATATTTATTGAACATATCCAATTAGTTTAAAGAGCCGGCGTTGCCAGGGGCTTCAACAGATTATTGTAGAAAATTTAAGTCAAATTATTATTATTTCTAAATTTTAAAATGTCAATTTTTTTTTTTAATTATTGACAAATAATTTATTTCCAAAATTTTGTTAGTTGTAGATATTTCTATAGAAACTATAAATAGCCTCGCTAGAGATACTTTGGTTAGTTGACGAATAATATTCGAGTATACCATCAAAGCATTTCACTAGAAAAGAAAACATTTCAATCTGAAATTACAACACAAAGAGAGGATGATAACTAAGTTTAGGTAACCCCTCCCATGATAAATGATAACCACTACGCTCCTGTTTCGTCAACTTGCTTATGTACTACTATCAATAATATTATGATTTGACCTTTAAGGTTAAAAAGATAATTAACATTAATGTATATAATAACGATTTTCTTGTTAAAATTTATACATACAAATGTTTGTATGCATTAACAATGCCTTGTTATAATTATTTATAAAAGTATATACGTAGGTAGAATATAGAGATATAACTATCCACTTTTATATACTTTAACTTATACATGTAAGTATATATGTAATTACAAGAAAAACAATTATAATTGTTAATTAAATATATTTATTGTTTCAAATCAGAATATATATTGTTAAATTAAAACAAGGTGCTGATTTCTATGTTAAATATCTACCATTAATATTAAAATGCAAAATATTCGTATTATTATCTGTAAATTGGCGTAAATTTCCATAATACATATAATTCGTTCTAGTAATTGTTTTTTTTTTTTTGTGATTACGTTGTAAGTTGACGTAATTGTGTGTATGGATTTTAGAATTTACAACACGTTATAAGCCATAAAGATAAATACATCACTAGAATTAAAGACCTTACAATGTCCGTGTCGATATGTTTGCCAATTACGATTTTTGTTACAAAGAAATTGTTTTTGACACTTGAGAACATTTTTCGGAAAACAAATATGAGTATGTTTATCAGAAAAACCGACAATTTCAATACCGTTTAGAATAAGTATATATTCAGACTAATATCTTAATTTAGCTCGAAAGAACCTAAAATTAATTTTAGGAACCTTTTCATAATTTCATTAATCTTATTAGTCAACAACAGCTTGAAGGATACTTTAAAAAGTGTTTTAAATAAAAAATAATATGAACACTTTTTGGCACTAAATGTATCTTTAATTTAAATTAACATAAGTAACTGAACATGAGTATATTAAATACCACATATGTGACAAAGACAGAGATTTTTTTATTTCCTTTCAAAATTTTTTCTTAGCAACCGTTTAGTGAATGTTAATAAAAATTTTTCTATAGAGTTCAAGGTATACAATTTGAAAATTTGGGTTTGAAAAGAATTTCCGTATCTTCTTTAATGGTAATTGAAATAATTTAATCTATTTAGTGAAAATTACAGTTTTTTAAATTTTTTTTTAATTGCAAAGACTTTTAAATAGTTTAATAAATTGTTTTCAAATTTACACAGTATCTTCACCGTTAAGTGAGGAACGTTCTTCACTAAATACGTTCTACTTTTCGTTTGTTTCGTAGCATTTTCGGTATAACTCCCAAACATTCTTCCCTAGGTACAATAAATGCTTGAAACAATTATTATTCATAAGAATTAAAAAAATAATTCATCAAACATTAATTTCCTTGTTGTGTGTTAATAATATTTTTTTTGTTTTTTATGGAAAATTTTTCATAATCAGTCCAAACAGACATTCCAAATTGAAAATAACACATCAAATTGAATTCCATTATTATAATGTTATGCAGATTAGAATAGTATATAGAAATCTGCCAGAGCAAGGATATTATAAGTTTAGTCCCGAGTTTGTCACGGTTGATACGGCCCGCTTGACATTGCCCTTTCAAGAACTTGAACTTACTTTTTAGCTCTAGAACACATATACAAAATTTCAACTCGCTATATCTTTTCCTTTTTGAGTTATCGTGTTTATAGACGGACGGACGGACAGATATACGGAAAGGATTAATACGGTCATTTTATAAACACCTTTACAAAAATTTTTTTTGCAATCAATATCTTTAACCGTTACAAAGTCGAACCTATACTTTATTTATATACCTGGTATGTATTATATATCAGGTATACAAATTATTAGCTTTAGTGTTCATAAAATGACCTTAGAATAATCCATTTGCGCTTTTGCGAATAGACCAGGTTTCCTGATATGTTCTGATATGTGGTAACTGTGATATCCAATACTGATTAGTGTTTCGATCAATTGTCGCTTGTTGGTTATGCTTTCTGGTAGGTTATTCATGATGATGAATCATCCATAAATTCCTCGTCAGTTGGAGCAAAAACATTTAAAATTGATAGGGTTCCGTTTCTTGAATAAAAACCGAGTTCGCTAACTATCCAGTTCGATAAAGAGTGGATAACATTATTTCATTTTGTATTTTTATAAAAAATAAACCATACAAATCGCCATGTAAGTATCACCGACTAATTTTTCATTTATTTTCATTTTAATTGTCATATAAAATATTATATATGTATATATGAAAAAATTGGAATGGTTATATTGGAGGAAAATATAACCATTTATCAAATGTATATATATTTTTTAATATATCCACTTTTTTTTTTTAAATTTATTTTAAATGTCATTCGTATTGCTTTTGTTTTCTAAAGCTACAAACAAACAAAATATGAAACTAAAGACCACATATAATATATATGTGTATACTCAAGAGAGAAAAATGTGGGTAAATGATATTGAATGAAAAATTAATATGGGAAATATTGTGTACATAGTAAATGCAAAGAGGTTTTTGAATATTGAAGATGGAATTTTGTCTAAATTATTATTCGAAAGTAAAAGACGTGTAATGTTTTTGACTTGTATAGAATTGGTAACTCAGGCACTTAGATATGCTCTCTGCTGGGTAAATTATAAACTAGAGCTAGTGGTTAGATATTTGTTGCCTCAACCCCCCTGAGGCCCTGGCATAGTCTTCGACCAACAAGTTTCGGAATCACAGTCTGGTGAACAACTTTGTAACTACTGATAGAAGGTTGAAATATTAAGTTCCGGTCCCTGCCAGAGATCCCAATATCGAATCATTTGGTTTTTTTGCTTGTAACATTCAAACCGCTTTTTGTTTTGATCCTGAATGTGACACGAAAACGAATTCAGCAGCCGTATATTGAAATTTTGTTGTATATTTTTGGAAAGAATACCTTTCCTATATTTAATTGTTTTTGTAAAGTTTTATGTAAAAAGTTAAAAAAAATACAGACGAATTGAGAACCATCCTCCTTTTTGAAGTCGGGTTAAAAATAATAACAAAGTAATAAAAACACATGAACCACGGACCCCAAAAGTATCGTGTGTATGATGTCAAAATAATGTAAATTACTATTTTATTTCTTTTATTTACTTTCTATTCAATATTTATATATAAATGCGTTTTTTCCGTATTTGCCGTAGTCGTACCTTGATATTGTAACGATTTAGTCAATCTAGCAGTCAAAATTTTGGAACTTTGGAAATTATTTTTTTTTTGTACACTTTGTCATTTCAAATAATGCTTAGGATAGAAGTAGAGAAAATGAGAATAGTTCCATTAGTCAATTTGATTCTACATTTAGGCTCAACAATAGTCATAGCTCGCCTGCAAATGTGAAATGAAGGTTATTGTTCAGGACGGTTCACTTTCCTAAAATAAAAATTATAAAAATTAAACAAAATTCTTTGCTAAAGAAAAGGATAATTCTTCTATTTATTTTAACTGTACCATAAAAGTAATTCCAATTTGCATGTTGCCATAACTCCCTGTACATCTATTGTACAATATATTTGCTCAACTTTTCGAATAAACATTCTATATATTTTCTCATTCATAACGTTGGTGTAGGTTATGATAGTTTTTATTTTTATTATGCATCACATCACGTTGTTTGGTGGTTTGATAGTTACGAATACTTTTTCTGGGTCATCACAAATATCCTGAGGGTTGTTGATATGTTTCTCATTTATCATCATAGATATATGTAATGATATACTGTTCTACAGCTGCACTCCTCTTTTATTCTATATTTAAATATCCAATGTGTTTCTATTTTCATATTATTTTTTATTCCATATATTAGAATAATAACTAACTAGCTATATTATAATGATGAATTACAACGTATTAAAAGTCAATTAAGATTTTCAATCCATTTTGTGGTTTGTCCGATGTAGGTACATTATGCAATTCTCGGTGTGCAAAGTACTTCTCAAAATCTCAAAAACTATACTACCTAAAAAATAGAAATTCTACATTGAAAGAAAGTGAATCTTAGCTACAATGAATATATACGATTTTATTTTAGTACGATATATCTTTCAGAAATAAAGCTATTTTTAACCCGACTTCAAAAAGGAGGATGGTTCTCAATTCGTCTGTATTTTTTTTTTTTTATGTGTTATTATTTACAATTATTGTTATTTTTGCAGGCGGTGTCCAAAAGTTATTTGAATTTCTCTATGCTGACACCGACTCCAAAAATAACAATAATTGTACCTATATATTTAAAAACTTTTGCTTAGGTGAACTAAAATTGGCACAAGAATATGCAATTATTTTTTTACTTTTTAGTGCATTTTTTATTATAGAATATTTGATTTTTGAAGTCGGGTTTCCATTTTATCAAAATAGGTTTTATTATTTTTGGAAAATAAACCATTAAATAGTCAAACGTGTTTTATGTAATTTTCTAAAAGCGAATTTTCTAGAGACAAAAAATATATGACCGTCATGTATTTATATGATAGACTCATTATGCAAAAAAACTATTATATAATCAAACGTATTTCTTCAAAATATTTACTTAGTTCAAGAAACTCCTACTACCAGTGTAGACTCTAAAATGACTGTATTTCAAATATTTCATAAGAAATTCTTAAGACTATTATTAGAGACAAAAAACTTTAATTCTCCATTAAAAAACAACTAATTCAATTATCTTTTTACTAAAATTAAATAAATCTCATATGATTTAAATAGTTAATTTGTTTAGGATTATAAAAAAATAGAATTCAGTTTGATGGTATACAAAAAAGTACTATAGTTTGTAAGTTATGTTATTAAATTTGATCCCTTGTGGTATTCATAAAATAACGGATGCTCCATCTTCATTTATATTCGAATAACATGTTTAGTGTTTGTGACAATTAATATAATATATTAAAACATTAACCAACACCAAGCCAACCAAAAAAGCACACGGTGATTTAAAAAAATATATACAAATTAGTGTCTTGTGTTATTATTTAATTTTATTTAAATAAATTTATTTAAATTATAATTTTTTAACAAAATGTTTTTATACCTCCATGTATAGGTTGGAAATAAAGTTTGTTTTTATAACAAACTCAAAAAAATAACAGATCAAAAAACAAATAAATTTATAATTTAAGACAAAAACATAAAATCATGCTCTTTATGAGTAGACTATAACACACTTAAAAGCAAAGAAATATTTAAATAATTAAATGTAAAAGCTCACGACGCTTGTTAAAAGTCTATGCAAATTTTAATTCCATACAAAGTACTAGCAGCTTTTACCGTCAACTATTTACATTTTTTATCTACTTAATACGTTATCTCCTAAAATTTGGACTGTTGAGTTTTCTCTGATAACCCAGCATTAGGATAATCTTTTCGTCTGCCGATTCACGCGGTCAAGCGGAAAGTGATGGTCATTTGGCAAGTATCTGCATGGCTAAGATTGAACATTTAAATGTCCGGTAATATCTCTATCCTCACCGATAGCCAAACAGCAATAAAATCCTTAAATTTGGTATACCCGACCTCTAGGGAAGTCTGGATCACCGAGTCTCCTTTGTATTAATTTGGCTACTAGGCTTTGATATGTGCTGATATGATTGCTTGAACAAAGAGAGATGCCGGGAAACAAAGCTTTCGACCACAAGTATCACATTATAATACACAAACTGCAAACAATTCCTGGAACATACAGGGCAATGAATTATAGGGATTAACCCTTCCATAGACGTTTTGTTCATATGCGATTATGTTATCTAAGATATTGTTAATGAGTTTGCCATTTCGAATCATACTTACGCTCGAAAGTTTTTTTTATTTAATAAGCAATTCAAGTTTTATTGGTTAGATCCATATATAGAGGTATTGGGAGTATTTCACACACTATATTTTTATAGAGCTATTATATTATGTCGACTGTTACAGTCATTTTTACACATGATATGAATTCTCATTATTTTTGTTAAGTAATAATAATTAAAACTTTTTAAAATTAAAACTTTACTTTTGATAAAAACTGGAAAGATCGTTATTGTGATGCGTTTTAATGAATGTATTTTTTTTTAATTCTAAGAAATTTTGTGTTTTGAAGTCACCGTCATACCAGGATCGTATAAAATAAATTTTAACTCAAGTTATTTGATCGATAATATCATTATCATGATGTATAAATTATATTTGGTACAAAATATAAAATAAAAGAATGAACGGTACAAGAGTCCAACCATTCTTGGTAAATGGTCATGGTCAAGATCATACAAAGGATCTTATAAAAAGCTACGCATGGAAAAAAACCTTCGAGGGAATGATCTATGCAGATTTTGTCATGAAGAGGAATCCGATTACTTTTTAATGTTTCACGTAAAGTTAATACAGCTTATCGTGAAGACTTCGATTAGGTTCGTGATAACTATTTATCGATATAATCGAGCTCTCTGAATGTTGAATATAAATATTATCATTAAATATGATGTAAAACTTTTATTAAATCTGGAGCACGTTATTTTTTTCTCCTAATATTATAGTTTTTTCTTACTTCGTACTTATTTTTACCACATACATGCTAAACTACTTACGTGAACGCTATGAATCAAATATTATTTACGTAAAAAATATTATATAGGTACCTATGGACCCCAAAAGTTGATGTCATTATTTAGATATAGATTTATAGAGACATATATAGGAGTCTTAAAAAAGACATCAAATAATGGACCCGTTATGGAGTGTGCAGATGTTTCCGTAGGGGATAATGCCCGGTAATGAATCCGGTAACCCTCCGCAGTTGTATCCTCTTCAGCCTCAGTGCATCGAGAGATAGCCTCTTGATTGCACTCTGAAGCAGTACCTTCTCGAGCTCCTGCTGCGGTACTTTTTCCCAGTGATCACGGTGTTTAACATTTGACCACTCGTTGATCACCTGTTTACCTGCAGTCCTTGGAATTCCTAAAATAGGCTCTAACCCAATGAATAGTATTCCGACTCCTTTCTTTGTTAAGGTATCTGCTCTTTCGTTTCCTTCGAAACTGTGCCCGGCACCCAGATCAATTTAACATTGTTTTGCCAGCTACAGCAGTTCCTCTAGACAATCCTTGACTACCCTTGCGGTGACCTCAGTTCCAGCCAAGGCTTTTAAAGCAGCTTGACTGTCCAAAAGAATACATACGTTCTGGTTTATGTTGCCTCTACGTAGGTTCTTACGGACGCAAGCCTGCATTGCGTAGACTTCTGCTTGAAAGACCGTGGCATATTTCCCCAAGTTGAGGCTTATGTTTGCTTTAGGTGTCTCCCTGCAGATTTCCGTCCCTGGGGGATTCAGCGGAATCGTCTGTATACCAGACGATTCCTTTCTTAAGATAGGATGGTTCTCCTTCCATCCACTTGGCCCTATCACAGACTACAGTGGAAGGTTTTGAGAAATATGTTATTCTTTAAATGTTATAATTGATTTGTGCCTTTTTGATTCGGTTTTCGAAAAAATGCTTTGGATAAAAGTTGGTCATTATAAATATAGTAACAACTTTTATTCGAAATTTTTTTACGAATACCGAATGAGTAAGGCACAAATTAACTTTAAAATTAAAAAAAAAATGGCATCAAATTATGTGGCCAAGTATACGAGTTATGCTCAATGGTAAATATTAAAAAAAATTTATCTTTAGTAAAATAAGAATTTCTTTCCAACTATCTAATACGAAGAAATCACACTAAAAGTTTTTTCGAATCATGGTGTTACATTTATACTAAGTTATAAAAAAAACCTATTACTAGATAAGAAATTGTTCCATTTTGTCTATTGTTAAATAGTGGACATACAAATATTTCTAACAAAACATTTTTAAGTATATTTTCTATAATTTATTATTACTAAGAATTTTATTAACTAATGCATGCTTTTATTGGTAACCCACTAAGACACAAAAAATAACGCAATTGCCAAAATGCTAAGGTAGATGTGGTATACAACGCGTTATACCACGTATACAAGCGTTAATGGTTATTATTAAAATGGAGAAGAAAAATTTTTTTTCACTTTTATCACATTTTTCCAAGGGGTACCCCTTAAAAAAATCGCTAAAATTGGATGAAAAATTTATGTCCTCGATTTTGATAAAAACTTGGTTTAAAGGTAATTTGGACCTAGCGAAAACGATGGCGTTGGTTAAAATACGATACGATTAACGGTTTTCATGGTATCAGACCCATAGTGCTGAAATTCCAAACTGTATGCATTGAGTAGGCAAAATTTTGAAATGTGTTGGTCGGACGTTAAAATGAACCTGATTTTCGTACTGTTTGGGTCAAAATTAGCTTAGAAAATAATAATTATTAAAATGGAGAAGAAAAATTTTCTTCACTTTTTTCACATTTTTTCCAAGGGGTACCCCTTAAAAAAATCGTTAAAATTGGATGACAAATTTATGTCCTCGATTTTGATAAAAACTTGGTTTAAAGGTAATTTGGACCTAGCGAAAACGATGGCGTTGGTTAAAATACGATACGATTAACGGTTTTCATGGTATCAGACCCATAGTGCTGAAATTCCAAACTGTATGAATTGAGAAGGCAAAATTTTGAAATGTGTTGGTCGGACGTTAAAATGAACCTGATTTTCGTACTGTTTGGGTCAAAATTAGCTTAGAAAATGATTATTATTAAAATGGAGAAGAAAAATTTTGTTCACTTTTTTCACATTTTTTCCAAGGGGTACCCCTTAAAAAATCGCTAAAATTGGATGAAAAATTTATGTCCTCGATTTTGATAAAAACTTGGTTTAAAGGTAATTTGGACCTAGCGAAAACGATGGCGTTGGTTAAAATACGATACGATTAACGGTTTTCATGGTATCAGACCCATAGTGCTGAAATTCCAAACTGTATGAATGGAGAAAGCAAAATTTTGAAATGTGTTGGTTGGACATTAAAATGAACCTGATTTTCGTACTGTTTGGGTTAAAATTAGCCTAGAAAATGATTATTATTAAAATCGAGAACGAAAATTTTCTTAACGTTTTTCATATTTTTTCCAAGGGGTATATTATATACAATAGACATAGAGTGTTACTAATCCGACACTTCAATAGTTCGGCACGTCCAATAATCTGGCACTATGAGACTCTCCTGTATAAGATTGACATTTTTGAATAATCCAAGCAATAAAATATACGAGGTACATTCAAGTAAAAAAAATTTAGTTTAAGATCTCAGATCATTCATATAATTGATGTGTGTTATGAGTTGAAACTTTTTAACACGATTACTGCAGGACAACTACTCAATAATACGACTCTTGCGAGGTACATGCGAGTAACAAAAGTAGAGTTTACAATCTCAGTCGATACATACTCATATAATTGATGTGGGTTTTAGCTGAAACTTTTTAACACGATTACTGCAAAACAACTATATCTTAAATCAGAGTGAAATATTTAAATGTCTACGACCATGTACTATCATGAAATATTTACGTATGAATGAAATCATTATATCCATAAGAGATTTAGTAGAGAGGACTTCGTCGTACGATATTCAGCAGTACTCTGCGTATCAATAAATAATTGTAATACCTATGTTTTGTTGTTTTTTTTTTTTGGAAAATCGTGTAGGCGACTTTACCACACAGCAAATGTAACTAATAATCATAATTTATGATCCATATTATATTTTGTTATTGTTATATTTTGTTGTGGTGGTCGAAATGAACAATTTTTATTTCATAAATGGAAACCTTTGTGTGATATTGCAATTTCTACATCTATGTACTATATGTGGTTACTCTAATTAGTATTAACTATGATTACTGCACGTAATTAGTATTTAGAATCGATTTCAATGTATACGTTTTAAAGTTTTCTATTACCAAAAATAAAATTTCTGAAAAATGTGTCTATGATAAATACGTAAAAGCATCATTCCGGCTGCCAGATCACTACAGTGTCTTATATCAAGCGGAAATGGTAGAAATTGTAGAGGTGCCGCAAATGCGAGTGAACTTAACAAATCATTGTCCAGCAGATCAAAAATAAAAGGTAGTTCTATTCGCATGCAGCTGAGAACTCACATTTATTTTTGATCTGCTGGACAATGTTCTGCTAAGTTCACTCGCATATGCCGCAATGGATGAAATTGAACACTTAAACGTGTAATGATATCGATATCCTCTTTGATAGCTATCTTCTAAGGTGGCCGATTTTCTTTGAATGAGTTATTGGCCAATGTCAAAGTCAACCTAATATAGATGCCGGGCTATAGTGATATTCCAAGGAGTTGCAAAGCCGTCCAGCTTGCCAGAAATGGCAAGTTTTCGGACACAAGCAACACTTAACTGCAAGGTGTATCCTTTGGGAACTGCAAGCTGAATGAAACCATTCTCTGGCAGGCCAATACAAAGTCGAGTGAGGAACATACTTGTGGTACTGCAGGGTTCCAGAGATATTATCTCCCTTCAAAGGAGATAACGGGGCATTGGCTTTGAGGCAAACATGCAGAGCGGTTTGAGGAGGGAGAAGAGGGAGAGGAACCAATGACACACAACGAGGAGGGAGAAGAGTGAGAGGAACCAATGACCCACATTCTCTGTCACTGTTCAGCTCTTGCTAGAAGAAGCCTAACAGACTTGGGTCAGTCATTCTTTGACGACCTCTCCAAACTAAAATCGTTCGACGTTAAATCTCTTTTGCTTATCTTGAATAGATCCAAATGGTTCCTTTCAGGTATCGCAATGGGTCTCATGGTCTAAGCTTGTCCCACCCAGACAGTCACTGCAACCTAACCTAACCTAACCTGTGATGAACTATTAACCAAGGATTTCTAAAAAATATTTCTATAGGGAACTTTTGGAAAAGTATTTTTTCAGATAACTGTGACGATTTGCCTGGCAACAATTTATATCAGTTCAGCAGGACGAAATAATTTATTCATATATTTGTGAAAGACAACAACACATTTATTTTGATTGTACCTGCATACAGACGATGGATGAGTACTTCTCACTATATTTTTTTAATATTATTTTTACACGTGCTGTAAATAAATAATAAAACCACAAAAACTGTATGGCAAACAACGAAATTATTTGACTTTTTTTATGTTGTAAACATGAAATATTAAGCCACACCCTGTGAACGAAATTGATTTGAACCTCAATGTGTTATTACTACGTTTATAGGACGAAATTCTTGAAACGAGTACATACATAAATTCGAAATCTGTTTATTTTTGGAATAAAAAATGTCGAATAAATAGTCTGGTCTAAAAAAAATATTATATTATTGCTAGCCTTTATACGCTTCGCTTGTAAATCAATATTTGTTATACCGGCTGGCTTCCAGACTTAATACGCGTAAAAACCAAAAGGGGTAATTAATTAACATATTTTTTTATCATTTTAATTCACAAAAGTTTTTTAATAATCTGTGTATTATTCAAAATGTGAATATTATTGTTCTGTACTATTATTGGTCGACTTTTGGATTCTACTGTTATCGGTACTCCTGACCGCCGACTCTTGTCTGTCTATAATTCGACACGACAAATTGAAAGCCAAGACTAAAACTTTCCTTAGTTTCTGAGATATTGAATTTAAAAGTTTTACAGGATTTTTGTTACAATCTATAATTCTACAGGTCGATTGGATAGTGATTGGCCATGAAAATATTGCTTTTCCATAATCGATATCTCGAAAACTATGAAAATTAATCGTTTTCTATGAAAATTAATGGTCAAACCTTGGCACTCCGGATGTTTTAACAAACTAAATAATTTTCCAATAATTATATAAATTTTTTGTATGCACGAAAAGTATGCACGCGAAGCTTTTCGGTGAATTGGAGATCTCATCATAGACTCCGAAGATATAAGTCAAAAAGTACTTGATTTCCTTGTTTCTCACATTGGATAATTTCCCGTGTATAATTATCCAAATGAAATTATGTATGGCTGGGTGTGATTGGTGGTCCACACTGCCAACATCCAATTTGGTGTCCGTGAAAACCGGAGACCAGTCTACTTAAGACGTTTCGACAATTCGGATACATTCATACTCTATTGAAATATCATGATTTCAACTACTCGACCTGCTAGCCACCTGCTAGCATAAATATGTCAATGGAAAAACAAAATTTGTTTATGTGTTGAATGTAGGTGGTCCGGAATTGATATCATTATTGGTTCTCGAGATATGCAAGACGAAAAATATTTAACAACAATGTTTTTGTTGTTTTTTGTTATAAAAAAACACTTATCCAAATTTTTCGCAAATCTAATCAGGTGTTCATTATGCAATTATGCATCGAATGAAATTGGTCTGAAGTCGATATCAATATTTGTTCTTGAGATATGCACGACGAAATAAAGTTTCCGAACGGACGTACGTACAAACGCACACATCTCTCATCTTTCTAAAAACGATGGATTTGGACTCTATGTACCTCAAAACGTGGAAATGTTCCAAAATTTTCAAATCGAAAAATCGGACCGGATTACAACAACTTCCCAAATTGTAAGTTAAAAATTATTTACGTTTTTGAAGTCGGTTGTTATTAATATTTTTTGTAATTAACCACTTTGATTCTCAAATTTCTTCTAAACTTTTTCATGTGTGGCTAACTAAAAAGATTAACCTACAACCGTACAACATAATATTCAATTGACTGATCGAACTTGAAGACAAACAACTGCCAGACTATTTGATTCCAAAACAGTACTACCATCCTAGACAGAGTGCGTCCTTCCTAGTCGTCTGTTACTGGTGCAAATAATAATAATTACAGTTACACGTTACAAACATTCTTAACTTGAATTTGAACTAACGCACATATTATGTATTTTTTCCATGAAAGTAGTGGCAAATCAACCTATTCAATATGGTTAAAAAGGTGTATTCAGTAGCAATAGCAGTTTGTTTGTTGTTGTTTTTTTTTTTTATAAATATTTTGTTTCATCTGAACTTCTTAACGTTTGAACATCCACATCATCATCTTCTCCACCACTATATTCTCGTCTCTCATAATAAAAATGTGTTTTGTTGTTGTTCCACTGTTGAGTTGAGTTTCTTATGTTGTTTGTTCTTTTAAACTGTTTTTATTTGTTGTTTTCATGTAGTTTTTCCTTTTTATAGACAATTGTATGTTGTTTACCTTTACAAGAATTTCCTGTTCTCAAACACACATATATAAATATACTGCTGATATCTATACTATCGTAAAGTGTACAAAAAAACGTATATTTCACATGTGAAGGGTTGTCCAAGATTTATGCCGAATTTTTTAATGTATATAACCAAATCTTAGTAACCGACTTGCAATAATGGGTTCTGTTTATCACTCGAGTTGTCTTGGTATCATATCCATATTATAAGTCCGTTTTTACACGTGAAAGTTTTGATAAAACTTTTCAATCGCAATAAATGTATGTGATATAACGAGTCTTACATCTATATGTACATGCAGAAGTATATCAATCGCATGTTTTGTTAATAGCTTATAACTCTCGTCTTGCTACATATTTCTTTCTTTGTCAAACACTTCAGTCACATAGTAAACCAATCAGAAGGAAGTAAACCAGTCACCCTATTCTTACATCTGAAGTAACAGCATAGTATCATCAAGAAATTCTACTGCGCTTGCTCACCAAAGTATGCGTTATGAATAATAACGCATAGAAGTATATTAATGTGTAAAGAAGCCTCGAATATCGTCACAGTTTGAGTGGATCAGTCTATTTTCAAAATGACGGGGAGGAAACATATATTTAATACTAAGTATTAAATATATGATTAAAATATGGTTTAAATAAGTTGCCCTTCTACTTTTAAATAAGTTTCCCTTACGCGCATATAATAGTCAAAACAAATTAATTCAGCTCTACTTTAAGGTCAAGTTCGTTAATGGGCAAAATCGGAAAAGTTATATCTTTGAAACCGTAAAAGATAGAAAAAAGTTTGTTGACAAAAAATCTTCTTCTCTTTAAAATAAACAACTTTTGTTTGAAAATTTTTTTCATAAACTCAATAGTATTCTCTTAATTTGTGCTCAAAGTTGAAATACAATTGATAGGTGAACGAAGGCATGCATGTATACATGTACATAGCATCCATACATATTATATTTTTATACCCAGTATATTTTTAAATATACAAGGTATATTAAATTTAGTTCCGACTTTGTAACGCTTGATATATTGATCGTAGAAAAAAAATGCATATCTTATAAACTTTGAATACATATCTGATAAACATTGATATACAAACTCAGTATATACTGTGTATTCAAACAATTAACTCAGTTAGTTGTTACATTACTTGTTTATCTATCAATTGAATGTTAAAGCTTTATATTTGCGTTAATTCCATTTTCTCCAACAAATTTTAATGTAAATATTTTTTATATTTGAAATAAATATAAAAAATTGTCAAGTACCCAATTGAAAATATTCTAGTACTTTTACTTTGAAAAGGAAGAACTCTAGTAAAGCATATAAATATTTCAATATTTAAAAAAATATAAAAATTACGACAAACCCTTGTTACTTATAAATTGAATACGTGTATATTCGATATGTGATTTAATAAACGTATACATGTTATTTTCTGAATTATGTTCATCATATTACAATGTGATCTTGTGATGTCTCTCATAATAATCGTATTGATTTAATGTTTATTTATTTTTATCGATCCAACAACAACAACAACAAAAAACTTATATAATCAATTAATTACATAATCAATTTGTTTTTATTAATAAAATACAAATTATATATAATATTTATATAATAAAGATATTACTGTTTTATTTACTTATGTATATCTTACTTTGGGAAAATTAATTAATTAATTTTTTAATAATTACGTTCTAACTAAATTTTCTCACACAATTAATTCCATCACAAAGGAAAATTTATTTTATATAAAAGATTTCTTGCTGAAACAACTGCTCCGATATAAGCTCTAATTAATTTTCAAGTGGCGTTCTTTATTCAAAGCTTTAGCGTAAATCAATTATTATTATTATTTTTATTATTTCCATATAAGTTCGTTGTAAAACGGAACAATTTTAAAACGATCTGCATACCATAGTGGTTTCGAAGGAAACGAAAAAGCAGATACCTTAGCAAAGTAGGGAGTCGAATTGTCTTTCATAGGCCCAGAAACTAATTTTGGAATTCCAAAAATAGCATGCAATCAAGCGATCAACGAGTGGATAGACTTAAAATACCGTGACCAATGGGATAATATACTTCAACAAAAACTCGGGAAAATACTGTTATGCATCCAAAAGGCTGTTCCTCGATGCACTCAGCCGGAACAGGATACAACATCGTAACGTTACCAAGGGATCTTATAAATTAATGTGCAGACTGTAATGCGAGGAGGAAGAAACATCTAGTCACATCAATTTGCGAATCTACAGCAGATATTTCACCCCAAATATATGGACTTTCTGAAAAACCTGATGAGTAAGCTCCTAGCTATTGTCAAGATATAGGAGAAGCGAGCCTCGTTAGACTGTAGTAGAAGGGGCAGCACAATAGGCCGTATGGTCTAATTTCAATACTTTTTATACCCCAAGATTAATTATCTTTCTATCTTGGTTAGCCATAGAGATTTGGTAGTTATTATCGATTTTCAAAGAGACAATTAAAAAAAAAATTTAATTAAAATCTTTTCTCTAAGCTTAGGAAGTACTCTCCAAACACGCTGCAGGAAAATAGGACATATTTTCCAAGTAAGAGCAATTCGCCCAAATAACTCATTTAGAACTTAAACGACAATACACATAATTCATATACTGTTATAAAGAAACGTAAATTATTTATCGTTATAAAAGAATTTTTTGTTGCCAAAATTGAATACATAACAGACGTTTAATTTCTGTATTAGTCTGAATGATTAAATCCATACAATTCGTACATGACATCATCGTTAATATATTGACTTTAAGCTCCTTTGTAAAAGTATAATATATAGCGGTTCGATAGTAAAATTATACCTGATTTTTGAGTTCAGTACCGGATTCCAGTAATGGGTAATATGCGTAAATTATATATGTCTCTTTAGACACTTTCATCGCATTGTAACTTTGATATGAAATGCATTTCCAAAAAAAAAGAAACTTCAAAAATTAGATCATCTGAAGAATTATTACTTAAAGTTTCTCTTTTATACTTTTATATCTTGGATTTCAGAAATTAATTCATTTAGGATTATCCATTTATGATTTAATAATACTGGTTTATTAGAAAATAAATTAATATATTTGTTTTATTCTGTTTTAGGTGAGTGCCCATTATATATTTCTAACAATATGTTAATTACGTAAGTAATTAAATTTCTTAATTTAATTTAAGTAGTATTAAATAATTTAAGATTTTCATTAAAATACAAAGAGCATGTTGCCTTGTAAAATTAAATTCCCTCAGGGAAATAACAAGGTAAATATATAGGTTATAAAATTTTAGTTTATGCTGCTATTAAAAAAAATTCTGGTATGCTCTCTCTAGATATAACAAATTTTTAATAAAAATTCATTACGAAACAAATTTAATAAAGAAAAAGATAACCTTTGACGGTTTTAATCAATATATTTATATCAAAAATTCTTAACACTGAAAGGTTTTAATATCACGATTGTTTTTCTTCCTTTTTCAATATGTAATTAGAAGATCTATTCTGGTTGCGAGAATTAAAGAAATTTTCGTAAATTTTTGGATTCCAATCTTTTGGAGGAACTTGCCTTAGATTTCGACCCCTGTAAGTCCGTACTGAAATATATTTTATAACTTTCACCTGTGTTATCATCACCTGTTAACAAATACAAAGATAATATTATTCATTGAAAAAAAATTTAACTTAAGTACATAGTTGTTGTTTCATGATGACTTTATAATTTAACGTGTATGTAATTTAGACGATAGATGATTAAACTCGAAAACTAGTCCGATAAAAAAAGACTCAAGGGAGTAAACAAACGATCCGCAAATGAAATTCATTATTATCACTATCAGTACTTGATCTTTGTTTAAAATAAGCGACACTTCGAAGAAAAATCAACTTTTTATTTCATGATTGATTTAAAAATGCTCATAGTATTTAGACAAACAGTTGTTTATACAAGAAAGGAAAATTATAACATTTAAGACTTGAGTCATCAAAGGTCATCATCTGGACGGTGTGATCTTGTGGACTTTGAAGGACGGTTGATTTTCCACTGTGCCAATGTCAATATTTACGCTGACCAATATATGTATTATCACAGTATACTTGTAACTTCTCTTTTTGGAAATATTCAAGATGTTTATTGATCCCGGTAAAGTCACTTTTATCATCAAATCAAGCGCACATCCTTTCTTCTATCTCAACTATAGGATGACTAACGCCCACCCCTGAAAAGTCGATTTGCAATATAGTTGTAATACATTTGATGACAGTAAGCTGTAGAATAGAAACCATGGTAAAGTTCTTTAGTGATACAAGATATTATTGTTTTCTTGAAGCAAAATCTGAGTAGCATCAAAGGTGGTGTCAGTTTGTAACAATTTTTAAAAAGTACTCAGAGTATGGGTGATATTTGGGTTTAAAACCACCTTTACCACCCAAAAATTTTCTATTTTTTACTATACACAAATCAAGCTTTAGAGGCCATCAATGTGAACAAATACATGCATTGAACACGTGAATATATGTCAAACTAGAACGGCATTATTATTTTCTTTTCGTTTTTTATGTATATTATTTTGCTATAAATAAGAATGGAAGCAATAAAAACAAGAACAAAAATCAAGTAATAATTCATATTTAAAGCTCCAAGTTAACAAAAGAACCAATCACATGGCACCATTTCACCAGGTCACGCGTTTCTTTATGTGGCTGGACTCTTAAGCTTGAGTATAGTATAGAATTTGTTTTACAAAAATTCAGTTTTGATAATAAAAATTTGCAGTAGTTAATACTTCTGGATAAATTATCGGCTTACGATTAGAATTAACGATTTAAATTCGTAGTTAAATTTCCTATAAATGAAAAACGAGACAACGCAATTGGCTTTTTCCCAGATTAAAAATACAAAAATAATCCAAAACGATAGTGACATTGTCATGCGTTTTTCGAATCTAGAACAGTTTTCTACCTATAAGATTTATGCATTCAGTGTGATACCAATCATTTCTATCATTTATAAATAATGTATAACACATATTTCGAACAACTTGCAATCCCAGTAATACATAGAATCGTTACAAAAGGCGCAGTACACAAGTAGTAAAAAAGAGAAATGTACACGAAAATAAAAAACAAATGTTATGTGAGCGCAACACAACCTCAATATAAGACCTCTATATAAAAAAATACCATAAAATATAAAAATTGCACATAACGATTAAGTAATGTGTGCACACACAAAATGTAAAACAGATTGAAAAATTGTATTAATGTTTTAAACTTTACTGTACACTATATGGCAATTGTAGTCATATTGTTAAGTATTTTTGTTCAATTATTGCGTTTTGATATATATTGATTGTTACCACTACTTGAATATTAATATCTACATTGTTGAACTTAAATTGCAATTTTTAAAATTTTTACTTTTAGGTTGCATTTACTTTTAAGTTGCATTAAAGAAGTTGCATTAATTTTTTATCGCTACAAATTCATATATAAATGAAAGAATAATTCATTTGAAGTATGTTTATACTTTTGTATGTTTATGTTTATTATTAATAAAAAATAAATAAATTTTTGTATAAAAAACAACTTGTGATTGATTGTGTCGTCATTATATGCGTTGATGCTGAGAGCCTATTGGAATCATGCTCTATACACTTGCATTTTCTTTATTCAGATCACCATGCGTCATAACAAAATAGTCTAATAGTCTCTTGTCTTTCTCGTAAACATGGATGTTTTATCATTTCTCCATGCGGTGGCGTTACTAAAGCGATATAATGACGTCACTGGCGTTTTAATGTACATTTTCAAAAATTTTTATTTGTAAAATTACATGAAAAATCAATTCGAAAAAATTTAAATTACAAAACATGCAAGTTCTTTATTAAACGAACGTAGTGCGTATGATACAAGTGATGCCCAAAAAAGTCACAATATAACGCTTTTGTTTTTGAGATATCTTTTTTACAGACATCTACAACACACAAGCCAAGTGTTTACAATGGTAATTTTTACATCAGAAGATTCTATAATGTACAGATCTCTTTACTTCATACTACCTATAATCTGTATATGGAGGTTATACAATTGAAAACAAATCTTGAATGTTATGTGAGGTTGGTTCAGTATATATATATATTTATGTATATACTTGACAAAGTGATTCTGAAATATTTATTAAGAGAATGACTCATGAAAAATAATGTATTTTAATAATTTATCAGACTTTATATTTGTTGTATTCAATGAGTAGGTCTCATTGCGTAAACACAAAGAAAACTACCCAACGGTATAAATGAAATAAGACGACAAAAAATTAATGTATTCTTATACAGTGTGTCAAAAAATCTATAGCTCAATGTTTAGTTTGATTGAGAAATGATATCTCAAAAATTCCTCCATGATTTTATTTGTGTCTCCAAGTGTCAAAGTCCTAAATTAACGATCCAGAGTACTATTTTCTAGCATTTGGTACACCGAATTTCTCATTTTTATCTCGATTGTACTCTTTTATAAAAATCTATTACGTCGAAGAAGGTTGCAAAATTTGAAGCAAATAGATATGCAGATACAGATATTGCGAAGATAAATAAAACCCTAAAATCTTTCAAATATTGTAGAGTTTCTATACTTTTATCAAATAAAAGACATTCTTTAGTTGATGATTGATAATATTCTTATTAGAAAGTAGTAATGTGGAGATTTTGTATGAAAATATCAGAAAAACATAATTGCTGCAAAAATGACGGAAATTCTATGTAGATTTTCTTTGAGGTCCTCAATTGTTTGTGGTTTTTTGGTGTAAATTTTTTCCTTTAGATAACTCCATAGAAAAATGTCTAACGGTGTAAAATCGCATGAAATCTCCGTTTGACAAATCTCTTTTAGCTTATCTCACCAGTTCAAGTAGTCGAGCAGTCTAAGACGTTTTGTCTGTGCAGTATGCAGTACTTGGAAACTGGGAGGTTATGGGTTCAAATCCCGACATCGGCAGTTTGTCAATTATAAAAATAAAAAAAGGGGCGGTTAATTGACTAAATTGTTGGCGTATGGACAAGAACGAAGTAACCGGCTATGCTTGAGAAGGTTTTCTGCAGTTTCCTTCACGAACTCCAGATAAATATCGGCATAGTTCCTATCATAGTCGGCTGCAGCCGCATATCCTACCAATTCCTTGTCTGCTTACAAATTCCTTCCACTTCACTCACATCCTCACATCCTAAGGCATCACAATGGACCTTATGGTCGAAGTGTAGCTTATCTTAAGGATAAAGTGTACGTCATAAATCACAAACAATTCAAGACCTCAAAGAAGTAAGTCGATATAACATTGACGGAATGTCTAGTTACTGTGCCAACATTTTGTGACAAGTTGTGTCAAAAGAACAAACAAGTGCAGAAAAACACTCAAATGTTAAATGTCACAACAAACCACAATTTCACTACTTTTCAATAAAACAAAACACTATCAATTATATAAAAAAACAAATGTGTTTTGATAAAAACTTAAAATGTCACCTTATTTTTGGACAGACAGCCTTTACGACAGACAACGCTTGTACGATGGATCCTACAACAAGCACTCAACTTCTTTATCATATGGTATACTCACAAACGGTATTTATACATATTTTACGTTTAATTTATCATCGTAAAATGGGATGATATGGAAGAAAGTAAGATTTCTTTCTTCTAATTTTTTGTGGTTGTTCTCTTTAAATAAAAACCACACATTTTTAGGCCACCTAAACAAATAATAAATAATATGGAAATAGAATTTGGTTATAAAAATACATTTATTGTAGTCTTAAGTGTGGAAGACTCTTTAACTCAGCGGTGTATGTGTATGTATTTGTGTATGTGTTTGTGTGAGGGCATTTCTTATTATTATTAATTATATTCTTCAGGTGTTAATAATTACTTTTCATACCTGTTATATAAATATTTATGTACGTGCTTTCTGTATGAATTTCGATGAGATAATCTTTGTGTTGTGGTATGTGAGCATATATCCGTACGTCTATTGGTTACTAAATACTCTTTGAAATCATCGTTTTCGTATTAATTATTTATTCATTTTGGGTATCAGATATAATCTGATATTTTTTCATCAGATTTTAAATCTTTGATAATTTAAATCCAATTTTATTCAAAATTGTTTTGCGGGCATAAATATTTTATAATTTTTTTTTTTAGTTAAGTATAGTAGAATAAGTTAATCGTTATTCAAAGAATTAAAATCGAAACAAAAAGTTCTTGTTTCTTAGTGTAAGATTTGTTCTTTGAAGAATAATTATCCCATTCGAAATCAACCAGAATTAATTTTGAAAGAAGTATAATTATATATGATTTTGTTGGTAGTTACAAGATTAGTTACAACTCAAGAACATTTACAGATGTCTAGATCGAGACTAGAGTGAACAGTACTTTTTCGAAACCAAATGTTTCTAATAGTTTTAGAAAGTTAATGATAAGTCTCTGATGTTGCTTTCTGAGCAAACTTGCCCTTCAAGACAGAATATTACTACAGAATAGGGCCCTATTGATATCCCCGCCTGTCTTTGTAGACGGGGAACAACTGAACACGATGGTATAAAACATTACACAAAAACAAAAGGAGGTTTTTTCTATCCAAAAGACGTTTATTGTTCGTAATAATGCGAAAAAATATTCATTGCAAAATCTCAAACATTTTTCTTTAATTACTTTCTTATAAAGTTCACGCCTCCTTTTAAAGTACTATCAACTCCATAAGTAGAGTTCCTTTTTCAGTTTTTTTTACAGTAAATTTTTGCCAAATACATTTGTTTTTCGATAAATAAAGATCTTGTATAAAAACATTTTTTCGAAAATCAAAAATGGATTCGACACAAAACGCGTGCTAAAATTTGAATAACGACTGTCACTTATGCATATGATAGTACATACTGAATCTAATTTTCTTGTTAAAAAAACCCCTCGTTAATTTACAAAAATAATTCTTTTTAATTATTCACAATTTTTTTATTTCATAACACCACACAATAAAAACTCATACAAAACAAAAAGTCAAAGAAAAAAAAGTACAGAAATATAATTCTTATGTAATAGCACCACCACCACCACTAGCGGCTGACTTGATGAACTGACTACTGACAGACAGAACCACATAAAAGTAATTTACTTAAAATTTATGTACAAAATAGAAAGAAAAAAAAACACGTCCATTTAGATAAAAGTACTAAAAATACTATTAAATCATATTAAAACGTGAAACTTTTTGGTTGTTAATTAACTCTTGAACTTAAACAAAAAAATTATGAACATAAAATTTGTTTAGCCGTCATACACTTTGTAAACAAAACATACAAGAAAAAAAAATGCCGTACCTAAATAATTTTACGTTAATGGTCGTCGGTCGGTTTATTTCTTTTTTGTTCTGATGTCATTCGCACCTTTGTTGACTGTTAACGAAATAAACAAAAAATAATATCCACAATAGTCTAGAAATTGCGTAAGCAATCAGTTTTATCTACAAAACGGATAATTCCCTGATTGAAAATTATATAATTATGAAATTGGAAAAGAAATGGTGAAAAAGAAAACGTGTAGACACTTGAGATCGTGATATCGTTGATTTTTCGATGAACGTTAGATGTGAAAACATCTATATGTTTTCTATCGCCGTTCTTGAGATATCTTGTTCAAAAGCACACCAATAGCCACAAATGGCTCTTTAGGTTTCAGGGATCACAAATCAGGGTAAAATCTCAATATCGATTTTCAGCATCGAAAGCAATACCTTTAAATTCTAGACATATCGAGGTAAAAAGACAATCAACTTAAGTTATTGGAGATTATTCGAAACCATTATTCGAGATTATTATTATTTTTTTAATGTTATTTCATTTCCAATATTTAACCTTCTTAAGAAGATGTTTATAACGATGTCAGTGTTTAAAGTGAAATAAATCCTTTTTATAAAAAAAACTTTTTTGAAGTATTTTTATATTATCATACCTGTCTAAATATCTGTCTAAACAGACTTTAGGTCTTCCTAACGGAAATACACTACCAGGTTAAATTTATCAGGGTAAATAATTATGAAAAGAAAATAACACACAAATCCTTCTTTAGCCGGATAATAAATACTTCTATATATACTTATTAAAATAATATTTTCATACGAATAAAATAATCGTTTCCTCTTCTCAAAAAATACTGCCGTGTGTATTAAGGTAGTTGTGATACAATATTGTCAAAAAAATGTGGAGCGTATGCGTATAGTACGACTGAAAGAACGTACTTAGCATAATAAGCCATAATTTATGTCCATTTAAGACTGTACCGGTAGACACGTTATACATACTTGTCTATATGTAGATAGATAGATAGATTGTAGAGGCCTTCCTGGACGGGCTACACTTCCACAATAAAGTCCATTTTGATGCCTAAGGATGTGAGGATGTGAGTGGAATGGAAGGAATTTTTGTGTATAGACTAGGAATTGGTAGGATATGCGGCTGCAGCCGACTATGATAGAAACTATGTCGATATTCATCTGGAATTCGTGAAGGAAACTGCAGAAAACCTTCTCAAGCATAGCCGGTTACTTCGTTCTTGTCTATACGCCGACAGTTTAGTGAATTAACCGTCCCCTTTTTTTTCTTCTTAATAATTGACAAACTGCCGACGTTGGGATTTGAACCCATACTGCGCAGACATAACGCTTTAGACCAGGGGTGTCAAACTCAATTTTGCAGAGGGCCATATATTAAATTTAGAATGTGTAGGCGGGCCAGATTCAAATTAAAAAACATGTACTGAATTATTATAACATTTTATTGACTTAATTACATAGTATATAATATACGGTTGTTAAAAATCATATCAAAGTTATAAAAGAGGGTAATTATTTTGAGCTCGAGGATCCAGATATCCTTCTCTTGTTTTTGACAAGCTCATTGATGTCAGGTATCATATTCGTTGTAATTATTTTAAGAATTGATTAGAGATGTTCATTCGCTTCACAATCACTATGTCGCAGTACAACTAAATTAACTAAAATCTTTCTCCGACCGTATCGCTTCGATTACTCGACTCAACTGACTAACGTCGTGCCGACGCACTCCTTTTATATCAAGAAGGAAGGTTCTAGTCTAGAGTCGAAGCGCGTGGAAGATTCTAGCATTCGTGGTATTTCCGCTTGTTGCTAAGAGATGGCGTTACTGTCTACCTCTCTCGCTTGTCTTGGCACGCGCTGCCCTTGAAATTACTTATAAATGTTGTAGTGTGCGCATTTTAAAACTTCCGTAGAGGAATCGAGTGAAGTCATGATTCTTCTGTCTGTCACACATTGCGATCGCGGGCCGTATCTTTGACATCCCTGCCTTAGACCATTCGGCCACTTGGACTGGTAAGTGTGAGTGTATAATAATACCCTTAACAAATGTGAAAATATTTGGAACATTCTATAATTATGCCCATTAGCACGACAACAGCCTTAAATGATAAAATATTCTAACTTCACGTAACTGTAAGTATAAGTAAGAGAACACACGGACGGTATGATGATATTAAAATATGATGCCGGTAAGGTGGGGTTTTTGATAGAGAATAAAATGGTCACAGATCATCTAACACGTGCTCTCTGCTTATTCTTCTGCTCTGCCTACTTTTACGCACCATGTTCAGAGTAGTAGAAGTAGAAGATGATTCCATCCATACTTTGTCGCACATTTATGAAAGCCACACACATACACATACTTAATATACTTAAAATATGAAATCGTGAAGGTATTTCATTTAAAACTTATTTATTATTCTCTTCTTAAGAAGTTAATCTTTAAAGAATATATTTATGATAATTATATTCAATATTTATTTATTATTAAAATCGAATAAATTTATATATATATATATATATATATATATATATATATATATATATATATATATATATATATATATATATATATATATATATATATATTTATATATATATATATTTATATATATATATATATATATATATATATATATACATATATTATAAATATGTTAATTGTCTTTTTCTGGTCTGATAATTATTATTGAGAGTTTTTATTTTAATATTTTTTCTAATCAATGCAACTAATGTCCGGAAATTATTGATTTTTTAAATGATCGTCTTTTTTACTTTGATTTGTTTGGGATTTTGTATTAATTCGGATCAAGTGGAGTTCGAAGGTTCAAAAAAAACCAATGAAGTTGTAGTGTACTCGCTACTAAAACTCAGTTTACTTCCATATTTAGATAAGTTTGCGTACACACTATATATGCCCTTTGTTACCTCGGCAACCACGAACAAATACTTTAGGTTTCAATTCCTATAAATTGTAATTTATTTAATGTTTGCTAGATCAGGTTTAAGGATTACTTGAAACCTTCTGTCTTCTATCTCCAACATTTGGCACCATAACGAATTAACATTTGGCGAATCTAATGATTTTAAAACAAATTTAGGAAGACAGTCATTTGGTCAATCTATGTTTACTTATGGTCCTAATGGCGGATAATTTTGTGTTCCATATAAAGTAAGTAGGTTCACACCATTTATGCTTTTGATGAAATCGTTCGATCGTTATACTGGTCGCTCGAACATTCTTGAGTTACGAGATACTGTAATATTTCAATCGCTAGTAACTCCGAGACAAATAATGCGTTTATAATGGTTGAGTCTACAACAGATAGATCATGTCTGTAGGTATCTGTAGCGCTTTTGTTTTTATTTTGCTAAAAACTTTGTTTTTGTTTCTTACCTTGAGGCCAAAACAGATGTTCTTTACAATCGATTCCTTTTTACACAACTGATGTAATTGATTGTACCAATTGTAACATTCGCTACTTTAAAGATTCTAACAAATTTAATTTTCGTATAATTTAGAAAATTCCCTTTATCAACTTTTCAAAGAATATCTCTTATATAATGAAAAATATTTATTCAGTATACTCTTTTTACTGCCAATTTTCTAGCCAATGACACACCTGAGAAAATATAGAAAATTATTTACGTGTTAAATTACAGACAATATTCTACTTTACATATTTAATGAACTCTCATCAGTGTTCAGAGTATATAGAGAGAAAATATTTATATATAAGCGGGTCATCAATAATCCTAGTTATGCCATAAATGTTCATTTAGTACACCGGATTCCGGATCATAATAATAATATTATTATTCATACATTATATATACGTATATATATATATATTTATATACACAACAAAACATATCTTTTACTCCGTTTACACATTACATACATAGGTAGTTGTAGCTAACATAGTGTGTGCAGATCGGTATAGGTACTGACTGGTATTATAGTAATTCTCTATCTTAGGTAAGATATTGTGTGTATATATTAAATATATAACCATATACATAAATACATAATGTATATAATATAAATATTATTATATACCTGTGTATAATATATATACACCTAACCTAACATATTCTATGTGAAGACACTTTTGTTTACTTTAATAATGTAGGGTTGTGATGACGCAAGGATTAGTATACAGAATGAGCTGTCAAAAAGCAAATTGATAAATGACAAAAAAAATTTTAATAGTATAAAACCAAGTAAGGTAAAATAAACCAGTCCATGTGGTCCAGTTATTAAAGACGTTCTGCTCGGATCTGAGAAGTTTCTGATTCGTTTTCCAACTACCAAATTATTGGGGCGATTAATTGACTAAACTGTCAGCGTTAGGACATGATCGAAAGTTACCAGCTATGCTTGTAAAGGTTTTCTGCAGTTTCTCTTCACGAACTCCAGATGAATATCGGCATAGTTAGTATCAAAGTCGGCTGCAATGCACAACCTACTAATTCCTAGTCAACACAAAAATTCCTTCTCCCTTAGAGGTCGGTAAAAAATGTCTAGAAAGGCCTACTTGCCAGGCTTCGACCTCTCCGCCGCTACTACTAGGGTAATATTAGAAAAAATTTCATTTTGTAAAAATGAAGTATCAAAAGCTATAGTCAAAGACCTTTTGTACGGTGTTTAGTGTTAAGGAAAATATAGATTTAGTTACAAGTCCTCCAATTACATGTTTTTACATAGTATTTAATTGTATTTTATACTTAATTGTACTTAAATTTTGTTTTTATTGAGTATACAAGAGGATCAGATTGCTGAGTAAAAACAAGTTGGATTCTACATGTGATACAAAAAAGACAACGCTATTCAAAGTTATTTAAAACGATTTTTGTAGCTATATTATTGCTGTGTTATATATGCGTATATTGTTAAGCTTTTTTATTCATTATTTAAATATTGACCATTATTTGATTGTTATTATCTTCATTGTTGGAATCCATAAAATTGTAACTGTTAAAATTGTTACTAGTGAGTAAAGTTAAAAAAATCATGTGCCTATACAGGTAACGTCCTAAAACAATATGTCAAACATTGCTGTCGAAATAATGACTGTATCATACAATTTAGTAACATTTAGGGACAAAGTGGAAGAGTTCCTCTTTTATGTTTTGAAGGTTTAAAAAGAAAAATGATTAAACAAACAATTTATGAAGAGTAGTAAATATTAAGGTAAAAGTTACCCTATTAAATTTCAGACACCTGTATACCTATTTTATTTAAAAATAAGTCGTAATACTTAAATTACGCTGACTGTATTATTTACACGTCTTATGCTTTCATGTTTTATTGAATATGTGTACAAAACTTTTCATCAACATGTTTTCAATATAATATATTTAATGATATCGTTAAAATTTCTATTCAGGAAAAAAATTCAATAAAAATGCTATCAAAGTTTTTTTCCTCTTGTATTCTTTGAAACGTAGAAAAAGTTTTCGTTAATGATATTTTACTACTAAACCAGGGTTTAGAAAAATATATTAAAACTTATCTTTCTCTATGTATACAAACAGGAAATTTGTTGTGAGTATGTGTGTGTGGTAATCCGAATAGTTTTCTTAAAACTGTAGCAGATAGCGAAATAATGATGAGAAAATAAATACCCTTGGTAGATAGATAGATTGTAGGCTGCCCTGGACGGACTACACTTCGACCATAAGGTCCATTGTGATGCATAAGAATGTGGGGATGTGAGTGGAGTGGAAGGAATTTTTGTGTGTATGATATGCGGCTGCAGCCGACTATGATAGGAACTATGCCGATATTTATATGGGGTTCGTGAAGGAAACTGCAGAAAACCTTCTCAAGCATAGCCGGTTACTTCGTTCTTGTCTATACGCCGACAGTTTAGTCAATTAACCGGCCTTTTTTTTCTTAATAATTGAAAAACTGCCGATGTCGGGATTCGAACCCATAACTTCCCAGTCCCTAAGTAGACATAATGCCGTAGACCGCTCGGCTACTAGGCTGGTAAATATACCATAATTATTGGTAGGTTTCGACTAATTTATTTCAAATTTTCTAAATGTTTGTTCTAAGCTGTTGGAGGTTGAAGTCTCGACTGTAACTTTAATTATAAAAACTCGGATATTTTAAAATTACAGACCGTTCATATTATTTTATTTACTAGCAAAAAATATTGTTGTTGCAAGTTATTATGTGTGAATTTCAATAAACACCGCAAGGTAGCATCTGAAACTCGCGGCGTTACCATCTAAAACTTTTTCAGATGGTAGCGCCGCGTGACCCATAAACAAACTAAATCTAGTGTGTTTTTTTTTTAATATTTTATTTTTGTTGCGAGTTTAGTAAATTTTTATACTTGATACTTTTAATAATTTGGATATTTAGTTTTGTGGCCAAAAGTATTAAATTATAACTGTATAACAAATTCAACATTTTAGGATAGATAGTAAATATTAATCATTTAGTACATATTACTTGCATATGCTTGTGAATTGGTTTATCAATTTTCAATTTTAAATTTCCACGTTTTGTGCTTATCTTTTTAGAGATTTACACCCCAACTTATTTTCAATTAATAGTTTTTCGTTACCCTGCTTTGGAAAATAATGAAACGAAATTTCTGGCTTTATTCTTTATTTGAATGAACAAAGGCATTAAACAAGATCGAGATATTATTAAATTATAAAATTTACTAAAAAAATGTTGCAGAATTAAATTTACGTATTTGCTAAATAAATTTTTGTCTGATTTTGGTATTTTTGATATTTATCATATGAATAACAGAGGTATAACAATTAGCAAGTTTCGCGTGTATATTGAAAAAGGTGTTACACTCTCTAGTCACAGTTTAAGTCTGATCAAAATTAAATGTTAGATAGGATCGATGAACATTTGATGAAATTTTTACGAAATTCCATCATTGGTACAAAAACAATAGCTGATTTTCTTTGGAGGAAATTCGCTAAAAATAGCACAATTACGTTTGCGAATAACATCAAACATGATTGGTGAATCAATACAATGACCTTTGAAAGAAAATGATGAATCAGATTTAAATAAAAACGAACATACATACATACACACACACACACACACACACTCACACACATGCATTTATTGATACGATCTTCTACTGGTATTACCTTTAAATATAATCACACAATACATATGAAAAGAAAGAAGACTAATGACTGTAGGTAGGTAAACCAGAGTATGTATAGTCAGTCAGTATGTGTGATGTATTCTCACATATAATAAGAGAGGTACGAAGGTATGTTATGTGTGTGTGCTCTCATATAAAACGGTTGTAAGATCAAGTCCAAGGCGTTTTCAAGGTTGTTCCCAATTATATATACTCAATTATATATTTAACAAAATATAATATATATTATATTCAATTTGTTTTACTACATGATTGATTTTTAAAAGTAGCATTTGCAAAGTTATTGATTTTTTTATATTTTGTTTATTAACCGACTTTCAAAAAGGAGGTTCTCATATTCTTCTGTCTAGACATATAAAATAGACTTCCACACTGCCTGATTAATAAACAACTGAGTATTTATTCTTATGTAGAAGCGTAAGCAGTTATGCATCAATGGCGTGATTGAAAAAGACGACTAAAAAAGTACATGTCGAAAATTTTTAAACCAATAATAGGAGTGAAGCAAGATGGTTAGTTTCAATTAAATAAAAACATTTAATATATCATTTCTAATATAATCACAAAAATATTAAACAACAAATCTTAAATCTATTTATAAGTTAGAATGTTTGACAGCAAAAATCTAAAGATGTGTTTTACGGAAAATTGTTTCGAATAAAAGTTGTTAATATATTTATAACTACTGCAACATTATTTCGAAAACTGAATAGATTTTAGGCAAGAAAAATAGGCGGTTCGTTTGTATTGCCCCATTATGCATTTTATAGATTTATGCAAGACACCTAAAATTGTGAGAGATGAGAAAATGGTGGGAGAGTTGGTTTCTATTTATAACTAAAGTGATTTTTAGAAAATTTTCTAGTAAATAATACTTCTATCGTTAATTTTTCTTTAAGCACAGCTATCTTTTTTTTCAAGTACATCTATGAAGCTCCTGTTTCAACAGAGAAATGTACGTATTGTTGGAGTGTAATAGTTTTGGCGAATTTCCGGTTTTTAGAAATATTTAGCCATTCAAGTTGTATCAACGAAACGATTACGTAATAGTTTTTCTAATTTCCATCTCTCTTGTCATAGTTTATATCCCAAATGACATTGAAATTTAATATACTAAATTTTGAGGCGGAATGAAGTTTAATTTCGGTATTTTAATGGTCAACATCGTTAATGGACAAAATCGAGTAGAGGGTAGAAACAAAAACAGATGTGGAGACACAAATTTTCGTCTAAATTTTTGTCAAATGGAAAATTTATGGAAAAATGTAAAACATAAATTCTACCACAGTTTATCTATCACCTGACTATTTATATACGAATACTTACCGAAATATTTTCGTTATTATTTTCTAATAAATATCTGTAATAATAGTCGGCGTCATTGAATTCTGTTATCCTTTAATATTTTTACGTCGTATTGGAGCTAGTATTTTATAGTATTTAGATGTTCTAGTATTTTCTGCGTCTTCTTAGAAAATTTGCTACATTATTGCATCTTCCGTGTGACGAACTTTGTATAGATAGATAGATTGTAGAGGCTGCCCTGAACGGGCTACACTTCGACCATAAGGTCCATTGTGATGCCATAAGGATGTGAGCGGACTGGAAGAAATTTTTGTGTATAGACTAGGAATTGGTAGGATATGCGGCTGCAGCCGACTATGATAGGAACTATGCCGATATTCATCTGGAGTTCGTGGGGGAAACTGCAGAAAACATTCTCAAGCATAGCCGGTTCCTTCATTTTTGTCCATGTTTAGTCAATTAACCGCCCCCTTTTTTTTTTCTTAATAATTAAATAAACTGCCGATTTTGGGATTCGAACCCATAACCTCCCAGTTTCCAAGTGGCCATACTGCGCAGACGTAACACCTTAGACCGCTAGGCCAACTTTGTATAAAGATTAGAATATATTTATAAAGTAAATGTGTTTTATTTGGAGTCAGTTATTTTAAAATTTATTATTTTGTTTTAAATATGATAATTTTAATTATAAAACTATATTTTGATAAATTATATGTATCAAGGATTTATCAGTTGGTGTAATCTTATACACCTGATAAATCGATTATTTAATTAATACTTTACTTTTTTAAATTGGTATTATTTTATTAGTTTACCTTGAACTAAATATCGAAATGTTGTGTTCCGATGTTGTGAAGGTAAATTCATTTTAAATAGTTTTTAGGTAACGTATACTTTTCTTACGTCTAAACATTATTATCATATAAATGTGGACGTAATAAGGAATATAACATAGATATATTTGTAGAGAAATGTTAACGAGGCAAATTTAATTAAAATTTATAAGTACAATGTGCTACAAAAAATATATAGAAAATAATAGAAAATGTTTGGTATCGATTCTACAGTGAAATTAATTTTAAATTCACTATTTTACGTTTGAAATCAAAGTTTTTCACGAAAACCTGTAGATAGTTAGAAAAAATGAAATGTACATACAAAATACCAGGAGTAAATTTCCTTAAAATTATTAAAAATTTAAACTCGTAGCTTTTTCAGTTGCCAATCGATTTGTATCAGTTAAGTATCATAGAATTTGTAATAAAAATGTATTAAAATTTTATACCTTTATAATTTTTTTAACATCTGGTAAAATTTAACTTGAAAAACAAAATTATGGATTAGTTTAACTAAAGTGAATTCGAGAAAAAGAAATTTTTTGATATTTATTTGGGTACATATGAATTGTTCATGTATATAGTACATTGTTATTGTTACATCCTGTACATTTTATGATTCATTATATGTTATTACACCCTGTAGATTATATGCAGTAAATGTTTAATTCAAATAGAATTGTGCTCTTTTGAGAATATTATGAATGAAAACTAAACTTGTATGAAAATACAAAATAATAGTACAAATTTTGTACTCCTGTAAAATAATAATTAAGGTTTTTGTTTCATATTTTAATTCACTTTAATTTTATAGTGCAGATTTTTTATTTATTTTTTTTGAAGGTTCTTTAAAACAGGAAGTCAAAAAAGAACATTCATAGAATTCAATCTTATCACAATTGTAGTAAAAAATATAAACAAATATAAAAAAATTTAAAAATGAATTCCAATAAAAATTAAATAAATACTCGGTCAAAGCGATAAGAAATTGATCTAATAATACAATAGAAATTATGAACGTTTATATATGTATACCATTACAGTATGATAAAAAATATTATTATACAATCGATAACTGACAATCAAGTAGACATAGTACTGATCTGTTGTGGCCTCTTGTATAGTTCACGCGTTTTATTGTAAAATAACTCGCGAATATGGAGTTTTTGACTCAATTCATAAAAAAAAATAAAACTCGACATGTTTACGTTGGAATTTTCGATATAAAATTCAAAGGATAGCGGTTTATAAAGAGATTATTAATGGTAGAATTTGAATGGTTTTTTAATTTTTACTTCTTTGTTCTAAAAATGACCAGCTCTTCCACCAACAAAAGTCAGCATTTATATAACTTCCAAAAAAAAAGATAATACAAAAAGATAAGATTGGTGAGCGTACAAGGCAGAGCCTCTCGTCACTGCGACCTGAAAAATCTATTGTGGCGTTCCACGTCTTTCTTAAGATCCACAAACCAGATCATTGATAAAAACTAGGATTTTACCAGGTTATGTTGCCTCAATTTAAGAACGCTCATAGTTAACGCATTATTAAAGGCTCATATTTAAGAGTAAACTTGTACTATGGCCAACATAATTTGTGTACTTTTTTCATAATTGCATAGCCATTTTATGCCTCATTCAATAGGGTACAAAATGACAATACAATTTTGAAATAAGGACACATCTTCTGTAAAGTTGATTTGAGAAAATCAACTTTATGTTATGAGGGATTCATACGTTCCCTTGTAGCATATGCCGTTTTGGAACGAAAAATAAGTGGAACACGAATTTCTTCTTCGACAAAATATACTATTTCTTCCCCTGTTTGAATGATCTGCATACATGCCCCTATTGCTTATTAGTCCATAGCATATTTATCACCTTGATGATAGCCTCAATAATTCTTTCATCCTGAATTTTGTAGAAAGACGCTAATATTTCGACCACGCAGTATCATGTCTTTCAACCTTGAAAAACTTTAGCTTTCTTTCAACCAAATGAAGAGGTAGATCGTAGAGTACTTGATATTGTACAATGGCCAACACTTCGACCACCCCGCATTACGATCGCTGTGCATTGGAATGCTTATTGAATAATATTTATTAGCTGTTGGTATAAAGTAAAAGATTACTCGATATCTTTATCACACAAAAAGGTTATATGATGAGCCGCCAATGATTATTAGTGAGTATCGTGGTATCGTATCCACTACCATATGCAGAATGAGTTCGCGCATTGATTATACGAGTATATACCGCCACAGACGAGTAGTAGAACTGTGGTAAGTTTTAAGTTTTAGTTGCTATAGTGAAACGGTACACGTTCAGTTCGTATACGTATATATATTTATATATATTATACGATCTACATACATATGCCGTATATTCATTCGTTGTTGCTGCCGCCTCCTTGCACATCTCGCCGTTCCGTGTTCCAGCAGCCACGACGACAACAACAAAAACATAACATTATAAAATCTACAGAGAGGATGATGGAACTCCACAATACTGTTGTGGAAGAGAGTCAGTGATCTTTCACATTGTGTGTGTGTATATAGTTCTAATACTCGCAGCGCAGCGTACAGAAATAACATCATATATAATTTTTTTTTTAATTCATCTTATATTACGCGCGATACTCTAAAGCGAACTCATAATTTATTATCGATATAAACATATTTTTGGAGCAAAACAAATTAACTTAAATTATATTTTTGGATAAGAAATTATTTTTGGATTAGTTTTTTTTTTTTTTTGGTGGATATACTTTTTTTTGTGAAAATATGTGAATTTTGTTTTTTATTGGTATTGTTCATGTGAGGTCCTTTTTTTTGACTTGTGATTGTGTGAAGTTATTCCTGACATTTCCGGTTAACGTGGATTTTTTTGCGAGTGGTAAGTGTTTTATTATTTTTAAAAACGGTTTTCCCGATTTATTTTTTAGTAATGTTTGAAATGAACACCGGTTAATGTGTGGATTTTTTGTCAGTGGGAGGTGTTCTATTATTTTGAAACATTTAGTAATTTGGATTTTCCCGATTTATTTTTTAACAATGAAATAGTGATAATAGTTTTGTTTTTGTTATTCTCAAATTGTTGAAAAACTATCGCGCAACAAATGGAAAATCATTGTTATTTTTTTCCAAATATCACTGATTTTTGAGTCATGATTATTTATTCAAATTAATATTTATTTGAAACGAAATTTTTGGTCTATTTTTGATATAACATGTGTTAATGACAAAATTTCTTAGACACAATCTTTCCGGTGAATTGATTTCCGAATGACTACACCAAAATCTTAGTTTCTTTTCTATAAATTTTTTAAACTTGTTCATGTTCTTGACAACTTCGTGAAAGTTTATTGTTAAAATATTTCTAAAAAAATCCTTACGTGTTCAGTACGTGTTAATGTTTTTTTTCTTAAAAGGTGTTAAAATCCTTGAATATTTTACATCTAAATAAAGGGTGTAAAGATAGGTATAATTGTTAGTCATTAAGAATAAGAGTACCTTCTGGGTGAATGAAGTATGCCCATTGAAAATCATCTAGAAACTATTATACACCATCTATCCACGTACGTCATTACGGTTTTACGTCATACATGAATTTACTTGGTTATTTTATAAGAGATGTAATCTTTCAATAACAAACCATTTTAATGAATAATCAATTTCAAGTTAAATATTTATTTAATGGATAAACTTTCATACCATGAGATCGAAAATATTAATTTATCTATATTAGACTTGCAACTAGATTTAAAATCTCTGTATAAGTGGTTAAAATTATGTTCATATACTCCGGGAGTAAGATGTCATATTTTATAATTAATGGTACTTAATTACATATGCACTTCTGCATTTCTGTTAAGAGTTGCCGAAAGATTTTTTTTACTTTAAGTTATGTTGAAATTTTGTTGGGATGTTTTAACAGCCTTTTCTTTTTAATTGACCCAAATTTCTATGTCCATGAAATAAGAATTTTCAATTGTACTAATAAATGGTTGTACAAATTTATCTCTTATAAGTAGGAGGCTTCTTTCTTAAAGTATTAAATAGTTTCGTGTTATCTAGGAAAAAGAAATTTTACTTAAGATAAAAAAATTGGAGTTTTTTTATTATTATTTTCTAGCTGAGAAAGAAAAATGCTTTCTTTGTAAATTAGCTTTCTTTCAACAAAGGTTATGTAAAAAATTAGTCTAATTTTTGAGTGACATAAAAATCTGCCGTAACGATCATAAATAATAAACGATATAATAAAATCTCCATTCATATGAATATAAGAAGCATTAATAGATCTAATAAAATTAGTTTCTTACTAAGAAAAAACCATAAAAACTCTGTTACAGAAGGTTTCCTGGTAGCTATTAATTCATTTTTTATAATTATTAATTTTTGAGTACCTAGATGAGAAATTTGAATATATGTATTAGCAAAATGCCGCAGCCAAACTCTGTGTTTATGCTTCTTCTATCATTGAAACGATTTTCTGAACGATTAGCCAAACGATTATCTAAAATAATATTTAAATTGTGTATACTTGGAAAATATCCTTTACAATGTCATTTCACATGAATTACGACAATGGCATATCACATAAATTAGAACAGACCTTATCTCCTTGATTAAAGCTAAAGATATGAAATATAGAAATATATCCATGATAATGATGCCGCGAGACGAGAGTAGCATACTATTAGTATTATATTGGCTTAGATTCGTCTCGTGTCGTCCCGTTTTTACAGTTGAATTCTCGTTTATACAGCCGTTCCTCGTTTTATCAGTTTAAAGTTTTCTTGATAAAATACAATTTAAAACAAGAGAAAATATCAACTATCCGAGTTAATTGCTGATATATCCGGTATATACTGAGTTTATGAAATAGTTTCAAACAAAAGTGACACAAAATTTCATTCACAGCTTGTTATTTCTTTTCGTTTTCGAATTATCGTGTTGACAGACAGGCAGCCCTTACAAAGTCGGAACCAAATTTAATATACCGATATATTTCATATATACCGGGTCAAAAAAATGATTTTATACATAAGTAAAAATAATAAACCTAACTGTACTTCTAGAATGTAGAAAAAATGACTTAATATTCGAATAGTTAATACCAAATCTATATTAAAAGTACTCTCGAATATTTATTTATTTTTCTAGTCTCTCGCGGCATCAGTAGTCTATGCATCGTTTAATTCCTCTTATATAATATCTTATATAATTGAAAAGACAATTTAATATAATTGTTTCAATCATTAAACAAAAATTTTGTTTTTTCAGAAACGTATACCTAGTAGATATCATTAAGACATTAACCTAGAGACATCCTTTAGGGGAAAATTGTGTGTGTGAATGACAGAAGTACAAAAACAAAAAAACTAAATGATGAGTGTTCATAAAAAAATAAAACCAACATTATTCTATTATATTTTTATTATATTTTTTTAAATTAATAATAATGGTTTTTAATAATACCACCCAGATGAGTTTTTTTGTTTCGAATATAAAAACATACATTATGTACCTATTATTTATATTAAAACGACAACAATTCATTTTTTCAATCTAATCCAATATGATTTAATTAAAAAAAAAAAAAACTCTAATCAAATGATGAGAAAATAATTTATAAAAAACAAAATGGTTGTGAACGCCACACAACCTCAGTATACAGATTTAAACATGACTAGCCATTTGCCCGATGGGATTTACCATTGACAACAACTCAAGAACCATCCGAGATCTAAATATCAACTTTTATCATTAATCATTAACAGGATCTACTATCATTAATTTAATCAAATATAGTATTATCTTGAAAATATTTTTCTTATACATTTTTTAATTCTTATCACAACCAGCGATTGCACCTGGAATCAGTGAGGTGCAAAGCCAATTCTGTGCCAATCCACTGAAAATAAATTTGTTTTAATCTATTTTCCAAAATTTTACTCACAAATTTATGTACATTAAAACAAAATTCGAAAAATACCAAGAGATCTAATTTACTGGATTATCTTGCAAAAAATTAGTGTATCAATCGCTATACTATTTTTCCAGAAAATTAAAAAACCAAAGATTATCTCGAGAAATATTCTACTTTACTTTTTGTAAACAGAGATTATTTTTGTAATCTTCAGTGTTACAAAATTTAATTATAAAATTGCAATATCCTGTTCACACACAAACACATTCAGGCCGGCTAAATCCGATAATAATATCAGAATAAATTTTCGAGGTTCAACAATAAAGCTCTATATACATAGAGCTTCTATATATACATAGACATTGTCTATATATAGATGTATAGTTGACTTCTCTACAATATACATTCAAGGTCAAATACAATTATTTATTATTATTATTAAAAATAAATATGTATTGATGAGTTAAAATAGTAATTAACTTTTTATTTTCAATCGTGAATACATTAAATATTAATAATAGATTTTTATTTCTTGAAAAATATATACATTGTCGAGAATAGACTTATAATATTATATATATTTAAAAAAGTGAAATTTATCAATAAAATTCAATTTGTAATAGGTTGGATCTTTTTGTACACGTAGTGCGTATACTTTACACAATGAATTGGTAAGACATTTTTCACAAGATACAAGCATGATTGTACCATTAATTTCAATTAGTTGGTGTTCAATTAGTTGCAGGATAAAAGCATACATTTTAATTTAAATACTACTCGAAACTTGTCAACAAGTTTAGGTAAATACCAAACCTGTATACAGTTTAAACTAATCGCAATTTTTTCGTCTAGTGGAAGCGTCTGTTTTGAATACTAATTTTTCTCTGTTCTTTAACCTAAAATATTTCGAATTCCCCGCACGCTTACGGTGTACATAAAAAAGTATATACTTTAAGGAAAAAATTACTTATAACTTTTAAAAATCTCTGGAAAAAAAATATAAATTAGTGTTTTTCGAAACAGCAAAAGGTAGATAATTTTTCGTTACACATAATAATTCTGATTTAATAAAATTAAACCATTTTCAAAAAAATCGAATACCTGAATATGAAGGTTAGCTTCGATACCCTCACTTTAGTAACAAAAACAACGCCGTATAGTCACAAAAGGATACCGTCAATAAATAGGTGGGGCTCTTCACACACCTAAACCTTTAGTCAGTCAACTCAAATAATCCTCAGGTCAGATCATACCCTCAGTCAAATCGTATAAAAGACAGAACTTTTTTAATCATTGTGAGACACGCACCAAATTAGCAACAAGCAACACATCTCTGAATCCATATCCCAGGGATAATTACGATTAGCTAATTGATACTAATGATGACTACATTGTAGTCGAAAAACGTATTTATAAAATTCAAATAAATGTTCTAGGATTTGGGGCAAAATTTGAAATGTAATTTCAAAAAACCTAGAGTTCTTGTTTATTATTTTAATAATCTATATTAGATTTTATTTTTTTTATTTATTTGTTCCATAATAATAAATCTTTTATTTTATATTGTCTGTCGGTTAGAAGTTATGTGCCAGATTTTTTAATCTTGAATGTTAAAATTTACGAATGCAGAAAAAAAATTTCTTGAAATCGAATCTTGATATGCAAATCACAGTTTTAGGGGTATTAAATATTTCAGTCTATTGAATTTTCGAGAGAAACAATTTTAAAATATACACATATTTTCAATCTTTCTTGAAAAGTTAATATGCAACAGTGTTCTGTATTATAGTATCTACACACATAAATCTACATAAAATATGTACCATATACCCACCCATCCGCTCTATAGGTATAAAATATATATTTTAAATTTAAAAATAAATTTGGTAATATTACATGTTGTGGTCATAAATTTTCTTTTTAAAAAATGTATATTTTTATTGGCAAAAAGTAAAAAAAAAACAGTTTCTTATTTATTGTATAAGATTGCATATTTTTGGCGAAAAATATTAAAATTCTGTTACAACGCAATGATCTTCAGTAGGAAGGAAGCCTTACAAAACACATATTTTTAAACAGATCAAATTAACAAGTTCAACGAATAGGTAAACTAATTAGTTGTATAATGCCTAGACTTATTCATTGAGTGTTTAAAAGTTTATTTATTCGCAAGCCCTCATTTTATTTTATACAGAATTTTTCTACTGGCGATGATTGCATTGCAGTTGTTTTTTTATACCGGCGCTATATATTATACATCGTTTAGTACCGACTTTATAACCGTTGAAAATATAGATCGCAAGAAAAAACACTTTGGTATAGGTACTCATAAAAAAACCTATAATAATAATTAGAAAGAGGGGTACTGCAAACGTGTCCCTAGCACCTAGACCAATGGGTTCTCTGTGCCCTACTTGAGAACAACCTGTGACCCGAAAGCAAGACGGTAAGAAGTGCTAGGTAGTCTCCGGGTAAGAGGTGCTATTTTAAGCAGATGAAGCAGATATAATTCTGTCGAGGCCAGACGTCACACAGAAGGCCCACAACTTCTCCGTCGGGCTTGCTCCCAGAATTCATGGATCCAAAGTTTTGGACCCAAACATACTATATCTGACACCCAACAGGCTTCTGCAGGTGCATACAACATGTATGGAGGTTTCATCGTCCTCTATAGAGGCCCTACAAGTGGGATCATCAGAGATCCTCAAGTTATGAAGGTGGTGAACTACCACCTTCATAACTTGAGGATCTCTGATGATCCCTCTGATGATCGACAGTGCCCTTTCAAGAGCCCCACCACCCTTCTCAACAGCATTCCATTTAAGTTTCAACCGAGCACAGTCGAACGGCCTTGCGCAAAGTCCCAGTAATCGAGATGAGCTTGTCGCAGACACCCCTTGATTCGGTAAATTGCGGAACCTCTTGCTATGGGGTTGATAGACTCAGGTGAAAGGGGCGTTTGAGATGGCCCCTCTGGTGCCAACGAGTCCGCTAAGTCGTTCCCCTTCACGCCAGGTGGTTAAAATGACCTAACCATTCCATTTCCGTGTATCCATCCATCCGTCCAAACGATAACTCAATCACGAAAGGAGCTAAAATGTTGTTTGTGTTCTAAAGCACTCCAAGTTCGTGACTGGGTAAAATCGGATTGTGCATCCCCCTGTTTGGAAGGAGGATTTTCATTTTTAAAGATGAAAGTAAAGTATGAGATACAAGAATAATTTAAAGAAAAAAAATGTTTCTTTTTTTTAAATAAACGCCATTTATTTGAAACTTTATTTCATAAACTGAATAGTTTTGCCCCAATTTTAGTTCAAACATCTGTAATTACTTTTGACCTCAATATATACCAGGTATTTAAGCAATTAACTTAGCACTATTTGAATATTATTTTATAAATAAATTTTCGAATATACAATTTTGTTTCGAATATTGTGGTATAAGTTTTATTATTTGTCTCAACTCTAAGGCAACAAAAATCCATTTAATGAAACTTAGTTTTGATACGCAGGGTTTGGAACGGTCGTTTCTTGTACTATTATTTTTTATGAATATTGGTATTACCCAATTTTTTTTGGTCTCTTGAGATGATATAATATTTTATACAATCCAAATTTAAATATCGTTGTTTAACTACTCGAATTTAATAATATCAAGATAATTTTAATAAGTGACTTAAATGCAAATCAATGATTATAAGCCCTAAAAATACTCTTAAATACCACAACTAATGATTATTTAATGTAATAAATTTATAAAATGGAGTCTTATTTTTGAAGAATACATTAGGAACTAAATATAGTATATATAAGATTGTATAAATCGGAAGTTTCATTCAACCATGTAAATTGGGATTTTGTATGTATCAAAACTTTTACAGGGAGTTTGTAAAAACTTGAAATGAGAAATCATTTATTTTTGTTAAGTTATTAATAGAATCTCTATTCGGTTTAACTTACGGCTACATTTTACTTCTTTTAAAGGTACTTCTTTTAACTGGTTCGGATGATTTTAACCAACAAATAAAATAAACGAAAATTATCTTTTCCAGCATTTTTTATGACATAATTATTTCATAAATTAAATTGGTTACTCGTTAAAAAACGAGTATTTCGATGTTTTCGTTTTTTCGAATATTTGACAATTCAATTTTGGAAGTCGCATGTCTGATTGTCAATGTTGGAAATATCTCAAAAACAATTAGATCCAAGAAAAACAAATAAAAACCTGGAGCATAAGTAAATCCATCTTCAATATTTTATGAATCATTTGTATAGAACATAAAATAGAACAACTTAATGACTTTAAATCCATCTTTGTATAAATACAGATACAGTATATGTATTTATTTATAATATTCATATATTATATTGTATGGTTATTATTTATAAACCTATCCTATCCTATCCACTGTTGCGTTTTGAACTATTTCCATTTAGTATTACAGTTTTGGTATTCCGTACCAAAAATATTTACTCATATCCTTAGGCATCACAATTGACCTTAAGGCACTCAATTTTCATTTTTCAAAACTAGGTCTATCGAGAGACGCGATTAACACTGAATAGTGTCGTGTACTTAGTTTGCTCTTATTTAATAATGGTAATTTATAAAAACTCGTGATGAGTCACGACGCGTACGTGCAATAAATGCTTCAACATGCACCTTACCGAACATAGTCTTTATATAACCACTAAATTTGCGTATAATAAAATTTTTGTTTATGATAATACCGAATTTATTGATTAAAATGAATATTTTAACACACGCTCGATACATATTTAATTATTATTATTATTTATATTATTACATAAATACCAGCTCTGACGCAAATGTTATTTTAATAAAATTTTATTGTAACAATTTTGAAATATTTATAATATGATGAAAAGTTATTTAGACGAGTAGCTGATATGTGAAAAATTTTGTGAATGTTTCCCATATATTGATGAGTTTTTCTTAAAGTATACGTGAGGATATTGCACCAGGTGCGATCAATCGAATCTCGACACAATGGCACACGAACCATTGGAATATTCGAATAGCCACTTTATCTACAGGATCTATGAATTTTTCTGTTTACTAATGTTGGCAATGTTCAATTCAGATCTATTTTTCATAACGGAAAGATTAATGTATAAGAAATTTCTTGGACCGTGAGCGTCCAAGAAATGTTGGAATTTTTGAAAACATATTCATTCCTGTCACTCAAACGACTAACCTTGTCATTTGCTAAGAATGATCTTACTTTTACTACCTTATTACCTTTTAGACATTTGTATTGGAAACTCTAGCACTTGAATATACTCTCTCTACGGAGGTCGATGTTTCCTGTCCAAACATCCGTGGCATACCCCTCGGCCTACAGTTTATGTGGTCAAACTCTAGTAAACATCTTAGTAACTACTACTAGGACGCTGAAATATTAAGCTCCGTGCCCTTCCAGAGATCCCAATACACAAAACAGCAATGTCCTTTCAACAATGTTTGTTCCGCATTAGGATTCAGTATAGTATTCAGTTTTGTAAATTTGGGAAAGTTGTTATTAACAATCAAAATAGTAATAAATGCGACCTTTTTCTTCACGAATTTGTACCATGGATCAGACTGGACCAAGTGTAATATATCCATTATTAAACACAAACATTAACAAATTTTTTGCGTTTCAGCGGCGGATGTAATATATTTTTGGAGAATTTATAATCATTCGTTAATTGATTTATTCTAAAATTGTAATTTATATGATTTTATTCTTAATTTCATTTCAATATTAATTGGTTGTTGATTTATTGTTATATTTCAAAACAGAAGCGCTTAACGTGTTTTAGTTAAATTAATTTTATTGAATATTTTTCAAATTAATTAAGGTTTCTTTCATGGTCTTTCGTACTCGATAAATTCAAGTTTTATTTCGTATGTGGTACATTTTTAAACTGCGTAATTAATACAACAATTTTTTTAAATATACAGACCGTTAGATAGATGAGGTTAACTTACTTGAATATATTGGATCCATTGTGGAGTCATATTGTATGTTGGTGCTTTTGTAGGTGATAATGTCCAGTAATATATCCAGTAACCTTTCGAAGTTGTGTCCTGTTCCGGTTGAGTGCATCGAAGGACAGCCTTTAGGATGCATTCCAAAACAATATTTTCCCTGCGTTTTGTCACGGTGTTAAAAGTCTATTCACTCGTTATTCACTTGTTTGTATGCTGTTTTTTGAATTCCTAAAATAGGTTCTGGGTCTATGAATGGTATTCCGACATCCTGATTTGCTAAGGTATATGTTTTTTCGTTTACTTCAAAACCTCGTTGTCTTGGTATCTAAATAAATTTCAACGTTGAGCCGTTTTCCCTGCTCTTGTAGTTCTTGAAGGCAATCCCTGACTATCCCAGAGGAAACAGTCCGTTAAAAAAACTCTGAATATTCAAAAAATTATTTCATTAAATTTGAACGCAACTTATCCGAGTAATTTAAGGCCATGCCATTTTTTCTCCTTTTTCATCTATTTATTACGGTTACCTCGAGCTACCAAGAAATTTGAATCAGCGAGAAGCCAAGTTTCTTATAAATCGTATCTTTCTTATAAATCTTATTTGTAATGCCGGACATTACAAAGGCCCGACGTTAAAAATATGGATTAGGGGTGGGCGCAAATAATATCATTCATGATAAAGTTCGCCTTGAATTTTTTGCAGTACTTCTAACAAAGTAATATAATTGAAGGAAATACAATTTGATTACTTTCTACAAAAACGAACATAATCTGAATAATGATAGTTAAAAAATATACCCTCAATCATATATATGTTTCCCAGATAGGTGACTTAAATTAGTGAAAAGGGAATGTAATTTAAAAAATACACCTTTTTAACCCGTACAAAAAAAAAACACCATAATATTTTTATACGATATTTATATTGAACACTAATTATATATTTCCGTTAAATTATACAAATTATCGAAAGAAAAAAAAACATGTTAAATTTGTATATAATCATCATTTTATTTACATTTGTTAAAAATTAAACCGGAAGAGAAATGTCAAACAAAATATAAAAATAAATGAGATTTTTTTTTTCTACAATAATAATACGACGATAAAATGTGTCTATGTATATATAATGTGTGTATTTCGAAAATTTCCTGAATAAAAAAAAATATATATCTATATAGGCCCTACAAACGAGGAACATTGAACAGCAACATTGTGCAGCAACCTAGGATGTTGTTGTGTGTGTATAGCTGTTGCAGCAACAAAAAACATGTTCTTGAACGGCTGCTGTAAAAATCAAAATTATTTGATATTTTGTAGGAGGAGTTAAATGTTCATATACAAATTGGCCATATTATCTGAAATGTTATGCTTTCCTAATATTTTATTATGTTTTATTACCTATATTGGTTACAATTTACATTATATATATAATATATATATATATATATATATATATATATATATATATATATATAATATATATATATATATATATAATATATATATATATATATATATATATATATATATATATATATATATATATATATATATATATATATATATATACTTTATTATTTGTATAGAATATAGATATTATCCCAATACTATTTTTACTAGAGATACATACATATAAATAAACTATACAAATTAAATGAGATAGATAGAGACAAGATAAGAAATGATTGAATTTTTATGACTAGCGTCATAAAATAATAAAATTAAATTTTATGTTCCCAAACTTTGGTTGCAACGTCTGTACTGAAAATATTTTATAGGCGTTCAATGTTGCTGCAACAATTTTCTGCGTCTATTCCATACTTTTGTGCACAATGAAATTCATTGAAAATAATAAATGTTTATTTATGTATAAAATATATACATTAATATAACTTATATGTTATATAAAATTTCTATTCTATAAAGAATTATTATAATAATAGACTATATATAACACGGTTGATTTTGATGAAACTTACACATTCGTTGACCCAAATCATTTTGACCCAAATTTGTACCGCTATAAGACAAAAAAAAACTGAATTTAAATTATAACAGAAGTATACGGCTTATAACCAGCCAAGTAGCCGAGCGGTCTAAGGTGTCATGTCTGCGCGGTACGCAGTACTTGGAAACTGGGAGGTTATGGGTTCAAATCCCGACATCGGCAGTTTGTCAATTATAAAAAAAACAGGGGGCGGTTGATTGTCAAAACTGTCGGCGTATGGACAAGAACGAAGTAACCGGCTATGCTTGAGAAGGTTTTCTGCAGTTTCCTTCACGAACTCCAGATGAATATCGGCATAGTTCCTATCAGAGCCGGCTGCAGCCGCATATCCTACAAAATCCTAGTCTACTCACAAATTCCTTCCACTACACTCACATCCTAAGGCATTACAATGGACCTGATGGTCGAAGTGTAGCCCGTCCAGGGCAGCCTTTACAATCTACCTATACGGCTTATAATACTAAACTTCTTTTCTAACAATACATAACACGTACAGAACACGTCGGACTAATGGGATTGGAAGAATAAAGTATACCGCTAAGAGTGACGTGATACTGCACTATCCCAACATTCACTCAAGTGCTCCATTGGAAATCATTTAAGCTAATTTTGACCCAAACTATACGAAAATCAGGTTCATTTTAACGACCAACCAACGCATTTCAAAATTTTGCCTTCTCAATTTATACAGTTTGGAATTTTAGCACTACGGCTCTGATACTTTGAAAACCCGTTAATTGGTCCAAATTAGCTTAAAACCAAGTTTTTATCAAAATCGGGGACATAAAATTTTCCTCCAATTTTTCCGATTTTTTTAAGGGGTACCCCTTGGAAAAAATGTCTGCAGTCGATTTTTGTACTAGTATATACTACGCACACTGCCAACAATGCATAAAGCTTTGTATATTTGTGATTTTTAATATAATTTTTAACCACTGTTTTTTTTTTGAACTCTGTTCATCTGTGATTATTATTATTATTATAATATAATTTTATTACTTTAATACATTCGATCAACGGCTAAATTTCATGCATTCAATAAAATTTATATATATATATATATATATATATATATATATATATATATATATATATATATATATATATATATATATATATCATAGAAAAAGTAATAACAGGAAATTTATGTTATAATGATTCACGTCAAATAGAAAACTAATAATATATTTATGTTGTATATAACACTGAGTGTTTCGGAATTGTTGATCAATCTCTCTCGAATATAAAAAAATCATTGAAAATTAATATTTTAGTTTTATTTAAAGAATATCAAAAAAAGGCAATCATTTTATGTATAAATAGATGCTAGTTTACAAAAAAAAAATTTTTAATATGTAAATAGTAAATAAACAAATTAATAATACATTGACATCAAGATAGTGAGAATCATATACATTCCACTACCATAACATCTCAGGTAGCTTAGCAGCAGAGCATTGGTCTGGAATACTAGAGGTCGTGAGTTCGATATCCATTTTAGATGTGTATGATTTTGCATATCCAGCATTTGGTTGTCGAAGAATATTCTTTAAAGAAGTTTCCGGTGAAGAAAGTCTACAAAATGATGTATTAGAATAAGGAACCATAGCTTAACCGATGATGAAACTGTCCTGGACATTTTTAATTAAGACTACCAAGTGGTTGTTTCTTAAGTGGATTTTCTGCATAACCATATTTTTGGTTTACTTATTTGATTGTTTGAAAATACTATTGACACTGTTTTTTTGAAAGCATACAGTTGAGCTCTCTCTGAATAAGTGTATGGAATATAAAATCTATAGCTACGACTAAATTTAAGCAAAACTTAAAATTTTTCCTATTCAACTCCCTACCCAACAAGAATATCCCCCAAAATTGTTGGATTACCCCCAAAAATGGTTTTTTTTAATAGGAATTATAATATTATTTTCGATATATCTATTCACATTCGAGATTGTCCAACAATTCCGAAACATTCTGTATATATATTTATGTAAGAAGTTTACCATAGTATATATATTAAAAAAGCTTTTAGGATTCCGTTCACGATATATGGTGGATGTACTTTAATTTTAAGTTGCGGTTTAAAAAATTTCTTGGAAATAACATACTTACATTTAAACGAATGATGTCTGTTGGTTGATTATATTGTTTTAAAGTCATTAATTGGTTAAATTTACTTATTTTTGCAACAATGCAAAAGTTGTCGTAAAATTTTCTGAAATATTTATTACTGAACATTGAAATAAGGGCAACAGATATCGGACAAATATGCAAATTATATATAGAAACATTTTCTCAAGAAAAATAATTTTTTAAAGGCTTTTTAACGTATACATATTTTTCTCACTGGATACATGTTTTTAGCTTACACTTTTTTAATTTTTAATTTTAATGGGTCTTTACTTACCTAACAATCATCGATTATAATTTTAAATTTAAACAAATATTTATAGTTTCGGGAAAATACTTACGGAAACAGAATAGTTCTTCTGTGTCAAATTAAATTAGTTAAATTTTTTAGTTATTGTCTAAGCTTATTTTAAGATCGACAAAAATTATGATGCATTATACTGTTCTACGAAAACTTGTGCAACACGTTTAAAAAACACTTGACGGATTTTTTATATTTATAAAATGTCATATTGGATATTTATAATAAGATTACAATGACTATTACATTTTGAAAGTTTATTGGTTTGTTGCAATCAGATATTTACTATTATCAACATATCCATTTATCAGTAACTACATATCAAGTACATCATCTAATATTATATTAAACATTTAAGTTATATACAGGATGATTGTCAGATAGCGTCCGTAAATATTGGTATGCGATGTATTTATATATACATAAAACATATCCAATTAAATAATAAAGATCTTAATCGTTTACTAATAGGGAATATGCATGAAAATTTTTTTTCACTTGAATTGAAGTATGTTTACTTGACAAATATCAAGGTAAAATTACTTTTTAAATAACTTTAAAAATAAGCGAGATATGAATGATTGAAATTCCCGATTAGACAAAGAGGGTGATAGCCCTCTTGTTATGTTATGTGACGTCATATTACACTTTCACCATTTAAAGTACACGTAAAACTCCGTTTTTAGTATTTTTGCAAGAAAGAGACAGATAATAATCTTTAAAAGCTTATAGCTTCCTTGATATTTGTCGGAATTTAATTTCCTTTTTAAATATTATTACAGTATTAACAGTATTTTCATATTCTGAAAATAAATGTGGAAAAAAATGTTCATGCATATTCCCTATTGAATGTGTTAAATACACACCGCCATATACATTACCCTAATGGAATAATTCGGAAATTTTTAACATACGTTTTTTTATTTTGCATAGATTAGGTTAAAACATAATAAAAACATTTTATTTTACTGCTCAATTTTCAATTATAAATGATAGGATGAGACGTCATTAGTCATGGTTCTGTCTTCTATTAATGTTGTTTGTATACAAGTTCTAAAGCACCAGTTATAAAAACTAAGTCAGAATAAAAATTATCCTCAAATTGGTGCATTATTTATGTACAGTTATAAATTGGGAATTATGAGTACGAAACAGTATTTATATTTTCCCGTGTTTATCGTTGATACTTGTGTAAGCACTGGTTAATGATGTCACGAAACATGGCGCGTTTTGGGAGTGTTTTTCTTTTAATTTCACATTTTGAGGTTGGGACAAACTTTTGTAGTATAAAAAAAATTTTCAACAATGTTTTTTTATTCAATAACAATATTAAATAGCTTTTTAGAGGTTTTTATTTCTGGCCGGATATTTTTGGTAGATTTTACATCAACGGGGGGTATATCTAACATTCACCCTGTATTGGACGTTTTTCGTATTTATTTCATAGACATTCTTTATTTATTTTCCAATAAATGATACATGCATGTAGATATTTTTACCGAGTGTTACAAAATTATCAAAACTTTAGACAAAAGTAGAATATAATAAGTGCGAAAAATAATATTTGGACATCTCGTATCTCGCTACCAAAACGTTTCTGGATTAACGTCAATTTGAAATTTTGTGTAAATTTATCATTTTTTCCCGAGGCAACTTTTCAATAACAAATAATTTCAGTTCGAATTGAAACTGAACATGGAATATTTTCTTATTTGGAAGTTCTATTCATCTGTATTGGGTGAAACGAGTATTAGGTGAAATGTTAATTCATGCTTCAATATTTAAGAAGCTCTCTGTAGATTTACGCATACAATAATACAAATCGATTTGAACATTGAAATCAATTTTCGAAGAACATTTCTATACATATATATATATATATATATATATATATATATATATATATATATATATATATATATATATATAAATATATATATATTTAAAAGAATCGAATTATAAATATATGGAACAAGCATATGATGATGAAAGTTACTTCAAAAAGCTTTTATACATACAACTTACTGATCGTAAATATGTATATATATATATATATATATAAGACATGCTCTAGAAAAATCTTCTTCATGTCAATTTCTTATACATGATATCTACGCTTCATTTTATTTTTTTCCTTTATTCCATATTCGATAGTATCTATTCTACACAAAAACTATCTTTTTTAATAATATTGCTTTGCCTTTTGTGAGATCACATATACCATACGACTGGCATATATTTGACAAGTAATATAAGAATTCTCTTTTATATATATATTTACCCGTATTTTTCATCTTATTAAAATCTCCTGGTGCAACAATTCATACACATACCATGTATTTTAAATTTATAGTAAAGTTACAACTACACGTAAAGTTTAGCAGTCCAAGTGGCTGAGCGGTCTAAGGGGTTATGTCTGCGCAGTATGCCTTCTTGGTAACTAGGAGGTTATGGGTTCGAATCCCAACATCGGCAGTTTGTCAATTACTGAGAAAAAAAAGTGGGTGATTAATTGACTAAACTGTCGGCGTATGGGCAAGAACGAAGTAACCGGCTATGCTTGAGAAGGTTTTCTGCAGTTTCCTTCACGAACTCCAGATGAATATCGGCATAGTTCCTATCATAGTCAGCTGCAGCCGCATATTCTACCAATTCCTAGTCTATACACAAAAATTCCTTCCACTCCAGTAACATATTCACATCCTTAGGCATCACAATATACTTTATGGTCGAAGTTTTGCTCGTCCAGGGCAGCCAAAACAATTTATCTATTGTCTGGGTATGTAAATTAGACCGAGAGCGTGATAGACACAAAACCTAAAAAATGATATAAATGAATTATCTTTAAAGGTTTTAACACACGAATTGGTGAAAGGTATTGTTACAAGTAACTATTTCGACTCTTGATAGTTTTCGAACCACACAAATTTGAAATGAATGAAACAAATCCATTCGTTGTAATGCAATTATCATCTCTACTATTATGAAATATTGATGAAAATTTTTTATTTAAAAGCTTTTGATTAGTTTTAAAAACACTCGCTTCGTGAGATAGAATTCGAAAAATATTTTTCGAAATAGAAATTTCGTGGAAGGGTCAATAAAAACATGAAGTAGTGGAAAATTATATTGAGTTTTTCAGTCTTAGAATGGCGAGAACCGGAGAAAGACCAATACAACACGAGCGAAACCGCGCGTAAAAGTTGGTATTTAATACGCAAAAGATTTTTAAATAGAATGTTTGCGATAAGTGTCGTAGATTTCGGGAGTTGATTTTTGAACCGTTGGTCAAATCAAAAGTGTATACATCCCTTTATTTTTTTTTCCGCCGCCTCCACCATTTATATTTTAATATTAAATAAAAATTGTGTACACTGTAAAAAAAATATTTTATTAAACACGCACACAATCTCTATATTGAAATGGCATTCACATGCGTCATTGAATTCATTGGAGTAGATAAAATACACAGATAATGGTATTTAAAATGGAATTTTGAGATAGAATGTAAAATTTTGAGCTTATGCAAAAATACTCGGTATAACGGTTTTTTCATATTTATGCCAGGAATAATTTTATAATTTATATTTATGCTCGTTCTGCCAACGAGAAAATTTTCAAAAACCTTAAAAAGCCAAGAGTACAGTGCCACTTCCTATTTGTGGATTTCAATCAAAATATATATTAGGCTTCCTTGTATAAATGTAAATGATTTTGATTTTATTTGCACGTTCCGATACATTAATTGGTTCTGTCGATGATTCTGAACAGCACTAAAATATGCATTTAATACATTTCCTTACAACGAACGGATTTCAATCTCAAAGCGTTTATATTACATCTTTGAAATAATTGTTTTTATTAATTTTTTTTTTTTTTATTATTTCATGATGAATATGACTAGGCACATTCTTCGGTGTATAAAACAATATATATTTAAATTTAATATTTATTGCAATGAGTAATGAAATTCTATAATTGAAAATTAAACGGTATGTGTGTACATTTTTTACGTGGTTTCAACCAATTGAAAATATTTAATAGTTATTATACACAGTGCATTTAAACGATTTATATCGACGCAGCTGACACGTGCATAAATACGTAAATATTTTGTGTATAGTAATGAATATATTTTTGTCAAATGGATTTGTCTAAACAAAGACAAACAAGTAACGGCGAGGCACGGTCTACTCGAAATTTTTATTTGCCATCATTAAATACAATAATGTTTAATTTAGATCATTTTTATCAAGACGGTAACATAAGTATACAAATCTGACGTATCCGATCTTAAAGGGGTTGTCCCGTTTTTAACATAAAACAGGGATACGATATATTATAATCCTCATTCTATACGAATCACTTAGATACTCGTTAGTATCTGATATAGATACATCTGTCTGGTGTCTAGTGTCTTTGTATGGGGCTTTATGAATAAAGCTAAAAATGCAAATCTGTCCTTTCCGTTAATTGTCCAATTACACCAGTAAAATGTATACTGTACAAGGCATTGTTCAAGAAAACTTAATAAAGATTATTATTATTTAACCCAATAACTGAGGTTCAAATAAATGATTATATGGCGCAAGAGGTTTGGTATACAAATTTTTAATTTCTACTTGTCTATGGTAACGAATATGGGCACCTATAATATAAAAATTCGACCCTTAGGATTAACGTTGACTATGAAAATTTTCTCATAGGAATGCATCATAATGAAATTAATCATAATAACCATAACGATATAGTTCTTATATTAATTATAAGTGTTAAAACCTTAAACTTGCAAATATTTCTGTTGATATTGAAAAAAAAAAATTGAAATACAAAAATTCTGATCAGACGATAAATTGTTATGATATGCATTTTTAACAACTTTACAATTTATCTACTATAGTGTTTTTCCCCCTTCCTCCTTCTCCCTTCTTTGGCCATTAATGAACTTGATACCAAAACCATCTCACATACCAATACATGTTGCGAAATTTTATCATCGGTACACCAATGACTCTATTTCTTTGTAGTGGAAATTCGCTAAAAGAGTAGAATTGATTTTTGAACGGGTCTTCCCTTTCGTAATTATAATAACATTAGGACGTGCCATTAGGCCTATACGTATGTATGTTAAGTTTTTCAATTCGAATGATTTTGATTACATTTTCGGTGAATAAAAACCCCCAATTCATTGGACTTTTCTTGTTTGTTTATTGAACAAATTTTATTAAATTTTTAACAATTTATATCTATGTACCAGAGTAGATTCTTTAAAATAGTTTATGCCAAATAAATTTAACTTCTAATTTGCGTACATAGCGCACATCCAATTGTTTCCATACAAAATGTGTTTAAATTTATTTATCAGTCATTTTCAATATAAGATAAATTTAAATTAAATTTGTTTCAAAAGTTATGTTTCAATATGTTTATTTAATCGAAAGATTTTGATATAAATATTTATTCAGTCGCGTTTACAAAAAAAAAAACGTAATAATAAATACTTTTAGAATGAAGTGTTTTTAAGAAGTTAACCGGTAAAACTCTGTGATAATAAAGTTTCTAGACTTTTCAACAAAACTATTGAAAACACATACATGGAAAATATCATTTACAGTTTTTTATTACCCGAGCAACAAACAAACAACAAAAAAACAGTAATTGAAAAATAAAAATAACTTCCAGAACATTCATTTAACACCTCTCCGCGATGAGTGTGTGTGATACATGTATGGTATTTTACCTATTACTTGCTAATAAAACGATCATTGATGTACTATCATGTAATAAAAAAGAAAATTTTATTTTCCACTATATAAACTAGTGATTCTTCTTTATGTTATTTTTCCACATTATTATTGTTTTAATAGAATATTTTATGTGCATTACGACGTTTTTTTTTTTATTATTGTGGCATGGAAAGTTTTTATATTATGTGCGGAAAAAAACACATTTCATTCTAGTGGAAAATTGATTTATTAATATAAGGAAGTATATAATGCTATCTATAATATTTTAGCAAATATGGTAGATTTTTTTATTATCTAAGCATATTTGGGCGTCTTATCTCGTCTTATCTCGTGAATGAAAAGCCTGCTCTTTCTCTCGTTGAGAAAAAGAAAAATCTCGTCTCGTTTCGCGTGAAGTTTTGAAAAAAAAGAAAAACAATTCATTTATGACCAGAATATTGTAAAAAATAAATACTGTCTCATATCAGAATGTTGTCGTCGACATCTCAGAATACGCGCTTCCTAAACAAAATTTCGTCCTTTATTTGACCCTCTTAGAAGTTTCGTAAACCCTAAAACAACTGACTTTTATTTATAAACAGGAGCCTAAACACCAATTATTTATTTAACTTTAAACATTACGAATTTCCTTACAAATTTCCTTTCATCCGCTTTTTAATACTCTTTGGGCATGCATTTACAACCATTTCTTTCTTAGTACTCTTCTACGTTATATAAGGAATTTCTGTGGAAAACTTCATGCAGACTGACCGGTTTACGCTATGCGTTGTCTATCGGTCAGTCAGTGTTAGGGTTTTATTTTGTTTAATTTTTAATTTTTCGACTATATCGATAATATATTTCTCGTATCGTCGAGAAAATTTAATATAATTGTTCATTGCCTCTGGACAATACGATCTCATTTCGACTCAAAAAACTGTTAATATAAATTTTTAATATTTTTTTTTATCGTAAAATGATTTACTTTACGTTGATTAGAGAAAATATCCAACGAATAAAAAAATTTTCTTTTCGTTTTACAAAGAAAAATTCAATATTTAATTTTTATTAAACTCATTATGGAAAATTGAGTAAGAAATACTAATTCATTTATTTTTTATAGATTTTCACGATCAGTTATAAAATAGTTGCCATAAACCATTTGTCACAATACTTGTCATGCTTCAAATCCATATCATTATCTCAAAATTTAAAATTTGCCAAAACATCCCTTAAATTTAACTATAAAAAAAAAACCTAACACTATTCAAGTCTTCCCTAGTTATCGAGACCCAATTATCTATAAAGTGTGTATATTTTATTTTGAAAATAAGAAGAGGCATGACAAAAAGTTTTCATTACAAAATTATATTTTATAAATTATTGTTTGGAAATATTTTTCGCTAACCGAACGAGTCTACCTCTTACCACCGTTTTCGAATAAAATTTACCGTCGTCGCTAGGATAGGGTTCAGGGAGTATTCTCAGTTTTTGTGTTGACAACTTTTTTCTTTTTTGAATAGATTTTTTTTTGTTATGCGATTGTATGAGAAGTAACGAAAGATCTGTTTTTTTAAATTATGACAAATTAAAATCAAACCGTGCAGAGTGCTACCGTCCACACACTAACCGAATTATACTTCTGATATGGAAGAACGTCTATAGCTATCTTTAATTCCACATTTCGAAATCAATTATGCATCTATATATTATTGTGGTTTTTATTAAAGAAAAATATTGTTCATCTTTCAAAATGACTCTAGGGATATTTTTATACACACAACACGTTATGCGGAAACGTTATAAGGAAACACAATAACACTATTTGAAGCTAAATAATAATAATAATTTTGAAAATATACGCAAACGCAATTCTAATATGTATGTATAATGTTTTGAACAAATTCATAATGTTTTTATGAATTTATTGCACACTTGAGAAATTACTTTACGATACATCGTAGTTTCATAAACTACTATATGTATTGTTCAATATTATAGTGGGTTTTTCATATACGAGTAAAATGAGCACACTCGATCGATCATGAAAACTAATCACTATTACAAAGAATAGAAATCTCCAGCCAGAAAGTTTGTTTTTGCATTTTCTACTACAGTAGAATCTGTCATATCCGACCCTAACGAGATCGGCCGAGGTCTGATTGTACAAAAAGTCGGATATCGCGAGGAGCAAGAAAGCATCTTTTCCTAGGTAAAAAAATTAGTTTTATTTATATGAAAATAGTTACATTAATACTGTAGGTAATACTTTAGTCTATTTTTCAACGCATCTTCTGTTTCAACTGTCATTGAATACGATTCCAGGTCTTTACGGGTTTTTTTCCAGTCTTTTACTGTGGCGTCTATGGCGTCTCAAAAACCTAAGCGTGTTTGTGTTTCTCTTCAACAAAAACTTGATGCGCTATAACGTTTGGACCATGGTGAGACAGTTGCTAAATTAGCTAGTGTGCTGCGAGTTTAGCTCATATTACGCATTTTTTTCTGCAATCAATACTTTCAACCGTTTCAAAGTCGGGACTAAACTTAATATACCTTTTCATATATTATATTGGATATAAAAATTTCCACTTGTTCAATATAATCAGATTTGCCAGTAGTTTTAACCCGATTCGGAAAATTATCACCAATTTTTATAGAAAATATAATGGATTAGGAAAATCAAACCCGAGCTCTGTTATTTCCTAAAAATTTGTTACTAGACCGTTTCAAAATTATGAAGTAAGAAATACTTCTGTTGTTATAAGATAAATAATATATTTGTGAAAATTATAAATAAAGTATTTGAAGGTTTTCGTTTCAAAATAAAATCCGAAGAATAAATATATTGGTCCGTCCACCGTACACAGTCTATCTATGAACTTAATTCAAACAAGCCTAGGTGAAGCTTAAATCAATCGAGTCTAGGTCAAGCTTAAGTCTAAGCTTCAGTCAATCGAGTTAATTCAGTTGATAACTACACCAACTAAGTAAAATGCTCATCGATGTTTTGAAAGTGCTCATACAATAAACTATACCATGTATCAACAATAATAAATAATAATGAAATTTACGCAAAATAAACGTTTTTATTAAATTTTTTATTACCTATTATCAATGTTTCAAAGGGTAAATCTCCAAAGAATAAAAAGTAAATAGAAAATGATTTGTAGCCTTTAGCTTATGACATCTTGCACTATACACACTCCAATCCAATTCTTACCAATACACTATAATAATATATATATATACTTTTTTATACATCAATATATGATACCAAAACGTGTAGTACATTGAATATATATTACATGTCTGATGTATTTGACCCTACAAATAAATCCTTACAACAATTTATATATTTATAGAACAACCAATCGAATTCCATCTTAAATTCACAAAATTGTTATATATGTATCTTTATTTTGTAGTGTGTAGGTGTTGTTTGTTCGTAACATATAGATGTGATACTATACTATTGTTGGTATTCTACAACCGATACGATCCATGGTTTTACAATATCACACTTATTAGTATGGACAGAAACGGTAGAAAGTGTTTTGTACATTCTTGTATATATAGGGTACACACGGTATATATATATATATATATATATATATATATATATATATATATATATATATATATATATATATATATATATATATATATCGTATCGACATACAATTTATATCTTGTATCCGTTCAAGTATTTATCACATTATATTAATGTATCTCTATCGAATCTGTCTGTCTATTGTTCCACATAATAAATTCCTACAATATATTTATTGTTATCATATAAATAATGGCGTTGTTGATTCAATGTGCCATGTTCTTCTAACCCATCCAAAAATATAGTTCATATAGTTCTTTTTTCAAAATTTTGAAGTCAATTTGTACCAAATTTAGCTTTTGTGGTTGTACCGCTAAAACGATTTCATAAAAGTATTATGTATATGTAATATGAATTTCTTACAAAAATACGATATGATTAATGGTTTTCATGGTATCAGACCCATAGTGCTAAAATTCCAAACTATATGAATTGAGAAGGCAAAATTTTGAGATGTGTTGGTCGGACGTTAAAATGAACCTGATTTTCGTACTATTTGGGTAAAAAATAACCTAGAAAATGATTATTATGAAAATCGAGAAGACAAATTTTCTTCACATTTTTCACATTTTTTCCAAGGGATACCCCTTAAAAAAATCGCAAAAATTGGAGGAAAATTTTATCTCCCCGATTTTGACAAAAACTTGGTTTTAAGCAAATTTGGACCTACCGAAAACGATGCCGTTGGTTAAAATTCGATACGATTAACGGTTTTCAAGGTATCAGACCCATAGTGCTAAAATCCCAAACTGTATGAATTGAGAGGGCAAAATTTTGAAATATTTTCCGAATCATCCTGTACAATTCGGCTTTGTTTATTGTATTCATCACATGCTTTTAGTGCAATTAAAAATTGAATGATACTAATTGTCTGTACAATCATCATTTCATAATGTTTATCAATAAACGTAATTTTTAATATAAATCTCAAACAAATAAACAAAACAAAAACACTGAATGAAATAAATCTATGCAAAGGTCAACAGTAATATATTTATGATTATGACAGTTCCATTATAGATGAGATCTCAACAAATGTGTGCGCATTAAATGCATTCAACTCATTTTACAAACAATGAATTAATTTATTTGTATATATAATCTTTATGTATACCCAAAACCATTAGTCCATTCGGGATTTGCCTGTTTAGTGGAGAATATTAGAGGGTAAAGTTCACAGTACCGTTACCTTTTTCTCTTGCATAACTTAAAGGTAGAAGTATATGGATTTTGAATATTTTATATTGTTTATAGAAACGAAATATCCTAAGAATGGAAAATTTCATACTATTGAAATATTAAACTGTAGTTTTAAAACAATAAAGGAAATGACTCTCCAGCGACATTATCAAAACCCAAATTAAGTTGACGGACAGACAGCATTCGAAAACGAAATATTCGACCACGTTTATCGATTTTTGTCACATTTTTATCACTATTGGGAATCGTTACAAATTTGGAACTATACCTAAAATAGCCTTATATACCTATATTACACATAATAAAATATACTAGACAATATTCCTATCAAAATGGAAAGATGCAATGAAAACTTTTTAGGGTAAATGAAGTCATTTTTCTTTTAATATGACAAAACTAAAACTCATCATTTGACACGCACCAAATTAGCAACGAGCAATATATCTCTGACGCCATATCTCCACGATTAGCTAATTCATACGGATGATGACTACCTTATAGTCGAAATACGTATTTATAAAATACAAATAATTGTTCTAGGAATTGGGGCAAAATTTCAAAAAACTTAGAGTTCTCTTTGATTATTTTAATAATCTTCATAACCTTTTTTTTCATTAAGGAAATTGTCTTTGTCATTGTTATAAGAATAGTTTTTTTGCATTAAAAAATAACATTTTTAAACATCATTGTGAACAGTTAGTCATATAGTTTGGTATGTGAACAACTCGAATATCATCAGTGTTCATATATAGACTGCATGACTACTAATACTAGTTCATATATAGACTGCCAGAGTATATCCTAACATAACAATATAACATGAGAAATGGATATGATGATGTAGAGAAATATTCAAGTTGATGACATTTTACCAAGAGATAGATGATAATAATACTGGTTGCTGTTGATGACGATGAGTTCACTGTGGTTGTGTTTAACTACTGCTGCTGCTCTTACCACCATCGTGTTTCTGATGTTCTGATGATGTTGATACTACTTATACTACTGGTAGCAGATATTGCAACTGGTTGCAATAACAATAAACGTTTGCAACTACCACTATATGATTATGTGTACATCTAGAATAACGACTACTGTACATATTTGTGAAACCATATATACACTTAGCGTACACTTGCGTTCGGAAAAAGAAGCACATGTGCAAATAATTAGTAAGACGTAATAGTTATGATTTGTGTCTTCGTGGTTATCGTGGTTCCTATAATAGACTACAGTGTAAGGCAACCGATATGTCACGGCATACCACAAAAACGGTGTTGGGTTTAACCCTATGAAAATCGATTTCCTGAACTGTTAGTTATGTTTTTAGCGAATATTCTTACGAAAAAAAATTTAGTATAGTCGTAACGATGATACGATTTCACAAAAACTTCTTCAAATGTCCATTAACTTCAACTAAAACAAAGCTGGAAACAAAGGCCTCCACAAAAGAATCTTAATTGACTTTGTCCTTCGCAGTCCTCGACCAACAACCACCCGCAAGTTGTTTAATGTCGTCGTTGCTGGTTTATTCTTTGTCCTTGTCCCGTTGTATGACACCCAGACTGTACTCCAAAGTTGTCCACCAATGGCCAACCTTGTGCTCTATTTGCCCAGCCAAATTTCATTTTAGCTTTTTGATACATGCTTTAACATCTTTTATTTTCGTTTTGGCTCTAAGTACAAAGGAATGGTATATGACGAGCTGTATATAAAAGGTCTAGGTTCGTTAATGGGCAAAAGTGGTCAAGGAGACAAAATGGCTTAAAACGAGAGGAAAATATAAAACTTAGTAAAATGAAAAAATGTATAATAAGTAAAGTTGTACAGAAATGTTTTCAATTTTACTATTCAATTTTACAACCGTCAACTTGATAACTTGTTTTGCTATTCCTTAAAATTCCTTTGTCTCAATTCTCAAGAATAGCCGGTTACTTCGTTCTTGTCCATCCACCGACAGTTTACTCAATTAACCGCCCCCTTTTTTTTCTTAATAATTGACAAACTGCCGATGTTGGGATTTGAACCCATAACCTCCCAATTTCCAAGTAGGCATACTGCGCAGACATAACGCCGTAGACCGCTAGGCCACTTGGACTGGTCTAGTAGTATCAGTGCATTGTTTGTGAGAGTATATCTCCTCTAACATTGGTTCTATTTTAATGAACACAACTGTGTGTGTATACAAACATGCAGTACATTATTAAAACAAAAAGGAACGAATTCACTGCTATAATACTGATAAGAAGGAATTACATTTTACAATTATGTGAAGAATTTTTAACTTTAAATAGTCATCAGGAAAATAAATGCAATTGTCTATATAATTGTATGTAATTTTTATGTTTGTGGTGTTTCAACAAGATTTATGTGGACATTTATACGATGTGAAACTTTTGGGTTGTTTTGGATGGTTTATTTATTTGGATTTGGAATGGTTGGGTGATTAGAGCATGTGAGATACAAGTCTTAAATTTTAATGTTTTATTCATCAATCGTAAAAACCCATAGATAATTTTTTGAGAGATATCTGACATCATTTTTTCAGTAATTAATTTCAAATAGTTGGATTTACCATATATTTGGAGTAAACCTTAGTACTCAGTATTTATCTACAACTACAAAAATTTCAGTAGTTTAATGTAAACAAAGTATTCTGACGTGTTGCTTTGGAGGTATTTTCATACAAACAACGAACAAATAGTTAAAGTATCTGTTTTCCATAATGAATCCAAAATTATAAATGTCTGTTTATTTGTTTGTTTGTTTATTCGCAAAAACTACTGGAACGATTTTTAATGAAACTTTTGTTTAAAAGCTAATTATTATAGTTAATATCTGTTATTTACCTCACCATGAGAGATCAAATTTGAAAATATTCGCTGTAATAGACATTTGGTGGAAGTGTTTATAAATATTTGAAGTAGTGGAAGCGGTGGGAAATTACATTGGAGTTTTAATCTGTAAATGACGAAAGCCAGAGGTATAACAATAAAACGCGAGGGAAGTAATTCGTTCAAAATTATTTCGATATTCGATGAGAAGTTCACGATACCGTCGAAATTCTGCATTAATAGAATATAATTTTTGATCGTAAATAAGAAACGATCGTAAATGAACGTTTTACATGTTTTCGAAAGGTATTCAAAACACAATTTTTTACAAACAAAACTTGAATTTATTAGGATATTTTATGTCTCAATCTTCTAACTAAATTTTTTAAATGATTGATAAATAAAATCCGGATAAATTATGATAATTTTAGCATAAACCATTTAGATCTTCTGTTCAACCGATTGTATGATACGCGCTTATATATAATATGACGGAAAAAGAAATAAATTAATGTACTAATAATTAATTTAAACAAATATAATTATCTACTTTTAATTGGCATATAATAAATGATTTCAATTAAATATAAATTTCTACATCTTAAATGTGTATCAGTGTAAAATGTATCAATCCCAATGATTGAATTATCTTTAGTCTAGATATTTATCGTTAAATTACCTGACAGATATAGATTTATTGTTTCTCTCCACGACATGCGAAATATACAATTAATCTTAATTGAGTTATTATTATATAAAACTAATTGTTAATTCTTTTTTTTTTTTAGGTAAGTTTCATGAACATCATTCCTAAGATAATTACAGACATTCGTAAGTAGAAATGAATTCTTTAACCATACATTTTCAAATTTAACATTCGAGTATTGACAACCAATTATAATGTCGATTCAATTTGTTCCTCGAATACATTAATCGTAAATCGTAAGAGAGTTCTAGAATGTAATTTTTAATCTTTGATTTTATATTTGGTGAAGTGTAAACCTAGTCAAAAAATTTGGCATATTAATGATCATGAAACCACTGATAGATTGACTTCCTAGAATATTTACAGTTTTGTCTAAACCCGGCAAGGCATTCACGTAAAAGGTTATAGTAGTATCTTTTTTTCTTTGAGGTATTTGTATAAATTTTATCTTGAAACATTTGATATTCAGGATATTTGAGCATTTTTTAGTAACGAATGACTTCATATGCGGAAATTACTCAATTATTCTTCTTATGTCGTCATCTTCGCTCAGAGATTGGCGATCATTATAGCAGTCTTAACTTTTGCCACAGCAGTGCGGAACAGTTCAACCGAGAACACACCAAACCACTCTCCAAATTTTCGTAACCAAGAAATTGAACGACGTCCAATGCTCCGTTTTCCTTGTGATTTTCCCTGCATGGTGAGATGCAGGAGAGTAAATCTTTCACCCATAGTTTCTGATTTTTCACTTCATGCAAGACCTCTCTCTGTTTGTTAATTCTATTAAGCACTTCCCTTCTTCGTTACTGATTCTATCAGTACACGGAATGCAAAGTATACGGCGATAAATCCATAGCTCAAATGCCTGTTTACGGTTCATTATTTCTTAAACGTCCAGCTTTCTGTCCCGTACAAAATAATCAGGTTTCTACCCCGTCCTAAATAATTTATGAATGGATTTTAAATATGCTATCTTCAATATAAGTCTCAAAAATAAATTGAAATGCAGGAGATCTGAGCGTCTCCAAGTATCGAATGACTTCCTTTGTGGAAATTTTTTATTTAAGGCTAAGTGTTAATTTTAAAAACCACGTTCAACATCCGGCTCAACTTATTGTAGCCATATACTTTTCTTATAAAACTATTTGAAATGTCTCGGAGTATTGCAACAGATAATCCCAAGTAATAAACGATGATTATGACGATTATATTACTCGTTTACTAAAAACTTGTTGATATTGAATTTATTTAAAGTGTTTCACAAATGATACTTAAAAAAATTAGTGTTTTTATAATGACAACATTCAATAAGAATACTTTACTAGAGAAAAAGAGTATCTATGTATCATTTCGAACATATGTTTCGTTTGTATTTATTTGAATACAAAATATGTAATATGAATGTACTAGTAACAATGAATATAAATAGACGCTAGTTTACAAAAACAATTCTGAAAAAAATGAATGTTTTATTTTTAATAAAAATAAAAATTTTGATGGATTTACAAATAAATTGGATGAAATATTATAAGATGAGACAGCATCTATTTCACCGATAGCTATATTACATATCATTATTTATAATTTATACAAGATAGATAATTCACCAAGTCAGGCGTATCAGAATACAGGCGTATTCATCACTTTCCATGTCTAAATATTCTAACACCAAATTTGTGGAAACAGGATGTTCCATGACGAAATTAATAATTTTACAAACGAATTATTGTTATTTTAGCTAATTTTTAGTTAATTTTTTTTTCTAATATACTGTACCACTCAATAGTTGTTTATAAAATGACCTAATTAGTCCATTTTCGAAAGTCCATCCGCCCGTAGACACGATAACTTAAATAAGATAACTAACTGAAATTTTGTGTGTATATTCTAGAGCTAAAAATTGATATAAAGCTAGAAAATGGGTAAAATTGGACCATGCATGCCCCAACCAGGTCAAAAAATATCCATCTTTGAAAACGTAAGATATATAGGAGAAAAGTAAAAGGCCAAATATGTTTTTTTTATAAACAATTTTAGTCTGAAACTTTATGTCATAAACTCAATATATATCGAGCAATTAAGCAATAACTCAGTTAGTGGTTATTTTCACTTCTTTTTTTTTTGAAGTTTTTTAGCAAATATTTCAGAAGTGTATTCTATAGGTTTAAAATATGGCCCTCCCTTTTAAAAACCGGTTTCCATGTTGGCCAATAAGAATATTGGAATTTGCTTAGGAACCGACTTTCAATTTAAACAAGGCAAGCTTGCATTGTTTAAAAATTTGATTTGATTGTGAATGATGATGACTTAAAAATTATTGCTCTGCGCTTCCACTCAATTAATACAAAATAAACATACAGATCTAGAGCACGGTAGTGCGCAAGGCCGAGTTTAAGGGACACATTTGGTCATATATACTAACAGTTTATACAGAAATTACTGTATATTATGTATGTACACTGCCGTTCATAAAAAATGAACCAGTTGAAACATTCTAAGTGTTACTGTTGTAATATTATACATATATTCAGTAATATATACGTTTAGAATGTTACTTACCGGTTCCAATATATTGAATGGGAGTGTACATGCATATAAAAAGTTAGTTAACATATTACTTTAATTGAATTACTTTGTAGCGGTATCACATTTTCATTAAATTATTATTATAATTTTATTTATCATTTTTATCTGTTGCTTAACAACTATAACTTCTCTCTATTATCACGGTTGCTTTGGATGTTAACAACTTTGATAATTTACATATAAATATACATAATATGTCATAATTCAATTTAATAAAGATCAATTATATCTTTAACACTTATTTATTATTTATTTAAATAATAATTATTTATTATATCAATCAAATATCTCTACAATTTGGCGCCCCGAGAAAAAGTAAGCGAAGAGGGTGGTAAATTAACATATTTTTAAAGAAAAAATTTCCAAAATCTTCCAACAGATGACTATTGGATGATTGGTTTGGATGAATTATTATTTAATATTGTAATTCTTACAAAATATAGCATACCACCCACCAAATTTAACAGATAAGTCTTTCATTTCTGTTATAATACTTATTTTTGCTTTACGCTTATAACTATTTCGATTTCTAAAAAAATACTTTTATTATTTTTGACATTTCATTTTTAATATGCCTAGAAATCGAAATGAGTTACCGAATTTAGATGCACCTACAATACATCTTCCAAATTTACAAAAACTTCCACAATTTAATGTAACAGACATTGAATTATGGATAATTCAAGTTTCTCGTTTCTTCATTATTCAAAATATTATTGACGATGAAACTAAGTTCACGCTAGCTTCTTTAGCTATACCTGAGGATTACACTTCTCATGTTAGAGATATTATTGTAAATCCACCACAAGAAAATAAGTTTGATGCACTCAAAAATATTCTAAAGGAAACTTTTGGACTTTCTCGTAAAGATCGTCTAAATAAATTATTAAATTTATCTCAAAAAGATTTCGATACTCCTCAATTATTATATAATACAATGATATCCCTATCAAGTGGTCTAAATCTTGATTCACATTTCATTCGTGAATTATTCATTGGTAAATTAGACACACAAATTCAAATTCAACTTGTCACCGTTGACAATAATGTTGATCTGAAAACTATTGTTAATTTCGCTAATGATATTTATAAATTGAATTCTGTATCTAATATCAGTTCTTTTCCTATTTCAGAAATTCATAAAACAGATAATTTTATGTTAAATAAAGAATTAAATATTCTTAAAAATAAAGTCACTGAACTGGAAAATTCAAAAAAGTCACCTTCAAAGATCCAATATACTCCAAAAACCAATTTACACAAAGTTCAGGTGAAGTCTGTGTGTTGGTATCATAATAAATATGGTACCAAAGCACGTAAGTGTGTTTTTCCTTGTTCTTTTTATAAATTAAATACGCGATGTATAAATTCAAATAAAACTTCAAAAAAATTCTAAGAGCTCCTGTTGAGTTGGTCAGTAGCTCTGTCAATAAAAAAACCCAATTCAATAACACAACATCATCATCGTACAACTTAATCTTCATGTACGATCTCTTACATGAAGGTACTCGATATTTAGTTGACACTGGAAGTTCACTATCTGTGATTCTAAAGTCGTATTGTAAATCATGTAAATTTACAAATTTACCTTTTTCAATTATTGCAGCAAACAATACTAAAATTACTACTTTTGGTACTTCTGAAATTTTTCTCAATTTTGGAAATGATTTGGTTTTTCGTCATGAATTCATTGTTGGCGATGTAATTCATGGCATTCTAGGTTTAGATTTTCTAAAGAAATTCAATTTGAATATCGATTTTAAAAATCAAACATTATTAAAACCTATTAATTCATGCGTTGAAGTGATCTCACTTCAAAATCAATTTACGGAAATCTTAAATTCTTTTCCAAATTTAACCAAATCAGAAAAATTCAATCTTAATACTAAACATAATACTCGACATCGCATTGTGACAAACTCTTATCCGATATTTTCTAAATATCGCAGGCTATGTCCTGAAGAGTTGTCAGCTGCTAAAAAACATTTTCAGGAACTTGTAGATTTGGGTATTTGTAGACCTTCGGATTCTGAATGGTCATCACCTCTTCTCATGAAAAAGAAACCGGACGGTTCTTTTCGTGCATGTGGTGATTATCGTCGACTGAATTCGATCACGGTCCCTGACAGATATCCAATTCCTCATTTATATGATTTCAATGTGAAATTAAATGATAAAAAGATCTTTTCTAAAGTTGATTTAAAAAGAGCTTATTATCAAATTCCTGTACACGATTATGATGTCGCGAAAACTGCCATTATCACTCCTTTTGGTCTATTTGAATTTTTGAGAATGCCTTTTGGTTTACGCAATGCAGCTCAAACCTTTTCTAGATTTATGGCAGATTTATTTAGAAATGTAGATTTTGTTTTCACTTATCTTGATGATCTTTTAATCGCGAGTGAAAACGAAGAAAAACACACTCAAGATCTCAAAACTGTTTTCAACATTCTCAATGAAGCTGGAATTTTAATAAATTCTTCGAAATCTATTTTTGGTGTAACAAAATTAGATTTTTTAGGACATCACGTAGATTCTGAAGGAATCACCCCTATTCCTTCCAAAGTTGAATCTATTTCAAATTTTCCTATTCCGAACGATCAAAAATCACTCCGAAATTTTCTTGGGATGATTAATTTTTATAATCGCTTTATTCGGAATTGTGGTGATATTTTAGCTCCATTGAATAAACTTGTTGAACACGGTAAAACTTCAACGAAGTCAGTTATTCTTGATGAACGTGCAATTTCAGCTTTTAATTTAGCTAAACAAAAATTAATTGATGTTGTTAAATTAGCACATCCTGTTTCGAACGCTGAAACTTGCATTCTCACTGATTCCTCCGGTACTGGCATTGGTGCAGTTTTGCAACAAAAAATTCATAACGTCTGGAAGCCACTCGCTTTCACATCAAGAAAACTGACAGACACTGAAAGACGATATAGTACATTTTCAAGAGAATTATTAGCTATTGTTTTTGGCATAAAAAAGTTTCGTCATTTCATTTCAAATCGAAATTTTTTCATTCAGACTGACCACAAACCTTTAATAAATGCTATTAATTATCGTAATGAAAATTTATTAAATCGTGATATACGTCATTTAAACTTTGTCAGTCAATATACAACTGATCTTAGATACATTAAAGGTAGTGAAAACATTCCGGCTGATTGTTTATCTCGAATTAATACAATTTCACTACATTCAGGTATTGATTTGATTGATATTAAGAAGATTTCTGATCACCAGAAATGTGATCCTCTTCTTATTATTTTGTTAAAAAATCAAAAATATTCTTTAGAAATACGTACTCCTCCGAATTCTCTTTTTAAGGTTTATGTGGAGACTTCTTTGAAAATTCCCAGAATCTTCATACCTGACATTGATATAGAAGATGTATGGAAAGCTGTCCATAATCTTGGTCATCCATCAATTAGACAAACCTTGAAAAAAGTACGCACATTCTTTTTTAACCCCAATCTTATTTCGCGAATCAAAAATTTGACACGATCATGTCCGATCTGCCAATTAAATAAAATCACTCGTCACACTAAAAGTGATTTTATGCCTATTGAAGAACCAAGTATCAAATTTTCTTTCTTACATTTAGATATTGTTGGACCTCTTCCTCCTAGTGAAGGATATCGGTATATCTTCACTATCATTGATCGTTTTTCGCGTTGGGTCGAGGCTATTCCAATCGAAACTATCACGTCGGAAGAAATTATTAACAATTTGATTGCTTCTTGGTTCTCGCGTTTTGGTTTACCTACAAGGATCACTACTGATCAAGGTAAACAATTTCAATCACATATATGGAAAGATTTTTTGTCTTCTCTAGGGATTAAGCATATTTCCACTACTGCTTATCACCCTAACAGCAACGGTATTATTGAACGGTTTAACCGGTCACTCAAAATTTCTTTAAATTGCTGTCAAAAAAATAATAACTGGTACAAAATTTTACCTTGGGTACTTCCAAATTTGCGCTCCTCGGTCAAGGAGGATATTAACCTTTCTTCTGCAGAAATTTTATATGGGATTCCTCTTCGATTACCATATGATTTCTTTTCAGAAAACGTTGATACATATCATTCTGTTCAACAATCTACTCGAGAGTTGAAAAATAGAATGATAAATGCAAAATTTTTCTTTACCAAACAGTTCACCAACAAAAATGTATTTTTACCCAAAGATTTAGATTCATCAAAAAAAGTTTTTATACGCGAGGATCATGTCAAACCTCCACTATCTTGTAATTATAGAGGTCCTTTCTCTGTTATCAAGAGATTTCCTAAATTTTTTGTTATTGATATCAATAACAAACCTACCTCTATTTCGATTGACAGGCTAAAACCTGCATACTTTTTTCAATGTTAATCTTATCTTAATTAACTTTGTATTTAATTATAAGATGTACATCAACTTTTAAAGTTTTTTCCGAATGAACAAGGTTGTTTTATGTTACAACCTTTTTCTAGTCGTTTTTCTTTATTAGTTGATGGGGGGAAGTATGTAGCGGTATCACATTTTCATTAAATTATTATTATAATTTTATTTATCATTTTTATCTGTTGCTTAACAACTATAACTTCTCTCTATTATCACGGTTGCTTTGGATGTTAACAACTTTGATAATTTACATATAAATATACATAATATGTCATAATTCAATTTAATAAAGATCAATTATATCTTTAACACTTATTTATTATTTATTTAAATAATAATTATTTATTATATCAATCAAATATCTCTACAACTTCAAAAAGAGTATAAATGTAAAAGCCAAAAAGTTTGCCTTAAGTAACTTTGACTAGCTTGTTTTGGCAACCAAATTGACGAACTAAAAAGTGTTTTTTAATGTTTTCTTTTCAATTCGGAGGTATTTGTTTAAGTTTTTAACGATTTGTTAAAAATGAAACTCTTTCTAGGGTCCTACTTTTTATATGCTACATCTGACTTTATTCTGGAGCTATTAAGAATTTGTGAAAATCTGTCCCTTTGTTTGTCCTTGCTTGGTTTATATATTGATTATTTTATATTATCGCAATAAAATTATTAAACATAATACATGAGTACATATATGAGTACCTACTATTATGAGAATATAATACATCACGCTTCTAGGTAGGTCACGCCTAAATAATTTTATGTACTATAAAGTGTTATTACAGAGCCTATAAAGTATAAACTATATAATAATTTGTATATATCTCTCATATCATATAAAACTCGTTTTTCATTCTATCAAATGTTTGTGAACGGTTTTTTGTTTGTGTATGTGTAGGATGTAAATGTCACATACGGTTATTATTGTTGGAAAACTCTTATGTGCAGTGGGAAAATAACATATATATAGACTTGTTAGTTATATTAGTATGGAAATGATTGTATGATTTTCCTTTTGTTATTAACAGTTCAACAAAATATGAATAAAGATATACAAATATGTATGCAAATATATAGGATGTTTCTTGTAAGTACAGACAAATCATTTCAAACAGGCAATTCTACATTGAATTTCGAACAAAAATTTTCCTATAAAAGCAAAAAACCTCTATCTCGTTTCGCTTAGTAGCGATTTTCGTGATTTTTCGATTAGTTTTTGTTTTTTCCTACAAAATGTTTTATAAGGTTTGAACAAAAAGAGATAGAAAATTCATGTATTCCCTATTCGAAAGATCGCAAAATTTTCATTAAGACTGGCTATCGGGTTTGTTTATTAAGTGCCTAATAGTATTGGCCATTATAAACTTTTAGTTAACAAAATACTTTAGTGAAATTTGCATGGGATCATAACTTGTTAATTCGCCCAGTCAACATATTGTTTTTATTGCTTGGAAAACTGGAGAAATTGATAAGCTTGTGTTGATTCAGCGAATTAAAAAGTTATGATCCCATGAATATTTGACTACTTTTTTTTTGTAACTAAAAGTTTATAACGGCAAAAACTATTAGGCACTGAATAGAACCTTTCAGCTCTATCACTTTTATTGAAACGGCATAAGACATGTTGCAGAAAAAAATATAAACTAAACGAAAAATCACACAAACGACTATGGAATTTTTTGGCTGTGGAATTCGATTGGAATAGCTAGTATTTTTTATCTGTACTTATCTGGAGCACCCTATATATATTTATATGTACAATATATATATATATATATATATATATATATATTTACGGCGAAAACCCGATAAACATAAACGGTACTTTGTTTAACCACACTTTATGTCAATATTCATCTTTTTTTTTGAAGATGATTGATTGTACCAATAGTCGAAACATGTGTTATATTTTTTTAAATAAAAATATAAAAGCTCAAAGTTGTTTTTTGTTTTTTGACTTCTATTTCGACTTTCGTGAAATGAATAAATATTTAAATTTTTGATAGATGAAATTTAATGATAATGAATAAAGCTTACATATTTTTATAAAACATAATAACTTTTTATGTGTATTTTAAAAATGAATTTCATTATTCAGTGCGGGTATCAAATTTTAAAAGGCTACATAAAAGTAAAATAATTTTAACTTCATAGAGAATTTACTTCCTGTTGCGTTGCAATATTATAGCAGTTTTTCTTTATAGAACTATTTAAAAAATAAATATCTCACTCAACTTCTATTCTTATTGAACATTGTTTATTGGCGCTGATGAAAGATATACGAAAAACTCTTTATAAATTATTATTCAATCTCTTTGTGTAAATTATTAATTGTCGGCAAAATGGAATCAAATAATTTTGTATGTACAACCTAAAATCAATTTAATTAACCATTTCACATTGGTTAATTTGTCAATTCAAAAAGAATATAAAATAATAATATTGTTTTAAATTTCATCCCATTTTTATTGCCTTTCATTTATAAAATGATATATATTCTGTATACCTCTGTGTTAAATAATTTGTATAATTTGCCAAAATGTTTATAGTTTAAGGTTTTCCCAATATTTTTAATCTCATTCACAAAATATTATGTTAAGTTCCTGAAAATGTTTACTTTGTTGCTACAGCATATAGGAATTGTTCATTTCATTTTTTATTTCCGAAGAAGGAACTGTGTTCTGAAACTAGTCAAATAAAGGGATTCTTCGAAAATTTCAAATATTGATTTTATTTAAAAATTATTATTCAACTACAACTTTTTTCTAAATCTATATATAATAAAAATGAAATCTATAATTCTTTCACTTCTAAAAGTAGGTTATTGCTTAAATACATTAGGAAGAGTTTTGTTTTTGTTGGAGACATGGTGTTGACTATATATCATACATCACTTCGGGGTAAGCCTCATAGTTTTCGAAATATGAGAAAATTGGACAACGAACAGAGGACAAAGGATATACGACAGAGTACATTTAAAACAAATGTATAATATATAATAGCATAGTTTTGTTTTTTAAATTTAAATAGGGGATTGTAGCTAAACATCAAGCATTCTTGCTATTAGATGTAATAATCGAATTAACTATTTTGGTTTCGAATGCAGACAGTCGAGAAGGGAGATTTTTCGAAAATTTAGAGTATAATTACAGTTGACTTAGTTTATTAATACCCACTTGTGCTAATAACTAATAAAAACTCTAAAAAATAACTCTAAAAAAACTTGAAAATATCAACTAACTGAGTTAACTAACACGGTATATCCTAAATTTTTGTAAAAAAAGTTTGTACCAAAAGTTGTCTATTTAAAAAAATACAATATTCTTTACATTTTTGTTCTATCTCTTAAGGTCTCAAAGATGCGCAGCTTTTCCCATTTTGCCCAAAAAAGTTCGATTTTACTCATTCACAACTTAACCCCTGTTTTAGCTATAGAACACATACAATTTTAGCTGGTTATCTCTTTTCGTTTTTGAGTCGTTTATCGTGTTTACGGGCAGACAGACGGACTTGCGGAAATGGCCGAATTAGGCCATTTTAGGAACACCTATGATAAACATGCATGCCTGCGATCAATATTTGCAAGCGTTACAAAGTCTGGACTAAACTTAATATACCTTGTATATTTACACCTTGTATAATAATTGACTTGCATAGTAAAACAATAATACAACAGTATGAATTGTGTTTATTTTACTAGAATTTGGATCTTCAAAGCAGTGACTAAGAAAATTTCATACAATACCATGAAAGCAAACCGTGGTAAAGCCAATTTAGTAAAATCACCACATAGATCATATGGAGACTTTGAATTAAATTGTATATTATATGCTTTACAGGAGTACTCATAGTAAATATTAATCAAAGATAGAAAGATCAGATTTTTTTTCTTACATTTTTAAAATAGGCTAGACACACTCGGGATATATCCGTGACTGTATGATACGTATCCAAAGCAATGTTGTATTAATACACACTTCATGAAAATGAATATTTTATTATGTGTTAAATTGGATGAATATTATCAACGTCCTCATTTCAATGTTGCCACCATATTTTTCCTTCCTTTTTAATGTATTTTTCAGTCTCATTGTTTGTATTTTATTATTTTTATTTAGACAATAAAACAGCAAAAATATGAAAATATTTTTCTAGTTTAAAAATTTATACTGTAAATACAAAAACACTGGAAATGACTCACACAAGAGTTTATTACGATATCCAAACGTCTAAACACGATTTCGTAGACTCTTGAACTTTAAGCTGTTCTAAATTTTCAAATGCAATTTTTATCTTCCGTCGTTTTTCCTCTTATTTATTGAGTAAAATAATTGGAAATTTGACTGTTGAATATGAGTATTTTTTAAACGAATAGCTCTAGGTTTTAAGGGAGTAGAGGTTAAAACTTTTTATTTCTGATCCAAATACAATAGTTTATAATTTTAGCATAATATAATAAACTAACAGCAGTAATAATTTTTATTTTATTCAATAAAAAATTTACTATCCATATTTAAATACTCAACCAACTGTGAAAAAGAGGGAGGAAGTTTTTCTTAGTGTATATTCTATTTTTAAATGTTCTTTTTTTAATATTCATGGACTATTTATTCAGTATTATTCGTATTTCTTATTCTGTTCTTTCATTTTTTGAATTGGAATGAACTTTTGAAGTTTTTAAAGAGAGTGTATAAAACTATTTTGCAGCTTACCCTTTAAAAAAAATTTTCGTGTTTATTAAAATATACAAACAGAAGCATTTATGAAATACTGTAACAAAAAATGTTTATATCCTTCCCATTAATTCGTAGAGAAAAATTAATTGGTGAAAATACATCAGCGATACTCAAACAGGGCAAACGGAAAGGTATACTTTTCTTTGTCTATTTTACACGTATTTTTTGGAAAGTTGATTCTATATGTCCTACTGTTGAACTAAAATGAATTAACAGTAATTTAAGTCGGATGATAGAATCCTTGTTTTAATCGTTATAGTCCAACATTCACTGGAGCACGATTTCTTCATAAATGAGTCCACATAATTTTTGATAAACATTTTTGTGGACTGGAGTAAATCCATAGTAATATTCATTTGCTTAAGTGTTTACTCACGTGCTATTTTCTGATCGAGGTCACACGAGGTATACATGGTCACAAAATTAGCGCTCATTATTCAAAACTTTATACTTGTGCCTGACCCACTCAGTTTTCGGAAAAAAGCTTTCCGATAAATATTGTTCGTTATAAATATACTTAAAACTTTTATTGAAACATTATCCCAGAAATTTTGAAAAATGAGCGATATGTTAGTGGCACATTTCTAATTATTTGTGGAATTCGAAAATGTTCCTTAAGAAAAATTTCGTGGAGACGAGATACGGTTAACTAGACCAATATTCTCATTATGTAAATTTAATTATTTCGGTAAGCATATTTTCGAATTTTTCAAAGACCGAACGCATTTTTTCCTGATCAATTTGGATATAGAGAAAATATAAGCACTACAAATGCAATTTTTGCCGTCACAGATCATATTCTTACGAAAGTTAATAAATGGTTTAAAGTAGCTGCTCTATTTCTTGATCTGTCGAAGGCTTTTGATGAAAATTGTTTTATTTGAATAAAGATTTATTATTATTATTATAGCTAACGTAAATAATTAGAGTTTCCTAAATAATTAGAATAATTAATTATTTCCTTTTGAAAATAGAAAAAATATTAGGAATTTGACGTTTTTCAATAAAATGAATACCCTATAAATTCACTTGAAAGAAAGTGAATTTTTTTTATAGTAAAACAAGCTAATAATTACTATAATTAAATATTATGTAATTAATTACAAATAATTAGTAAAGTATACAAGAACTTTAAAAAGAATTGTATGTATTACATATTAATTTATATTTTAATTAATATAAATTACTATTTAATTTATGAAAAAAAAAAACAACTCATAGATATTATATTGAATAAACATAGATAAACTGGTTACTCAAGTTAAACTTTTCTATTACATTTTAACCTTAAGGTGTAAGTAAATGCAACAATAATAATTTGTTTATTTTTCTTTAGGATTCCGTATTATAATGGTTGAACTTCTTTCCCTACAACCATATATCACAGTTGAATTACTAAACATTTTCATTCCTAAATCTAATTGAACAATCAATTAACATTGGAAATAGTGGAAATAGCAGTGTTATATACAATGAATACTACTTTCAATATGTTCCTTTGTATTCAATCATTCAGGCCAGTTTTATTTACGACTTGCGTTCATGCTTTCCCATGCCATTGTTTACAATAAATCTTACAAGTTTTGAGATATTTGGAAAAAAAAAGATGACCTCAAGATGACCTCCAACATTCTCCGCACTTCGGAAACACTTGCTATTTGAAAGGGTATGGCTTTGTAAACATTTGTAATAATTTTCAAGAATAAGATGATTATAATATTTGTCACTTGGCCTTCGTACTAGTAGAACCAATAATTGATTATTTTTATGTACTGCACTAGATCCCATGACTCATAAATTTGCTCTATAATTTGTATTTATTTTGAGTAAATCTTGTATTATATACATATTTTATTTTTTATATTGGACTCTCTTAATCGAGTGGATAACATTTTTTTGAAATTTAACCTCAGTTGAGTTTATTTGAACATATTCGTATTCAGTTGTACTGGGAAAATGATTTTCGTATTTTAACTGGCATATATTTATTTTGCCTATCTTAGGCAGAATCCCTTAAATAGATAGATATCTAGATATGTAGATTAAAGCTTAGTCCATTAATGGGAATAATCAAACAAGGGAAATGGGGCTTAGAGGGAGGGGGAATCATAATATTCTTGAATTTCTCTCTTAATAATAAGAAAATGGAATAATTTGTAATGAGAAAAGTTATAGTTAATATAAGTTTTACAACAATTCATTACCTGAACTTATTTTCTGTAACTCTAATATTTACAGAAATATTTGCAATTTAAATACAATACCCATAATCAGGAATATTATAAATGAATCACCATGGTTACTTGATTTTTTTATAATGAATTTTCTACAAATAATGACTATATTAATTTAAGATTGTGAAATACTATTTTAAAATTTCCAAAAAAATAAAATAAATAGATATTTTCCATATAAAGAAATTTATTGTTGGGGGATCCAATAAAATGTTATCCAATTAAATGTTATTTATGATATTATTTATATTCCATTTATGATATTAATTTATATTAGATTTATAAGTGATATTTGTATTCCCACTTTCTGAAAAAATTCTCTTAGTTTATGCCTTGTGTGACGAATTTTTTAAACATTATTATACTGTGTGTAAGATCTTATTTATAAAGTAACATACTAAACCCTATACCATGCATGTCCGGGCAAGCACACACTTGACGAATACTTTTTTTTATTAAATATCTATGAATTGTTTTCACTTAATTAAATCTGACATCATCTGTTTATAATATATGCTGATTTATGAAAATTATATTGTGTATAATTACTAGTATTGATTTTTTTCAATACTTTTATAATATTTATTTCTTACTAATAAAATGCATAATTCTTTGAAGTCATTTTATGTATGTTTTAACAACAATAATATGTCAAGGAGGAATCTTTTAAAAATTATTGCATTGCTTAGAAATTTTTATAATTAATATAATTATATTATAATTTAATAGTTATCTGTTTACACCTGTATGTATACTGTTACAAATTGGGTAGGTTTTTCTGTTGTTGTTATGTTTTGATAGTAATCATATACTTTCTATTCAAATTACCATCCTTATATGGTCTGCTATGTTTTGAAATTTGAAAAACCAAGTCATGTACTACAATCATTTCTCTTAAATATTAACGACGATAGCGATCACCATTTTTTATTATCATGTTCATAAAAGCAGTTGGTACACATTCAAATTTAAATAAAACTTTTTAACAAAAAAAATAGACCCGACTAAAGAAGAAAATAACTGAAAATCAAAAAAAAAAATTACTTTGTAACAAAAAATTAAACCTTCGAAAAAAGAAAGAAAAAAACAAAAGAGGAATTTTTTTGTCTAAGTTCTACACTAATGTAAATACCTAAATAATTTTGAGTCGCTTACATATTTTATTAATTAATCATCCTTTTAAGGGAACTTTGAGGATATTTGTATTTCTTTATTTTCTAGACATATTTATTTAATTACTGTCCATATTAAATAGTAAACAGCCCGTGTGGTCTAAATTAATTTAAAAAACAATAACGGGGCGTTTAATTGACTAAACTGCCGGCGTATAGACAAGAACGAAAGTAACCAGCTATGCTTGTGGATCTTTTCTGCAGTTTTCTTTCACGAACTTCAGGTGAATATCGACATAGTTCCTATTAAAGTCGGCGGCAGTCGCACATCCTACCAATTCCTATCTCTACATACAAATTCCTTGTCTTATAGGGGTCGGTAAATAAAAGCCTAAAAAGGCCTACTTACCAGGTTTCGATCTCACCTCCACTACTACTATTACTATATATTAAATAGTATGACATACTTAAAAATGTATAATATTTGCGAAATCAAATCATATATTACAAAAATATCACCGCAGGATACTCGCCCAAGTATGAGTAGTTCATTAAATATGAACAAACTTGTATAATTCCATGTAGCAAAAGAAAATAATTATGCGTATTCAAATTTTTAATAAATCATTCTTCCTTGTGGGTTGACCCGATCTCACTCTGGCGTGAACAAAGAAGAATATTGTAGCCAAATGAAAAATGTAAAAATATAATTACGTATGTTTATTTAGACAGTAAAAAATATATTATTCAATTTCATTTGTATGCAAATGAAGACCAGAGTCAACGAGAAGATTAACTTTGTAATTTAAAACAAGAAGAATTAATTTTTTCAATATATTTGACAATTCATCCGTGATCAGAGCTATTCTTAAACTTTTGTAATTGTTCATATGGAAAGTTTTTGTTAATTTTAGCAGTTAAAAAAAATTTATGCTAGACAAATATTAATCAGCTTCTCTAGTGCTCCTCGACATGCAAATTAAATATAAACTCTTGATAATTATGAAGAAGCACAAGAACATTGTGGTGGTCGAGTTTTTATTTTCGGAAAAAATGCCAATAATATAAAAACTTCAATGACAAACGTTTACATGTAAAACATTTACAAATCCAGATCGCCAATCATCCGGATATCTTTGGGGGAAAAAAGGCATAAGGAAACCCTTTTTATGATTATTTGCAACAACCGAAACTTATAGAGTAAATCATCGATCGCTTTATTCTTCACAAGTCTAGTTTTTTTTCTTAAACAAGTTTAGGTTATTGCAAATAATCATAAACAAGGTTTCCTTATACCTTTTTTCCCCCAAAGGTATCCGGATGATTGGCGATACGGATTTCTAGTGTATATGTAAATGTTAAAAATGTGTACCTGAACTTCTAATTGGATACTGTGGATTACACAATCTAGTGTGTAGTTCCAAGGCCTTCAATCATGAATGGATTTGGATCGCAATCGTTTTAGTCTTACTAATCGTTTTAGTTTTACCAAGCAATGTTATATACTTGATGTTCTCTACGTAAACCGTCACAAAAAGACCATCATGCTATTTGAAATTCATCACTTACTCCCGTAGTAGAAAAAATAAACATTTATTTTTTTCAATTTGTTATTTTAATAAAAAAAAAAAAAAACTACTTCATTATGTCTCTCGCATGTTCTTTTTTTTTTATTTAATATAATATTTATCTTTAATATTTGTCAATGTCAATTTTTTTGGGGATAATTTTTGTTGTATATTAGATCTTTTTTTTTTTTGTTATGATATATCAAATTTTGTTGAAATATAATATCAAAAATATTATTAAAATATTGTGATGAAGCGTTTTGAAAGACTATTAAGTCAATTTATAATATTATATTCCATTTATGATGAAAAATATTTATTTATATTTCTAGTATTACAATCGTTCTATTTTTAAATGGTATTTTATTTTGAATATTGAAAACGTTTCTGAGCCATATTTTAAAAGTGTTTAAAAATATCCCAAAAGCCATAAGACCTCTAATAAGAAGAAATTTTTAAGATTCTAAATAAGTATTTCTTTAGAGAATGTGTACACAAGTTCTTTCCGGATATGATAATTGAGTTTGCTCTTTTGCAGCCAAAGTGAATGAAACTCAAATTTATAGAGGAATCAAGCAATGTATGTTTTCTTTATTTTGAATTTTAACGAAGGGCTTTAATTTTTTTAACAAAAGTATCAATATTCTTAAGACTATTGAAATGTAGGAAGTCCGGTAGCAAAAACCCCATTAAATTATATATATAATATTCGATAAGGTCACTCAGATAGGGCGCGCCCTCTGATGATACGCTTATTCGAGAGTTAGAAGCTCAAAACGAAAGATTTTAAATAATTCTAGGCCGTATTTAGTTTAATCTACCTATGTAAAAACATATAATGGCTCTCTAGTAATGTGCTAACTATGATTTTATGCAAAAATAGTATACATATTTAAAAATTTTTACTGTCAATTTGTGCCGTGTTCAAAACTGTCCATAACTGCCAATTGACTCGTTACAGAAAAATTAACAATTATTGTCTCACTTATTGTCTTAACTCTTATTTTTACGTAAATCGTTGTTGGTTCAGCGCATATCGAATATAAATATTTGAAAAATCACACTTGAATGCAAAACATTTAATTGGAATTCTATGAATATAAAAATTGGACTAAAATAACATTTATACTAAAATTTATAAAATGAAGAATGTTTCTGACGTTAAAAATGATGTATTCTATCTAAAAAAAAAACAAATTTGGTGAATTATATAAAAATAATTAACGAAATCAATCGCATGATTTGAATTGGTTGATTATGTAATGAAATAATTATTAGACCCGTAGTGGGTGACATGAACAGAGTATTACACATCATGAAAAGTAAATCCGAAAATATTAAATCGTCAATAATTTTTATAAAATCCAATGTTAAAAATAAAAACACTTTATTCAAAACCGATAAATTTATTTTAATTGAAAAAAAATAATTTGTTGCATTTGCGTTTAATTAAACAAATAATTTCATTAAAAACCATTTGATAAAATTGATCCACTTGAATAAGCGAAATTGTTAACAGTGAATCGAGGAACTAATTACAAAAACATATAATCAAAAGGATTAAATCAGAGCTAGTTTTATAAAATAAGCGACTGTCATCTATTATAAATTTCGCATTCATTTATCATCGTTAGAATGAATTCTTAGACAAATATTACATGAAAACTTATACCACTACCATCAATTTCGACGGTCATCACCGATTAATTTTGTTGATAACCTTTTTGCCTCATGTTTTGAATAAATTTAAACTACATTATAATTTTTTATATGCTGTACACATTATTTATTGTAAGTTTGCAATTGTGTCGATTTTCATTATAAGATTGTGTAGTTTGTTTTTAATATTTAAACTATATCGGCCTGATGATGCCGATGCAAGTGTACGCTGGCACACTTATTTTTTAAATCTTCATATATTATCACAAATTTAATATCATGTTTACTCTTCTGAGTCACTGTATTCCTAGAATACAAAACAACATAAGATATATTTAGATGAAAAACCAACAGACATAATTTATTTAGCCATTAACATGAATTGTTCGAGTGAAAGTGGTCAATGGTAACGAAATATGTTTATATACATTGACTACATGATGAATTTTTTCACCTAAACCATCCAAGATCTGGAATCAAATCACGTTGAAATTATCGAATGAATTTTAATGTCAATGGTTGATTGAAATCGTCAAATTAGAAAATAATGTTTATTTAAGACATTCAAAACGACAAATCAAATAAGTTGCATTCAAAATAACTTCGAAAATAAGAAAAAAACGAAAAAATCTTTAGTGAGATATTTTTCGGAAAAGATTTTCGTTGGTGTGATGTCCTGTTCACACCCTAAATTTAATTTACATCCAAACAGGCCAGTAGCGTAAGAATCTAATGATTAGTTAGCATCGATCTTGTAAACATAATCTCTACGTTATTCTTCCATACTAACCTCGAACACATAACCTCTTTATTTCATACTACGAAAGTTACTGTGAAATATGACTCTCTTTGTAAAATAAAAATTTTCATCGATATTTGCAAACGTATTACCTCACATGTTAATTACGGTGATTTTAGTTATAATCAATATGGAGCTACTTCACATTCCAAGGCTAACATTTTTCAGATCAGAAATTAATTATCAAAAACATTGCCCGTTCTTTGCTGTCGGGTAAAAACATACTGATATGTAATATTTTGAATATTTTCCATAGAAAATACTAAAACTGTATTAATATAACCCAAATATATTGCAAACTTAATTTAAATGAAGTATAATTTATATTTAAAAAAATACACACATATATTATTTTAAAAAATCATTTTAATTTTTACAAATATACGTGAATGTCATAAAGTAATAAAAATAACATATATATTATAATATCTATTACGTGGTTTCGCGTACCAACAACAAGCATCATTGTAGCGCGCGTAGTAAAGAAACGAGCGAATGGGCCGCGCAAAAATAATAATATTGGCATACCAATTAGTTTGATACAAACACAACCTATTAGGTTTTTATCTCTGTGAGTCCGACCAACAAACAAGACTGAGTTAAGCATACTACTACTAAATTAAATTCAAACAACAATCTATGACTTTGTTGTAGTGTTTTAGTTTCTAGACTGACTGACACTGAACGTGTTCGCATCTCAACAATCTGAAATTTTCTTTTTATATTTGTGTAGTGTAAGTTAATTATTGTGGGTGGTCAAAATGTTTGTAATTAAATATCGGTAAATGTGTGTTTTTTATTGGTTTTGTGAAATGAGTGGGTTAATATAATTGTTTTGTGATTTTATTTTTAGTAACTATATCGATTTGGTGTTTTTTTTTATTGAGCATCATCAATTAAAAAATATTTTTATAAAATAAAAGCCTTGAACTCTTCATCTTAAGAAATAATTTAATCGATGTATTTTTTTCAAATCTATTTAATCAGTGTTTTTAATTGGTGTTCTATATTTTATTACTAATTAATTTCAATTGATTAATTTATTTATAGTTTTTAAAAACATATGGCATCTGGATTTTATGTTTTCATAAACAAACTATAATTTACAGAGTTCTTATATATGAATTTCGATAGTGTTCTTTTTTATTTATTAAATTTTGCTGCAAACGTTAAAATGTTTATCAAATTAGCCGAGATTTGATAGTCTAAAAGAGTTTGACAAAGAAATTTTATTTCCCGGCATAGTTTTTAATTTTTTTATTTACAATAAAAATTTTTGTAATTTTTTTGAAAGTATTTATTGTTTTATTAGTATAGAAAACAGAACTGTACAAAATTTTCTGGCATATTTTCTTTTCTTCAGTTTTCATGAATCGTAATTACTCGTTGGAAGGTTTTTTCTATTTACCTGAAGAACAACTATGTGCCTTAGGATATATTACGTTAAAATTTTATTGTTTGATTTTTGCCGCGTTGTATAAAATTAATCGGTGTCGAGTGTCTTTTGCGTCGTGAGTCAATATTTGCTTTTATAAATAGAAAAAATTGTGTAAATGGCCTCCAAAATTTTATTATCTTGCTCGTGGAAATATTTTCAAAATTTTTTTTTTCAAAGACTTTTGTTGCTATAATAGTAAAAAACTCATAAATTTTAAATCGGACTGGTTTTTTGCAAACTTCTCAGTTGTTGTATAATAAATTATGGTTTCAAAATCAAACAATTTTTATTATGTAATTATGAAACTGCAATGAAGTTGGCACCACCAAGTCACGAATTTTTTTAATTAATTAAAATCAATGAATAGAAACTATTAAAAATTATCTGTGCATGGAATTCAAATTCGAGATAGTTAAACGGAAAACACATGCTGCTAAATTTTTTCGACAGGCACCACCACCTCTTTATTTTTAAACAATTTTTACGGTATATTAATAAATTCACAAGACAAATCATGAGAAACCCGGGGAGGGTCAACTTCATAGCAATAGTTATTAAAATTGTACAAAATAAAAATTCATAAATCATTTAGTTAGTAAATTTCCCCAAACCAATTAACAAATAAAGAAACAAACATGTTTATACGAAAACATAAAATCTTTGTACAGGGTGATTAATTGTTATACTGATCAAATTTTATCAGCTGATGATGGCGTGATTAAGAATAAACTTTGTATAATGGGATCGATTATCGAAAAAAATAAAAAACTGCCATCGAGAAATACAAAAGATTTTTGGTAATAACTAATAGCGATCAATATCTACAGTTTTTAACAAAATTTTACAAGTGTAATCGGTGTTTGTTCTTTAGGACTATGGCATCTGGTGGCACTAATTAGAAACAGGTAGTCTGGCTCAACTGTGATAGTTACATATGCGTACTATGGTGACATTAATAAAAAGTAATCAAAAATTTATATATTGTTAATGGAGTTCCTCTTTTTTTATGAAAAATATACCTAATGGATGAAATGTAAACTGACTAATGCCGCCATTTTGAAACATAACGTTTTGAGTAATTTTACCAATAGATTTCTTCACAACGTGATTCTATTTCATATTCGCAAAATAGTTTTTTCATAGAATCATATCACCTATATAATCCATTAAAGCTTATCGGTAAACGAACAAATCACTCTGTACTATATTTTAGAATACAATTAATTGTTATAAAATATATCATTAATCAATTTTTTTACTTCAAATTTTAATGACAAAAATTTTAGATAAATAACGAAATAAACATCGACAGGAATAAAGAACGACATGAATTTCGATTTATAAATATCAAATATGTTTTAAATAATCGCCATCGATGTATGTAGTGCTGTAGAATATTTACGTTCAAATATTCAATAACAAAAAATTAATCAATAAATATTTAAAAAATATTATTAATAAATCAATATAATAAGCTAATAGTAAAATATAAACGATACTAAATTATTGGAAATGATGCTGTAAGACCTACGTGCAAAAATTTTAATAGTAAAATTTTATCAAATAAATTAAACAAACAAAAAATTTTTTTTTTAAACACACTTGATAAAGTCGATTTGAACTTCAATTCGCCAATTGTCAATATTTGATTAAATCCAATGATAATACCCGGAGACTTGTTGATAATTAATGACGTATGAAATTATGAATAAATAAAACTTTTAAATTTAAATCTTTAATTTTTAAAATTAAAAGTATTTATAGGTAGTATATTTTTGGGTTATCAATCGGTTTTGTGTGTGTGTTTGTGCAAATTAAAGATAAGAAAATGATGGAATCGAGGAATTTTAAAACATTTCAACGACTTTTTGTTAATTCACATATGTTTGATAATTGTGAGGAGGTAAGTGTTTGTTTAGATCAATTAATGTTTTTAAGTGTGTGTTGTACCAGTCCAAATGGCCGAGCGGTCTAAGGCGATGTGTCTGCGCAGTGTGCCTACTTGGAAACTGGGAGGTTATGGGTTCGAATTCCGACATCGGCAGTTTGTCAATTATTAGGGGAAAAAAAGGGGCGGTTAATTGACTACACTGTCGGCGTATGGACAAGATCGAAGTAACCGGCTATGCTTCAGAAGGTTTTCTGCAGTTTTCTTTACAAACTCCAGATAAATATCGGCATAGTTTCTATCAAAGTAGGCTGCAGCCGCATATCCTACCAATTCCTAGTCTATACACAAAAATTACTTTCACTCAACTCACATCCTCACATCCTTAGGCATCACAATGGACCTTATGGTCGTAGTGTAGCCCGTCCAGGGTAGCCTGTGCAATCTATTTATCTATCTTAGTGTGTGTTGTACACCGGTTGTTGTATAATTTGGTTAATTAAAAATATTTAATTTGATTAGAATATTCACGATGTTGAGCAGGTGGTTTAGTTTTTATTTAACGTAGAGAAAGTTAAGTATTTTATCACGAAATGTGTGTATCGTGAAAGCCAATTAAATGCTGCATGAAGGCCACAAGAATACGAATTTCAAGAGAGTGAGAATCTTACTTTTTGGGTTTAATGTACTTAGATATTTACAAAATGATCCCTAGTGCATATTTAAAACTCTGTATAAAGAAAATATCTTCTTATTACTAAAGTTAAATTGTGGTTTTTTTTTTCTTCTAATGTTATTAGAAAATAATATTCTCGATTTTACTGGTGGGAATGAAAATATTATTAACAAATCAATGCAATTAGGATTAGAAATACTTGTGAGTTATGCGAAAAAAATAGTAGAACTCTGTCAGAAAGTATGGCACCATGTTTGTTTAACTAAAAATAAAAGCACGTATCTATGATATGCTTTTGCTTTTATTCAAATGTCATTTATTTTAATAAGCATTTAAATGGCGCCAAAACTATGTTGTTCTTTTTACTTAGTTTTTTTTGATACAAATTTTATTCTAAAAACGCGTTTTGACTGTTACACGCGCATGATGTATGATAATGGATTTCAATTCTTTTAATATGTCCATTTAAATGACGGAAAAATTATTTTTTTCTTTTTAGAACGTTTTAAGATAAATTTATTATTAAAAACATATTTGCACATTTTCTCGAGCACATATATCATGAAAATATATCCTACGTAAAAAAATCACCGATGGGTGTGTTATCACAAAAGGATGAAATCTACCAAATATCAATCCCAAGATCAATGCAATACAAAATATTGCTGGACTCGTCAAAAATTGTTCCCCTCATCGATGTGAATTCATGGTGTGATTTGAAAGAATGCAACAAAATAGACATTACATGGTGGGAGCGTTGGTAAAATATAAAGCGTATATTTTTTATTTTCAAAAATACATGCTTTTATTAGTATGTACCTCACTAAAAAGTAACTAGAAAAAATATTTTTTTAAGTGTGTGATTTCTTTATGATGAAATATCATGGTTTAACAAAAGTTTAATAAATCAACTAAAAGAAAAATTGTTTAATTAATTTAATAAAAAGCTTAATGACTATTCTATTACTTATAAAAACTTGTTTTTTAGTTGTTTTTAATTCAATTGTAATTTTTTCAATACCAAAAAAATGCTTCCCTAAATACCACAGCTTGCATCAAAATTCTAATTTTTTTTTTCGTGACCTATTGGAGATTGAAAATCGAATTACGAAGATTCGTTTACACAGTTAAATGTCAAGCTTAAAAAATAAGGTACTAAATAGATAAGATTATATGAGATTGAACAAGCAAAGATTAGACTAAATAAGATAAGATGAAGGAGTTAAGCTTTTGTACTTCGTCCAATGATAAGGCCATAGTAGTGAGTTAGATGACAGACAGAATTTTTGATTACTATGATCATAAAAGGGGTTGGTACAAATTCAAATTTAAAATCATAATCGAATATGTATTTTAAGGAGCCATAAGCCAGTAAATTGTATTTTGAATTATTGGAAATGTAACCACACCTTAGTGGTTTATGGCTCTGTGGTCATAAAACTCTCATTCGACGACAAATTTAAAGTTAAAATTGTACCAAGCCCTTTAATGATCATCATAATAAAACTTGTGACCCTCATTTTACTCACGACTATAGGGTTATGATTGTACATGCTTTGATCTGTTATGCCGCCTTTCCTCAAAGATGTGCCCAGAGTCCGCTATTCTTAATAAACGTTTTGATATCTTGTGGCTACGTAAATGAAAGTATGTTTTAAGTGAGAGAAAGAAACGTGATCATAAATAAATAACTGTGACCATGCGACCAGCAAATTAAATTGCGGATCGTAAATATATAAAAAAAAGACATAAATAAATATAATTAATTTGCTAAAAATTTTAATATCTTTAAAATTACTTCGATATATTAAGTTCAAATAATTATCATTAATTTAAAAAGTTTTTTTAACAAATAAAATAAAATTTATTGATTTTATAAAACATGTTTTACAAGAAATCTTTTTATAATTATAATGTTTTTATATATGTGATAGAATTTCGATAATTAGTTTCTAAAGATTATAATTATTACACACACACAAACACACAGGCATTAATAAAACTTTTTTTAATGGAGATGATATGGTATATGATCGTTTGAGAAAGCCTTGAAAACAACAGATGTTACTGCTTTTTTTTCTTCGAGTATAGTATTGAAGTAACATCGTACTGTGGTGTTTTTTTCAATTCAGATTGTTGTATTTTAAAAAATGTTAATTAAATATCTTGAATTTTAAATGTTATATACTTTTTTTCTAAACGAATCTTTTAAGTATAAGTTTTTTCTTAAAGTTGTCTTTATAAGAAATATGTTTGCAATTTTATTATCATAAATAAATATTTTTGTCGGTGTTTATGTATACTTCCATTGCGAAACATACTTTGGAGCTCTGATTTGATTGTTGAGAAAATTAAATGTTCAAAATTTTGTTTCATTTTTGTCATTTATTTCGGGCTAAATTTAACTCACTATTATCTTCTTCGATTTCAACAATAACATATCGAACAATACCGATCATAAAAATTAACATATTTTGTTTGAACTTCTTTGTTTACAACGTTAATGCCAAGTTACGCCAGAAATATTGGATGCATGAAAAAAAGTTTCTAACCAAAGTTATTTAATGAGATAAACATGTTTTAATTTAAATATTTTTCCTATCTTACACCATAAAAGATAAGTTAAAAGATAAGTTATACCATGCGGCACGGATGCATGGAACAAGAAGATAATGATTGCCTTATAATGTTTTCCCCTTTTTTGAAAAATTATCTCATCCGGTAAGTATCGAACCAAAGATGATATTACTTGATGATTCAATTTTTTCATATCATTTACAGTATTACTTTTAAGTCAACATTAGCTTATTATTCTCACATATTATTATTTCTGTGTACTTGTTCTCTCATATCTCTGTCTTCGTAACCGTAATGGAAATTGACTTTGGTGTAGAACTGTGACGTTTACATAATACTATGAAAAAATCAATGATATGAAAAAATTGACTCATCAAGTTATAACATCTGGGGTGTAACGGATTGTATGCTGAGCGCCAAATCCAAAGATCCAAGGTTCGAAACCTGGCGCATTAGTTAAGTTTTTTCATATTGAGATTAATGTCAGGATATCTTGACACATTCCAACAGTTTCTTTCTATATAGCTTGCTCTATTTGTTTATTAATGATCAACGGGTAAAGTTTCTAGGGTATTTTTAGGGTACAAAGTTTCCACATTTGCTTGTGTGTTTACCTGTCAATTTAAAAATCTCAATTTTACAGTAAATAGTTTTCTTTTTCTTGAAAAGAAAATATTTTGTTCATAGTTCGAATACTATTTATACACACGTTTTAAAATTCTGTTAAATATTAGCATTTAAATGAATGTTCCGTGTACTACGTTGCAACTAGCAACTGTTTCGGATGCTCAGACAAATAAGACACTAAACGAAGCAAAACTTGTTTTTCTGTTTTGTTCTGGTAGCTTGAATGAAAAGCTAGAATATCTTTTTACGGAACAGCCGGTGTATTTCACCTTTCGTGTTACTGTTTGTAAAACAAATAAATATATCTATGTGTATTTGAATTTCATTCGACAAATATATTTAATAAATCAAAATCAAACATCATTGAATATAAAATATACAAATTTAAATATAATTTTCATTTATATATAGTAGACACTTCAATTACAAAAGTAAACTTATAGCTGTGTTTTCTTTGTTATATCTTATTTAAAATGATACACAATGGACAGAAAACATTTGGTAGAAACACAGCAAGCAGACACATTTTGATTCAATTGTACAAAAATGTGTAGATTTTATTTTTAGTTCAAAGAACTTTGTACATCGAACATAAGAATAATTCGTTGTCTGTGCATATTTTAAGTATAAATTGCAGTATGAAGTATATTTTAATCAATAATTTATTTCTAATCAATATATCCGATATAGTTTAAAATAAGATCATTTTATCAACGAATAATTTATAAACTGAGTCAATTAAACTTTGATAATTGATTTTGTCCCTATATAGTTGTAAATATAGTTTATATGTTGAAACTCGTTGATGTTTAGATTTCACAAGAGCTTTAATATCCTATCTCGGATACTTAAAATATCAAAATTATTTCTGAATGGAAGATACTTAAAAAAAAGCCGTAAAAAAGCCTATTGGAAATGGAAAATCTTACATTTGAATTGATGAAATAATGTCTTGAATCTAGAACTCTGGCATGTAGAAAACATAAACGTTAATGTCGTTTTATTATGAGCAATGTGATTGGTCAAGCAATGTAATTGGTTGACAAACCAATAATAACCAATAACAAACCAACTTATTTTAAGCATTTTTAAATATCTATCGATAGTCGATTAAATAACTCTGACAATTTTCCCATTCTTATGCAATATGCATTCAAAATGAATACCTTTAATTTTGTTGATTGAAAATACTTAAAATTAAAAAACCTCTTAGTCTCAAAAAGCCTTTTTTTGTTATGCTACAGCTATTTAAAAAAATTTGTGAAGACGGTCATATTTGCCCAATCTTTGCTTAATATAAATCTATACGTATAATCAAATTACAAAAACTTTCTAGGTACAATTTTGTCCTTGAAAAATATTTTTTGAAACTTAGGAAATAAATTGATAACAAATGCAAAACAAATAGTTATTAAATCTTAGTTTGTGTGCCTTTTGCTTGCCATATCGGGTTAAAACTGGTGTCCCGGTTTTAATCGAATATTTGGGAATTTTGAAGGATAATATTTTGGTTACAACATTTTGGCATTTCAGTGCCGAAACCTAAGTTTTAAACGGTGCGAGATAGAAAAAATCATCAAATACAAAAAATATCTTTCTCATACAAACAAACAACTTTTGTTCGAAATCCTTTATTCACACCCTTTATGCGTACGAAGTCACCGGTATGGCTACAAATTATAAAGCAAAGTGGACGTATTAGCCCAGTTTTACTATAAGCAACACAAAATATTTTCTGCTTTAGAAATATTAGTGAAAGTATTAGCTTTATAAATGTTAACAATTGATTTGTTCGTATTTTAAGACCAACAACTGTTATTTCAAATATTTTTCGCAAACCAAAGTGAGTCGACACAAATTGACTGCAAAAATTTTGAAAAATGAACGCCACTTAAAGAGTTGGGTAGTTCATTATTTTTATTTACAAAAATAATTATAGAACGAATAATGCAAAAATAAAGCACAAAACAAAATTTAAAAAAAGTTAATAAATAATATGAGTGTAGAAAGAAAATTAAATTAGATTTTCAATCGGTTGTGAAAAGCTTTATTATTTGTTAAAAGGTTTCATTTATATTACAACCAGTAATAGTAGTGCTTTTGTACCAATCAATACGGTTTGTATACATTTTTCAAATGATATATTAAAATATTGGTTTCACGTTATCCTACTATATATTGGGAACAGAATATTTCATTTCTTTTAGTGAAAAGTGTAATTGAATGTAAAAAAATGTTGTATGTGACATTTTAAGATTTTGTTCTTATACAATGCTTTAGAAAACTCTATGGATTTCATTATTTCTACAGTACTAAAGCTTGAAGGATGCAACTTTTTATCAGCGAATGAAGCTATACGATTGTATCTATGAAATTTCTTCAAACGTTCATCTATCCTAGGTTATTTTTACCGATGCATAAGGAACCTACCCAACCTCTTCAGGCCTTTACCATACTCAGTTCTTTTCCCGTTTTCTTTGCGAATGACAGCACATAACTCCACTTTAGTTGTTTTACGTCATTTTCCTCTATTTTGGTTGAGCCAATGGCTAGGCGCTTCTCTGTGGCTTTGTAAGGACATTCGGTCAGAAGGTGGAAGGGCGTATCATCCGTCCCGTTACAGTCCGAACAAATCGCACTGTCCTTGAACCTCGTGAGCCTGCAGTGAATGCCAACCCCAGCCATTAGGTTTATCGCTTTCCTGTTTTTGCCAATAAGCCAGGTTGATCTCACAGCATTGTACCCGTCTTTGTTTGGCTTGCCTGCAGCCATCCTTGTCTGCAGACTTGACCACTTATGGGCGGATGTAGTTTGTTCAAGTTTAGGGCAGAAATAGTCTGTCTTCTAGTTATTTCTATACATGGTTCCGGTCTCCGACATGGCAGTGAGCCAGTGAGACTCCTTCACGAATATATATTGATATAAAAATTGTAGTATTTGCTTTATATCTTTGATAAGTTAAAAGGAAAAGGGGTTTAGAGGCAGGGGTTAATTTTCACATTGATAAAATTTGACATGAGTAACGTTGTAATAAATCTTAACTCTATTATTTTTCGATTTTGATATTATAATCATGATTATTAAAAGTGTCGTCGAGAGAGAACTTAATTTCGTTTTTATAATAATTCCTCCCTCAGCGAAAAATTCGATTTGTCTATACGGTTGTATACGTTTGAACTGCACATCAAAGATATTATAAATGTAGTATAAATCTTGGCATAACATATTATTATTATGTCTAAACATAACGTGGACCTTGACATCATCCAAATGGAATGCTCTAAATATAAAATATGAACTACATATAGAATATATTTTACAATTTTTGTGTGCAAATTATTAAGGAAAAAATCTATTAAAGCATAAAAACTATTAAAGTATAAAACATCATAAAAATATAAAAAAACAATTGATTTTTCGTCGTAACCAAATAAAATTGTTGGTTGTGCGCATTGAACATAAAGCCATTAAATAAAATAGCATGAAATTATATTTGATTCATGTATATAAGGGAATTTTATTTTTATATATGTCAGTATGGTTTTTAGCAGTTTTATTATTATTGTTTTTAGTTACCCAACAGGCTGGGGTAGAGTTTAAAGAAGATTGAGGTTAAATTTATTGTTGATGCTATAAGAAGAGTATTTTTATTATTTATAATTGGGCGGCACATCCTGTGTCCACAGTCTGGGAATGATACACGATTTGAAAATTTTGAAGGCATGTAGAAACATCTAAGAAAAAAACTGAATTTACATTGGAGTTAGATGATATACCCTACGAAAGATGCTTTAGATGGATAAAATTTAAAATTTAGTTATAGGTGGCATTAAATATAGAGCATAAACAAAGTCTAGCATGACTATGCTGTAAAACTTGCCACAGTTTTCTATATTTTTCATACAATCTATCCTACACAAGTCATTTTACAGCCAGCTGCCGTCAATCTTTGTTGCATGCCTAACTTTGAATACATTAAGGAAAGCAAATGAGATATTTATTTTATGGGAAATGTGTGTACAGACAAATATTCTTTGATGTCTGTGTCTTTATCCAAATGTAGCAGCTTCAATTAAATGAGCAGTATTGGAGTATATGTTCATAATGTTCCAGTAATTAAACTAGAAAAAAGAAATTGTTGAAAAAAGTTATGAAAAATTAAAAAAAGTCGGTTATTAATGACCTTGACCCAAAATGATATCAAGGTGATTTTTTGAACCTGCCAATTTTTCTTGTACAAATGACAGCTACGAAAAATTTCACGATGATCAATTCATGAACAGGATTATTTTATAGCTTTTAAGTCATTTAGAGATCATATATACCTAATACTGTCATAATATACACAATGTTTAATTTACATCTTCGTATCATAGATCCCACGAGTATGAGAGAGTACATATGTACATATACATTAAGCAATGTGTATGAGAAGGAGGTCTTATAGGATCATAACTGTTCGAGTGGTCACCAACCACTCAAACCTATTCACTATTTTGAAAAATATGCTTGTATATCAAACCTATAAGACCTCCTTCTCGTACACATTGCTTAATGTATATGTACATATGTACTCTCTCATACTCGTGGAATCTATGATGCGAAGATGTAAACAAAACAGACGGTATAAGAATAACTGAGTATTATTGTTATAAACGTTAGCAAAAGCTTTTCCTAATCAAAAAAGCACATTTTCGATTATGGTGATAGTAAGTCAATACATGCACGTATAACCATACCAGAGTGTAGTGGCTTAATTGCAGCAATGATTCTTCAACGGGTTTTAAACTAGTTATTACTAGTTATATATTGATATTTTCAAACCACATTCGTAATGATTTATAACATTTTTATTTAGTACTTCGTTTATGTTGGTAACACTACAATAAATTGGTAACACTGTTATTGTTAATTCATAGAGCTATGTTCATAGTTGTATTCACCATGTTCATTTGCTTTCCGCATCAAAGTGGTGATATTCACAGAATGTCTATTGTTTTTTTTCTTTTATTTTTATTATTGCTTTTAAAAGATTAAAAAAGTTGCTAAAAGTTTTATTTTTCCTATTCTATTTTTTTTCTTATTTGCACCATTCATAGTTACCGTATATGTTATTCTGTTAAATGTGATATCCTTCAAAAATATCTCAAAAGCTCTGCAGACGAGAAACAACATAAAATTATCGCCAAAAATGTTTTTCATCAATTGGATGATGTATGTAAAACATGCCAGAATTATTCCAGTATTTCTTCTCAAATTAACATGTTAGTTATTTTTGTAATACTTTGAATCAACTTTGTGGCTAAAATTTTTTCACAGAGCTTAATTCATTGACATGAAATGCTTAAAATTGCATTACCCTGATGAAATACAATTAATTGAAAAAATATTGTCCCAAAACTATTAATAAAACAAAATAGAATAATGATTTCAAAATTAATCAATACGACATGAACAATTTTCTCTCCAATTTAAAATTTTATCATCAATAATTAATTTTGGTTTTACAATGACACAAACCACTATCTCATACCATAGCTCCTGGTGATGAAATACGATATGTAAATGTAAGTAGTAATATCCGAATTTAGATTGCAACACAAAATCATGTCCAAAACTAGTTATAAGCAAAATATAAAGTGGAAATAATCATGTTTTAATACAATTATTGATTAGTTTTGGTATGAAAATCATTTGGTATGAAAGTCAATTTTTAACATTCTATGATATCAGATTCTTTATATGAAAAATCATACACTTTAAGGATAGGAATTGGACCCACGACCTCTGGCATTCTGGACCAACGCTCTACCTCTGAGCTACCTAAGATGTTATGGTGGGATGTATATGATTCCTCACCATCTTGATTTAAATGCATTCTTAGGTTGTTTATTTTCTATTTTCATATTGTTTAATTGTGTTCTTGAAAACTAGCGTCTATTTAACCATTATTAGTATGATTCCCTTTCGGTTATATTATACCAACGGATGTGAATTTGATGATACATATCAAGCATTTGATCCATAGAATGTTACCAAAGTTCCTACATGTTACTTAAATGTCAAATGTAGGAAACGTTAGCAATGTTTAAATAGACGCTAGTTTACAAAAAAAAAGCAATTAAAAACTGTAATTTTTTTAAAAATCCCTACATCTCAAACAAAACGTTACGGGATTCTTCTCACGCTGTATAATATCTTGTGTAGATCTGTGATTTAATAGCTTTTCGTAGGGCGTGTTTTCGATGCAGAAATTCGATTCTTTATCTAATTCCAAATCATGTTTTGTCATACATTGAAGTGTACCCTTTAAATAAAATATACAGTGCACAGTGTTGTTTAGAACACCGTATATACAGGATCTTTGCAGAATTAAGTCAGCTAGTTGCTATAACATTTCTCGGTTATATCTATAATCATCTGTTCATTACTATATCTGACCGTATTTTTAATTGTGTAGAACACCGTATACACAGGATCTTTGCAGAATTAAGTCAGCTAGTTGCTATAACATTTCTCGGTTATATCTATAATCATCTGTTCATTACTATATCTGACCGTATTTTTAATTAATATCCAAATTCCTGTTTTGCCGTGAACATATATATATATATATATATATATATATATATATATATATATATATATATATATATATATATAATGTGACGAATACTTCGTCACAACCTAATTTTATTGCATTGATTACCAAGTAGAGTGATTGGCGACAGGGCTTCGAGTGTTGGGAGTTCATCGATGATGATAGTAGCCAGCTGATGAATATAAATTGAAATTCGTATATCCATTTACAGTTTATTTATTTGTAAATGTATCCATGTTGATATAAATAATATATAAAAATAACATCGAAACCACTTTGTACCTTTCGTACAATTGACTACTCCACCTCTACCCACGCTGAAATGAAATGTTATATAGTGATGATTTAAAATACATTTCACGTATATGAAACAAAATTGAATAACAACAAATGTAGGTATAGAAAAAGTATTGCCAAACTACAGAAAATAAAAGAACCAATAATAGAAAAATATCGGTGAAGTATTAAACTTATCTTTTGGATTAATATGTTTAAGATTATGTTGAACAAATTTCTGTGTTTGGACAATCTATCTATCTATCTATATATCTATCTATCTATGTGCATATCTATCTATCTATGTGCGGCCCGAATGACGAAACGTCCAGCCACGTCATATTAAACTGCAAATATCACGGTTCTGCAAATCCAAAATATTTTGTGCATCTCATCCCGAGTTTATGAACCTTCAAGAAAACCTCAAGATCCTGGCTTATGCCAGGAGAAGTGAATTGCTTCATTCTGATATAGAAGGGGGAACACAAGGGACCAAAACTTCATAGTACAGTACTTTATATACCCCAAGATAGATCTATCTATATATCCCTGTTCAACTTTGGAGGTTTGACCGATATAATATGGAATTAAAAGGCTTTTATACCCAAATGCTATAATACTCTCTCCAGTTCCCGTACTGACTTCTAATGCTAATTATGAGGCACAGGAAGGTCCACAAGCATTCGAAAAAATTATCAAAAATTCGAAATCACGAGCGGATCCAGATTAAAACTCAAAAAGGGAAGGGTTAATTTTTGAACGGATATCTCCATCAAAAAAAACATTCAAAAATTCTGTTTATTTTACCTGACTATCTAAAAATAATACATGAGTTTGTTGGTAGTTACTCACTGCAGACTCAGTAAGGTATTTGTACGTCCGTGATGATTTCTACGGAACCCTAAACAATGTAGTAAAAGTATATGTTTATAATACATTTATTATACTCACATTTACACACTGTTACATACACAATTACAAATAGAAAAAGCTCATTTCTTTGTAATGTAACGCACTTTATATTTATAATAAATGAATGATTCATCATTTCATCTCATCTCTCATCCAACCAATTCAACATTTACTTTAAATTTATATCTAAAAATCTCTGTTGTACTTGTTTATATATACGGATGTGTGCGAATTACTCACATCACATTCGTATGCTTCAATTAGATTTGTTACCGTAACATATGAAATCACGTAATTTAATTTTTAAACAAAAGATGTCCCAAGTAAAATCGGTTTGTGACATAAAGTGTCAACAAGAGCGTTTTTCTCCTTTTTTAAATAAATAATAAACCTTTGATTTATTTTCCTTGTGAAGTATCTTATATTGTTCATGATTCACTAAATGTTTACTCAAGTTTTGACTAAACGGTTCCACTGAAAATAGTGTTGCCGTAAAGACTACGGTGTTTTGACGGCAAACGTCAAGAAACGTCTTTTCACATCTTACCGAATTGCCAATGCGTGCCACGACTGTTTAAAATCGGTAAATAAAGAAGGTAAAAAAGACCATCTGCATGATCCACTTCGTCGAATCCTCACCATGCTCAAATGCTTGATTTATGAAAGGACCGTTAAACCGTTCACCGTTCTCTCAAAATAGGTTACTAAACAAACAAAAACCAAATGAACTGATCAAAGTTCAGTTTAACAATAATTTCGACTACTGAAATAAGTGACTGACAAAATAACGAAAAGTATATTATATCTTAAATTATGGAATTTCGAGGTTGAATAAAAAGTATTATATTCCATTCTGTTCTTGCAGGCAGGTATCTAGGAATGAATTTGGAAGGAATAATATTTTCATATTTTGTGAGGTCTCACAAGTGTAATTTGTACTCTATATTGGGTTTTTACTGAATAATTATGACGTAAGGATGATCAAGGGCTCACAAGTAAGACTATCTAGGTCGTTTTTTGCAAAAAATATATAAAATATGAATAATTCTGGTCAAGGTTCACAAATTAAAAGATAAACAAGATTATCTTAACACAGGATGTAAGGGAAAAATTGGGAAAAATAAGCGAAAATGCATCATGGAAAAATTTCAAAAATTCAATATTTTCAAAGATACTTAAGGTGTTTTGTATTATAGTAGTATAACACAAAAACATGTGTTCCATTTAGTATAACTATCTTTAAATTCACATCCACATTTGCCTATTAATTCTTGTCGTTTGAGCAAATATATTTTTTTGAATAATTCAAACTCACTATTAATTTATAGTTTTATAGGTTATCTTATAATTCCGTAAAATGTCCAAATTCGAAAACTCACCACTGTAGCTCTTTTTGTTCAAAAGTTATAGCGGGATCAAAAATCACCTAAAAGTTCGATAAGTAATACCACGGGCACGTACACAGGCAATAATCCCTTAAACTCGGCCTGTCGCATGTGTTTTCAGAATTGTATTTTGTAACTTTTGTGAGAAAAATTAGAATTTTATGGGCTTAACACGTTATTATTTTAAATTATTCTAACTTGCCCTCTCATTTTTTTATATAAACATTAAATTATTAACACGATACTATTTTTTTTTACTAATGCGGGATAAATACTATTATAGCGCCTATTTTATCGGGCGGTAAATGACTGTTTGGCTATTCAATTATTACCACACTACTTTTTGACGTATTGCAAATATTTATTTGCGTGTGACAAGTAAATGGAAATGGAAAATTGGGCACTAAGATAGTATTTTTCCCGCATGAGTAAAGCAAAAAATATGGCAATCTTAATATTTGTAATAATTCTGTGCATGCAACATAGGCAATATTTAATACTTATGAATGTAAAAATATATTTTATGTATCACTTCAAACAAACATAGAAAATAGAACATAACCTATATAATATATAATACATATATACATACATTGATAAATTGATTTATTTTTATATCGAAAATTTATTATGAGCACTAAAGTAGAAATTCTAATTTATGATCTCATTTTTATGGATAATAATAGTTTTAGTGTTGTGGTAGATTTCAATTACAGCATCCATCGTATATACAATTTTAGTTTGAAAATTGTAGTCGAATATTATATTATAAAATTCATATCCATAACGTGAATATTTATAAATAGTTTTCATGCTGTTCTGTTTTGTTGATGTTTTTTTTGTGGCTAAAGGACCCCCGCATAACTGCATATGGAAAATGACTTTCGGTCAAATGTCATCAAACTTTGGGTAAATATTCTTTTTGGCATTTTGAACAAATGTCTCCATGGGCACAAACCTCGCCAACGTGCCGTTTCGGAGATATTCCATGTCAAGGTTCCCGATTTCCATTGCATTTCAAGAGGTGTTATATACTCTGCAATCGCATAATTTACGCCTAAAACGATGGCAGGAATGATGCCAGACAAACGTATCCAAATTCGCAGAGTATCTCCGAATTTTTCCGATTTCTTTTGGAGCTTCCGGTTTTGAGTTATGGCAACCGGACGGCCCAAAAATGCAATTTTTCGGAATAATTATTCTGCGAAGTAAAAATTGCGCGTGCGTGTGTGCGTGCTGTGCGTGTGTGTGTGTAAATTATGCGATTGCATAGGATATAACACTTCTTGTAATTCAATGAAAATCGGGAATTTTGACTTGGAATATCTCGGAAACGGCACGTTAACGAGGTTTGCGCCCATGGAGACATTTGTTCAGAATGACAAGAAGAATATTTTCCGACATTTGACCGATAGTCATTTTCCATATGCAGTTATGCGGGGTCCTTTCACAGTAGATCGATTTTCAGTGACAAGGACTTCATGTTTTATTATGAATTATTGTTCAATTTTTTTTGTTTTGTAAATTAAAACATTCCCCTAAAAGTAATTCAAAATTGAATCGTTTTGCAAACTATTTCAAATAATTATTCTTTGGAATTTTGTTATGCAAATGATTTCAATTCAAATATGTTATATACTAAAATTTTCATTATAAGCATTTTCATTTCTTCATTATAACTTTTATTACCAATGTATAGCTTAAACTAGAAAATATAAATGAATATTTTTACTGTGTATACAATGTATTTTATTGTATATTTTTATTATCAAAACTATTTCGAGTTTTTTCTCATTCATTTGATCATGATAAAATCTTTTGCTTTCTTTCCCTATCTTGTGTATGTAAAAATCTATATCGTGAAACTGGTCTATTCACAATTTTGAAAAACAAGGGCTGGTAAAGTTGGTTTTTCCTAATATCTCGGTACGCCATATGTTTTTTTAAGTTCGTGAGTGAGAAAATTCGGACCGGGTTTTTTACAAATTTAAAATGATTGATTTCTAAAGCGTAGAATTCAAAGCTTTTCGGCTAAAATGTAGATCCGATCGTTGTTTACCATCATCTTTTGTACTCTGGGGTGTATTAGATATTGAATATAAATTGATTTTTAAATCAAAAGTCCTTATTTTTTCCGTATTTGGCGGTTTTCAAGTTTTTTGCATTATGGTTTCAAACATGATTTTCTCAACTATTAGTTGAGATGCTTTGTATTTAGTACTTAGAAGATTGTCGAACATTACTATTATATGTTTTGACTATTATATGCGCGTAAGGGGATCTTATTTAAAACTAGAAGGGCAACTTATTTAAACCATATTTTAATCATATATTTAATACTTAGTATTAAATATATGTTTCCTCCCCGTCATTTTGAAAATAGACTGATCCACTCAAACTGTGACGATATTCGAGGCTTCTTTACAAATTAATATACTTCTATGATTTTAGTCGATGCGCAATTAAAGATGGAACTTAAATGGATGCAATATTATTTATTTGTTTTTTTTTTCTTCATCAAATTTAATTCTGGATATGAAAATAAAAATAACAAAAGATACAAATAAAACCTTCCATTTTTCTACAAAAATATACATATATCACTCGACGATGTTTGAGATCGCAATAAAACTATTTTTATATGCATACAAATTTATATCCGCGTTGTTTGTTATTCAAGTTTATGTTCAAGAAAGATGAACATGGATCGCCATATACTTACTCCAACGAACAAATGCTACTCTAGTAGTATAACTCGAGTACTGTGGCCCACAAAAGTAATGCTCATTTTTCAAAATATTTGATTTGTATACCTTATTCATGAGAAAAATATTTCGAATAAAACTAGCTGACCTGGTGCGGTAAAAGCAAAGATATTTCAAAAATTTACCTTAATCCCTGGTGTGGGCCTTGTTTATTTTTCAAAAAGAAACTTTTTTGTCTTGTTTTTTATCTCTTAAGATTTAAAGTTAGATATTTTCACTTCCCTGGTGGGAGTGGGTGTGTAGTGGACAATGATCGATTTTGCAAGTTATTTATTTTTAACGAAGGGACATGTTTTGTCTTTGAAGTTTTTTCTATCGCTTACGGCTTTAAAGTTTGATATTTTCACACCCCCTGGAGAGCGTGGGTGTGTATGGGACAATTATCGACTTTGCAAGTTGTTTATTTTAAAGAAGTAAATATAAAAAATCATAAAATTCCTATAGAAATAAGCACTTTCAGTTTTTTCCAATTTTCCGGGAAACCTTTCCAATTTTTCTATCCGTTAAAACCTCATTCGGTCTATAACAAACATTTAAAAAAAATATTTGGCCAAATCGGTCCAACCGTTCTTAAGTGATGCGGTTACCAACGGACAGCATTTAATTTGTATTTATATAAATTTGATAATGATCAACTTTTTTATCCGATGCATTTTTTTAATGAGTAAGACCCACATGAGTTCTACAAATTATGGGAAAATGAGCGCTACTTTTGTGGGCATGTGTACAAAAAAGCATTTCAACAGAAAAATAATAATACAAATGAATATGAATACTTATATTTTGTGTTTGTCTATTTTTAGAAATGATTTCAACGTTTTTTTTAATAATATTTTATAGTCTCACTGGTTGCTTGCTTGAATTTAATTTTTTTTATTGTATTATATTATAGAATTTAGTTTCTATGCTCTTCACTATTTGCATAAATTATCATAAAAATATACTTATATAGGTTTTTTGTGTTTTTTTTGTTGGTTTGTTAAGTTGGTTACATATTTTGGCATAACTTTTGGCTTGACGTTACAATATACAAGATGTTCTGAAATTCATTCAAGAAAACTGTACCACGGTGTAGAGCTACAAAAAACAATCAAAAGAACTTAGTAAAGTTTTTCGAATTGACGCTTATTTTTTAAGATATTTAAGATATTATTTCAATTAAATACAATCAATTAAACATTGATAAATTCAACCAATCACAAAGCGCATAGTGTAAGGAGACAGAGCCTCTTACCGTCTGCCATCCTTCTACTGCTGAGGCCACGTCTTCTTATACTATGCGCTCTGTGTGATTGGTTGAATTTATCAATGTTTAATTGCTTGTATTAAATTGATATCTTAAAAAATAAGCGTCATATCGCAAAACTTTATTAAACTTTTTTGTTTGTTTTTTGCAGCGTTGCACCATGGTATAGTTTTCCTGAATGAATTTCAGTACACCTTATATATAGTGTATATTATAGGTTGATGTTTTAGTTTTGATTTATTTATTTCAAAATTGGATATTTTCAAATTTATTTCCGCACTTCATGCAGTTGTTATAGCTATGCCGCTCATTTGTTGTTTTGACCATTAAAAATGTTTACGATTTTGTTTATAAAAATGATTTATCTGCGATAAATTCAACAAAAATATTCAAATTTAAGTGGTTTCATATTTAATTAATTTCTGGTCTCAAATTCGTCCATAATATTTTATATTAGTTCATCGCGATTATTAATCTGTCAATAAATTTAAAATATAAAAAATTAACAGTTTAAACTGTCAAAATCTAAAAAAATTACTATTTGATATACATTTTCTATACATTCTATTACAAATTTTTCAACTTTTAGTAAGCATTTGCCACAAACGGTTTATAAAATTGTTTATTTCCGATAGTATAATATCAGTTTCTGAATGGAATCTAATCATATACTTTATTTGGCTGGAACACCTCTTCCAAAACATATTTTTTAATAAACCATATCGATCATACTATAAGAAAATATTTAATTATGTAGTAAATCGGCAAAGTTTTGTTTAATTAATTAAAATAAAGAGTGGATATTTTTTATAATACAACCATAAAAGTTTTTATTTCGTTAATTAATTCAAGGTCACAAAAATAAAGGTATCATATATATAAATTTTAATGTATTCTAATAATTAAATGAAATGCTTGATTATTAACTGGAATGTATAAATTTTTTTTTCCATTTAATATTTATGCTTAATAATTTCAGCAGTAGTAGTTTTTGTATATAATTATAACGACTTTTGGGTGGAAGAATTTACATGATATAGTCACGCAATACTGAGGTTTGACTAAATAAATGAAATACATTTATAAATATTAACTACATTTATTTAATTGAAAGTTAATTAAGATAATTATCGATTTTATATTAACGAAATTAAATAAAAATTGATTTTAAATGACCTTGTAGAATATATGTAGTAAAAAAAATATTTTTTTTTGTGCAATATAAACATTTGATTAAGACATTTGCTGTAATAGAAAAGTTTATTATTTTATAAGAATAAAACCGATTATTTATTATCGTTAATTAATATGAAAATATATTATTTGAATTTCATATTTTATTGAGAAAACTCATTTTCAAGAGTAATAAATAATTTAATCATAAAAAATCAAAAGATAATAAACAAATTTTGTACTAAAGAAATCTGCTCAAATTCATATTAAAATTTAAATTAATAAAATATTATGTCAGAATATATGTCAGAAATTTTCTAGTCGATATGTTAACTGATCTAAAAGATTAAAATTTGAAAGACCATCTGGAAATATTTGTAAAATAAATATAATGTATTGTACACACCCGTTCATAAAAATTAAACCACTAGTAAGCCACTAGTAAGTTACTAAGTTACTAAAATTTTTCAACTGGTTCAATTATGAACAGGAGGGTACAGTAAAAGGTTTTTCTTATTTTCGCGGCATTGTATTTGTTTATTTAGCCCCACAATGTTCATCAATAATAGTTTCTAACTATGTGTATAAAAACATATCAGGAGCCTCCTCGAGTCCCAAGTGACAACGAGATCAGACTCAAAAGACTAGTAAGTGAAAACCAGGTTTTGAACTACAACTTTCTATATTTGTCATATCCGAATGAGATTTTTTATTGCACGTAGATTATGAAGGAATCGCTCCAATTCCTTCCAAAGTAGAATCTATTTCAAATTTCCCAATTCCGACCAATCACAAATCACTCCGGTATATTCTAGGCATGATCAATTTTTATAATCGGTTTATTTGAAATTGAAGTGAAATTTGGGCTACATTGAATAAATTTCTTAAACACGGGGAAATGTCGGTGCCGCTAGTTATTCTTGATGAACGTGCAATTTCTTTTAATTTGGTTAAACAAAAGCTAATTTGCGTCAAATTGGCCTATCCTGATACTAACGTCGAAATTACATTCTCACTGGTTCCTCCGGTACTGATATTTGCCTAAAGTCCACCGTACCCCGTTATTTGAACATGTTGGGGGGTGGGGACCTACTTGTCACACCATACATTTTGTAGGACACAAGTTTTTTAAAGTTTTTATTACATTATCTCGCAATTTAACTAACAAATTAACTGTTACTGATAAATTCTTGCTATCGTCAAACAAACAAGTTACGCTCTTACGCGATTCGTTTGTCACTATCATCGAGAATTTTCGCGAGAGAAATTTTGGTGTCTCGTAAACTTATCTAGAGCACTGTAGTGCGCAAGGCCGAGTTTAAGTAATATAATAATGAATATCAAATTTAGTTGCAAAGCACAGAGTTCCTTGGAGACGCATGTACTGTGCCAACCAACTACTTGGTGTGAATTCCAACATTTAGAGTACCTACAACACCCTACAACTTCAAATGCCACATCTTTAAAGAGTTATAAATTAGTTTAACTTACAATTTAATTGTTGTTTGGTAAATTAAATGTAGGTTTCAAAAATAATTTTTTTAAATTATATTCTAAATTAATAATAAGTGTCAAAAAACATTAAAACTGAGACTTAAATCACAATATTTAAATTACTCCAATCTTCTTCAAACAAAAACACACATTTACGAACAATAAACCCCACATTTAATAATACAAACATAATAGTTATTTACATGAATAAAAAGTGTAAATATAAATAAAGTAATCTTATAAACAATTACAATGCAATTACAACCACTTGACTTGTGTGAGTTGTTGTGGTTGAATTTTTAAAAACTTCATATCTATTTGCACGATAACATATAAAAATAATATAAAAAGTGAAAAAGGTCATGAGACACATGAGAAAGGTCGCTTGTATTAACACTAAGACATGATCGATGCTCGTAATTGGAACAGAATATCGATAAATATTGGCCTTACCCAATAAATATTTTTGTTGAAAATTCTTAAAACTTAAGCAATGTACAAAATTTTCGAAAAGTCGATAGAACATACAGAGTCGGGACTAAACTAATAATATCCTTGTGCCGGGTATAATAAGATAGTGGAATGGTTTTAATGGTTTTAAAGGTTAAGTTCACAAAATTTTTAATTAAAAATAGTTTTTGAAAATATATTCACGTTACCATGCAAATATTTAGTGTAAAAAATATAGGATAATATGATTTTATGTTTTTGTATGAAGGTGTTAACTGCCATAAATTATATTGTAAGATGTAGTATATAAATATATTTTACATTTAATAGTGAAGAACCTACTTTTTATTTATTTTATCATTTTAACCTTGGTACAAATTTTTAATGGCTTTAATTCTGTAAATTTTTATTTCAAATAAATTTCACATTGTTATCAAATTTAAAGTGTATTTTTGTAGGATTTAAGTTGCTTTTATAGTAGTTGTTGTAGCCACGTGATATTCATTATGTATTTTATACAGTTTTAACTTAATAATACCTCATTCATATTAAAAACTTAATTTTAACATATTATCGTTTATATATAAAATGTCACAGTACTATTTCAATTACAATATCCATTACGGTTATGAAGACATAAGTTTGAAAGTACAAGCGTATGGTATATAGGCTAGCGTGTTATTGAATTTTAATTCATTAATATTGATATTTTCATTGTGTATTATGTATAGTTTTAACTTGATAATATCCCATTAATGTTAGAAACTTAAACTTGAAATATTATCATTTGTGTATACTTAAACGCTACAGTACTACACCAATGGCAATATCCATTAAGGTTATGAAGACATAAGTATGCAAGTACAAGCGTTTACTATATAGACATGTCACTGAATTTTTATTAATTAATATTGGTATGAAAAAATTAACTCATACATCAGTTATCGAACTCTGGACTTTTGAATCTCGCGCTCATTGTGCAGTCCTGTACACCTCTCCCTGTTTTCACATTTGTTCTCAAAGTTTATCTCACTCCCTATAGTTCGTGGTATTTACGTATCTGCGTGGTATTTGCTGCTTATAAACAAATAAAAATATTTGTTGATTTATTAAACAAATAACAATAATTTGCATTAATCAAATTAAAAAACAGACAATACGTTCATTAATCAAATTTATGCAAATTTTTTTTCAATTCTGTTAAATGAAACATGTTTGATTCAAAAATGGAATCATATATTTCTGTCAGTGTGATAAATATTAATTTATTTAAATTAAAATTGAAGAAAAAAAAAACAACGTTTATTGTAATTTATTTTGGAAAGTGTCAATTGTTTAAATGTTAAAGTTCATGACTGCAAGTATTTTTATTCAAACAAATTGCTAAAAAAAAACTTTAAATTTTGTTTTGTAATAAATACAGTTCTTAGGTGTGGATTTTTTAATCCTCTGCGCCCCACGTATTTAGTAACATATTATTGACTATGGTGGAAATTGTATTTTCTACTTTTTAGTTCATTAATTTAAAGCTTATTTTGAAAAATATGATTAATAACTATTATTTTCAACATTTTAATATATTATTTAAAAACTATTTCAAAATTTATTAATTTATTTATGACTAATTTCCCACCGCTTCCACTACTTTCCAATATGTATCAACACTTCCACCAAATTTCTATTTCGGGAAATATTTTCGAATGCCATCATCAGTACATCTAGAGAAAGCTCAAAATTATTAAATTGTCATCACAATCAAATCTATGTGCGCAAAATTACAGCATAGTCGGCTATCCAGGAATATTCGAATAAATCGATTGCAAGATTGTTGCCTTAACTATTATTTATTTGTACAATCGGATGCAAAAGTCGAGCTATCATTTCAAATTTTAATATTTGATTTGTACCTTATTTATGCAGTTTTCAGACAAATGTTTCGAATAAAAGTTGTTAGTATATTGATAATGAACAACATTTTTCCCGAAGCATTTTTTCGAAACCCGAATAAATAAGTCACAAATAAACTTTAAAATTGTTAAATGACAAATTAGTATAAGAGATTCTTATTAAGAAACAACCACATGTGAATAAAGAAATGTAACCGCAGCTTAATTGGAAGAACGCCGTACCGAATAGATTGAGGTATGTCGATCGTATCCTGGGGGCTTGTTGCATCTGCTTTACATTTATAATTTATTATAAAAATAATATATTCAAAAATTATTTTTCAATTTTTTTCACGATTCCTACAAATGTAATTTTTTTTCTTCAATTATTCCTATTGTGTTATTTATGTTTGTGCTCGCGGAAAACAATTCAAATATGACGATGACGTAATAAATACAATTATTCATGTTTTATAGGAAATTTTGTTGAATAATGCATAAACCGGCGTATAGGAGGGGAACGCAGGAGAAACAAGATGGAATATAAAATATTATTGATATAACAACAACTTGTATTTTTTTATACAGTGGTATATTAGTAGTTGTAATGTTTTTTTATCTATTGATTTTTCACTAAAATATTTATGTATTTGGTTTCTCTTCTTTATGATTCTAAAGTTTTTTCCTTTTCATATGATGTTCTAACTTTTACACTTGATAGACGTTATACGTTCACGGTCGTAAATTTTTGTGAACATGTTTTTTAGGTTAAATTGTTTTATAACTTTTATGAAAACTATCTATAATATTACTTTTTATGATTTTAATACCCGACATACATAGTATTTACAGGGGTATATTTTGTATAGTTCCGGCTTTGTAACGGTTTAAAATACTGATCGCAGAAAAACATTTTTCTGCGATCGTACGGGGGTTTCGTACCGGGATCGCATTTCTGCATTTCATGTGTGTTAATATGCCTGATTACCCGATTGTACGTCGACACGATAACTCAAAAACGAAAAGATATAACTATTCCTATTTGGGAAGTTATAGTAATGGGTCCGATTTTGCGAATTGAAAAATTCAACATATATCCACGTTTCTAGATGTCTGTGTGTGCGTGTGCACGTATGTTCTTGAATATTTTTGCGCCTCGCATATCTCAAGAACAAATAATGATCTCGATTTCATTCGACGAATAATTCGTATAATAATTAATACCTGATAAGATTTACAAGAAATTTGAATTGGCCTGAACACAAAAAAACACTGAAGAATAATTGTATGTTAAAAATTTAAATTAATTAATAAATAATAGAAATCATGATATTTCAGTAGACTCAGTAGAGTAGTATTACTGCATCTGAATTATCGAAGCGTCTAAAGTAGATTAGTCTCTAGTTTTCAAGGTAACCAAATTTGAAGTTGGCAGTTTGGATTCGCACTTAGACTCTGTTTAGCGTTTTATTTTATTTTAAATTAATAGAAAACTTTCAATAATTTTTAAAAACATAAATTTAAGTTTTCTTTACAATTCTACTAATTCAAGTATTCAACAGTTGTCTTGATAGAAACTTTTTGACAATCCAGGCAATCAACATATAGGCAACACATTTGCTCTATAAAAGTGTCAAAGATAAGAGATCCTAGGTACATTTTCCTTACGGCTCCCGAACAACTACTTAAAGTTCAAAACCATTCCAAAGTTACAGCCGTTTTCTAATGACTATAACATTTTCAGACTGCGAAATCTGTAATATAGTTTATAGTTTCTATAGAAATACCATCATAAACAAAACTTTGGGAATAAATTATTTGTCAATAAATTTAAAAATTTTCTATGCGCCTAATTCTTTATAAGAACTTTTTGGGCAATGCCGGCTTTTTCAGCTGGTTTTATTTAAAAACAAGGATCAAAATGGTAGATTTTTATGCACAACGAATCAAATCTTGAATTATCAAATTATCATTTTTTTTTTAATCAAAAAAACTATTCAACCTTTTCAAACGACCAAATTGTCTAACGACCTTAAAAATTTTCATAATAGTTTTTTATAAGTAAAACTCATAATTGATCGGTATTACTTTATTGTATATAAACTTATTTCTTAATAGAAATTTACTGTAGAGCAGTGAGTGGAAAATAACATGTTCAATTTTCTAATAGAATTAAAAGAATTTTTATTATAACGAAAAAACGAATCGTATTAAACTCGGGTAAAATTAATAACGTTGAAAAAAACAATCAAGTATATATTGATGATGGAAAATAATGTATGGAAAATTGTTTATTTATATAAAACAGTTTAGAACAAAGTATATATATATATAGTATATATTTACAATAAACTTCATATTGGAAATTATTAACTTTCAACTTTTAATTAAAACTTCTCCATCTTGTATCAATTACAATATAACAGTTACTCTGTATAAAGTAATATAACTAGCGTGTGCTTTTAACTTTTCACATTATCATTTTCATTGAACGTTTTTCCAAATCTCACTATTATGTATTATATATATATATATGTTTGTGTTAAGCTTTGTTCTATGAAATATTATGTATGTTTTTGTGTTTCTCTTTTACTCGAATTTTTCGAATACCGTATCATGTTTCCGCGTACTTACCAACCGAAAATCTGGAAGAGCCATAATGTATAAAATTATAAACAAGTTTTAGTATTTTTCTGGGAATACCCACCCAGGTTTCAATTGTTCAATTCTAAGTTAAGAAAATTTCCAAAATTATTTTGCTGCTTGAATTTCTAAATTTTGACTAAACTGTCGGCGTATGGACAAGAACGAAGTAATTGGCTATGCTTATGAAGGTTTTCTGCAGTTTCCTTCACGAACTCCTGATGAGTATCGGCATAGTTCCTATGCAAGTCGGCTGTAGCCGCACATCCTACCAATTCCTAGTCTGCAAACAAAATTCCTTGTCCCCCACTCACATCTTCACATCCTCAGGCATCACAATGGACCTTATGGGCGAAGTGTGTTCGGTCCAGGACAGCCTCCACAATCTATCTATCTATCTCTTTTAGACCAATAATTAAAATCTTAACGTCCTAGGGGCGTTCATGTGCTAGATGTAGTTCATTCATAAGATTCTACGAAATCCAATACATAAAATTCTCAAAAATGCACAATAAACTTTACCATTTTTAATGAATTTTTGAAGAAAATGTAACTACTGTGGTTGTACCGATGACATGATCTCGCAAAAACTTCCCCAAATGTTCAGTAGATGTATTGTTGTCCGGTATGTAGTTTCGATATATTTGGTACGTGAGGTGCTTTTGATATTTGAAAGGCAAAGTTCGGTAAGAAGATAGGAAGGGGGAAACACAAAATTTGGTATATCTCTCTTAATATTCGAAAAAGTCGAAAAGGTTATTTATTTTCACTATAATTTTATTTCTTATCATTTTTTTCTGTTACTCGATTATTTACAAATATATATATATATATATATATGTATATATATATATATATATATATATATATATATATATATATATATATATATATATATTTGTAAATAAAGTAAAATACTAATATATAAATACTAATATATACTCAAAAATACTAATATATACATACATAGCTATTTAGGATTTAAATATATATATATATATATATATATATATATATATATATATATATATATATATATATATAAATCCTAAATAGCTATGTATGTATATATTAGTATTTTTGACAAATGATCATGTAATGAATTGTAGTAAAATTGATTTTCTACAACTTTACTTTTACTTTACATTTTTCGATTTTTCTAATATTAAGAAAGATATTTTACATTTTGTGAAAAAAAAATTGTACCAAAATACAATTTGTTATTACGTTGCATATTATCAAATTCCCTTATACATTTACAAACTTTCAAATCGATCCGAAAAATTACAAGTGACTGAAAGACGACAACATAATTTACTTGTTATAGAAGTCAAGCTAATAAAAACATTGTTAAAAAGAAATTATAAACAAAAATGATAATTCAACGGATTATTCTACCAAGTCAAATACACACTTGATCGATATTTTGCTTTTGTTATTCGCATAGACGTTACGAAAGAATAGTTTTTAATAGCAGAAACAAAAAAAGTTTTGTCGGTTGGTTTACTTAAAATTTATGTACTTTTATCCCTATAAGTATTTTTTTAATAACAAAGATTTGTAAGAGAAAAAAAAAACTCTTACCCACATATACATAAAAGTAAATATATACGTTTAATATATTTCTCAAATAAAAGTTTATTTCTTCCCAATAAATAAATAAAAAATCAGATTTCTGACAAAAGTTTTTATCAAAAAAAAAGTTTTTACATTCATTTTGATGTTTGCATCATAAAAACAAACAAATGTAACGAAATTTACTTTAATCTGTTGATTGATCAATTTACAGATTTTACATAGATTTTACCAACAATGTTTTTTTTTAAGTCTTTACTTTGAATATTTCAACAATTTTTTATTTATTTTTGTTTCAGGTGAGTTTTCATATTTTTCAATTTTTCAATCCAAATCGTAAGTAAAATATCTATTTCGTACTGAAGCACGTTTTCATCAATTTCAACTAGAACGTATTCTTAATTAAAACATACAAATAATTATTAAATAAAACAAATATTTCGTTAAATCACTTTATTTGACTAATTTCGGAGCATAGTTCCTTCTTCAGAAATAAAAATGAAATAAAATTCATTTCGTTTCATTTTTATTTCTGAAGAAGGAATTGTGTTCAGAAACTATAGTCAATTAAGTGATTTCAAATATTTGTTTCATGTAATAATTAGAATGGATTTTCGCCAAGTAACGACCCAATTCAATACAATACATATAAATAAGTTTGATTTTACAAACTTTGATTTAACTCTTTTCTGTTAATTTGTTTATGATAAGTGATGCCGCAAGACGTGACGAGACGAGAGTAGTAACATGTCACTTGTATTGTCTTGACTGATAAAAGCTTTCTATCCTCTCGCCTCGTCTCGTTCTTACAGTTGGTACTTTTAAGTAAAAAAAAAAGTGTGTGTGTCAGCTCCGACGCACGTCTGGAGTTTACTCTTTAAGAACGATTATATATATATTGTCCATACTAAATTAAATATTTAATTATAGGCATAGTTTATATAATTTTCACTTCACTTTATGTGAATATAATTATCAATATTAATAATCCACAACAATAATATTAATTATCGAAACTATTAAATATTTACATAAATAAACTACACTATTAGTTAAATGTCTTATAAATAGAAATCACATGTTACAATATATACCATTTTAATACTGACTGAATGAATGCAGTGATAGACGTACACAGCATAACCTACGACTCTTATACAGCGAGACATGAACCTGACTGACTGACTTTTCGTAACAATCATTCTATCACTATATTTTAGTCTCCAAATTTTTTCAAAACTGGGCGCTTATATGTAAAATCGATTCTTAAGGAGTAAACTCCAATAATAATTTATTTAACTTTTTACATTTTATATTACTCAGTTATATTGAAGTGCTTTAAAACATTTTTGGGGGGAAAGCGGCAACGGGTAATGCGAGTTTCCCGATAAAAGGGTTTTATTTGTGATAGTATGTATGAAATCAATTTAAGAAATGTAATGAGCTCACGAAATATTATAAAAAAGAAGACAAACTGTAAATTTACATAAATATATATAGGCACACAATTTTTTCTATAAACTATCCAAAAAATTTGCATACATCATGCCCATCGATTTATCTTCATTTACACTCAAAATTAGAGAAATCATTTAATATATACTGACATGATGAGACCTTACAAAAATTTGACAACCATTTATAAAGATTAAATATTAGAAGTGAAATAACAGTTATAAGTTTAAATATATTCGTCATTAATTATGATATCAATGTTAATTGTTAATACATTTGTTAAATATTAAATTACATTGCTGATTCATGCAGAGAAGACAGTTTAACATTACATTACCTAAAATCAGTCGAGGAATGTTAGTGATGAACTTTGCAATACATATATATACATAAAGTGTATACATTTATTTTTAGAATTCTAACCACAAATCCGTTATTAACTCATGAAATTCTTCCAAGTCCATTGAAAATAGATTAATCATTTGTTTTCTTTTTGCTTGTTTAATAGATGACTTAAGACAATAAACGTCCTTGTATTGACATAAGCTACAGACCACAAAATAAACAGAGAAAAAATGAAACTATACTAATTTAAACCAGTCCAAGTGACCGAGCGGTCTAAGGCTTTATGTCTGCGCAGTATGCTTACTTGGAAACCGGGAGGTTATGGGTTCGAATCCCGACATCGGCAGTTTGTCAATTATTTAGAAAAAAAACAGGGACGGTTAATTGACTAAACTGTCGGCGTATGGACAAGAACGATGTACCCGCTATGCTTGAGGAGGTTCTCTACAGTTTACTTCACGAACTCCAGATGAATATCGGTATAGTTCCTATCACAGTCGGCTGCAGCCGCATATCCTACCAATTCCTAGTCTATACAAAATAATTCCTTCCACTCCACTAACATCCTTACATCCTTAGGCATCACAATGGACCTTATGGTCGAAGTGTAGCCCGTCCAGGGCAGCCTCTAGAATGTATCTATCTCTACTAAATTAAACTCGAAAACTTGAAAACAGTTGTTATACTCTTAAACAAATATACTTCATGTTGCCTGCAGAAATTTTGATACATTGTATTTAAAAGGAAATCTTGTATCCAATTTGGGTGGAATACATACCGGCGTGGAAAATTTTACATTTAACTAATATTCTGAAATATTTGACTTAATATCGAACGAAAATCGTCACGTAGGAGCTATGTAGACTAGCGACTTTTCTCATATATAGAAATCACAATGAATGTCGCAGCAAGTTTCCATGGTGACGTTAGTAATATTATAACAACACTTTGACAACATTTAAAAAATTCGTTACGCAGCCTGCGTCAACTAAGCGAATTTCCTTAGAATACATTAATCACACTTTAGCGGTCACAATTTTAGTGTGATCAAAATGAAATGTCGTATCTGCTATGATTTCAGTATTTGCAACGTAAATTTTATTAATAAATGTCTTAGGTCAAGAAAAAAGGTGGGCATAGTGAAAGAAGAAAACACAAAATGTAAAATATCTCTCTTAATATTAAAACAATCGAAAATATGTAGGGAGTAAAGTTGTAGAAAATCATGTCTGCTGCAATTCATTATTTTATCATTTTTCTCAAACTGTAATGTGTACAGAGATATTTAGGATTCAAACATTCTGATTTGAGATAAGATCTACGCCTGTTCAAAATTTGATCTTTCTGGGTCTTAAACTTGCTGAGATATTTTGAGACAGAAGACACTGAACAAAATAATAATTTATATGGCATTTTTAAATGTCCTTGATTTGTAAAATATGTTAGAAGTTAAACAATAAAACAAAGTATTTGGAACGTAACGTCTGCCATGTCTTACCTATTTCTAAATTAAATTTGTCGTAAATTCAAAATAAATTTTTATTATAATTTTAATTATATACATAATTTCATTGAATGTACGATGTTCGAAAATAAAGTTGAAATTTTGTATGAGAAATATTTATTTTAGAAAAATGTTGTACGTAGAAAAACTGTTGGAAATAGTGCATAGCATATTTTTGTTGTATTTTTTACTAGCTGACACCCGCCCGCTTCGCTCGACCCGGCCCGGCTATATATATACAAAAACTTGACAAATTATATACTAAAACCTTCCTCGAGAACCACTCTATCCATTGGTGAAAACAGCATGAAAATCGGTGCAGTAGTTTTTAAGTTTATCGCGAACAGACAGACAGACGCGGCGGATGATTTTGTTTTATAATATGTAGTGATATTTTGAAGTGCAGCTGTAAATAGTATACCATTTCGCTTGAGTACAATGTTAGAAATTTTATCGACAGTAAAATAATGATGATTTTTAAGAAACACTAGACTAGATCACGGTGAACGTACATCAAAGGTGAATTAAATAACAAAAAAAAAAATAAATTTTTATGGACAGGATATTATAAACCGTATAATTTTTGTAATAAATAATAAAAAAAACATACCCTCACAGTATTTAATTATTTTAACTTAATTATTTTTATATAATTAGCAAAACGGAAATAATAAAATTTTGTAATTAGTTTTCTAAAATAATGTTTGGCTTAAGGATGTACGAGCACTGAAGCTTCAAAAAGATTAACATGTAGTTGAGGTGCATATAAATCAATTATAAAAGTTTAAGGGGAGGAGGTACGGGGTCTTGAAGTAATTATTTAATGTTCAATTTCGAGTTTTAATGCATTGCTCTTCTGGAGAAACTCATATTTTTACACATATTTTGACATATTTTGATAATTTTCTGACATACTAATTAAACATATTTAAATGTCAAATTAAGTAAGCGCTAGTCATTACCGTTATACTAATAACGGTAAGGCAACGATACTAATAATGGATAGATAGACGCCTATATTTACAAAAACATAAATATAATATAGAAAATTACTTGACAATACCAGGTAAAAAGAAAAACTTTATTCCATTATTAAATTTTATATTCTCCGGATCCTAGCAAAGAAGGTTTAATATTCTCCTTTCAAGGTCAAAAATAATACTTGGAAAATGGCAAATAAATTACCATAAATGTGTTATAAATGAATATTCTGGGAAATTGCTCAAGGATTCCTATCTGAGACAGACATTAGCAAGAAATTGAAACCGGATACTGATTTTTACAAAATGTATGTAAAAAGTTTTACATGTATTTAAAAAAAACTTATTTAAAATAAAATCTTGACATTAAAATTTAAAAAGGTCACAAAACGTACTATACATAATAATGAAATATCAGTTGCTGCATTCAAAAATTTATTTATAAAACAACGTTGACCTTGTAATACAGTCTAAAAGATTGTGTAAAAATTTTATTTGTTGGTATAAAAATATAAAACAGAGACTTTTTTTTCTCGTTAATTCCAAGTGTTTTAAATTAAAATTAATTAGGGTTATTTACCATTTGACATTTTGTATGTTATCATGAAATAAATCAGCTTCAAAAAAAAACATGTTTTTCTTCTTGGTGGCTAAATTTCATAAATGACCGGTCATAAAAAAAGCTTGTTCAAAGGCAAAAAGAAATAATAGATTAATTTTTTTGTTGTTTTTAGACAATGGGAATAATAAAATTTTTATAAACAAATTTTCGTGTAAAAGGTTTGGTCTTTTATGGGGTAACCTTGATGATATTTTTCATATTTTTAATTTGCTTATACTAGTATTTAATTGTAATTCGTAACATTATTATAAAAAGAATAATAAAAACTTCATTCTTTAATGTAGTTTCCTCGTTACAGTCAAAGCAAATAGTATAAAATACAATATGATTAATTTACTTATTACTAATATGCCAGAAGAACATATCGAGTATAACGTATATAGTGTTTTAACATTTATGATACAATCCATACTACTATATAAATGTGAAAGTAACTAACTCTGTTTGTTTGCTACCTCTTCACGACTAAACGGCAAAACGGATCGTAATGGAATTTGGCAAGGAGATAGATTATATCCTGGGGAAGGACATAGGATATATTTTGTTTCATAAATAATCTTGAAGGGGGTGAACATTAAAAAAAAATACAGTCGAACATTGAATCTCCTCATTTTTTTTGGAGTCGGTTAAAATTTTTGATGATTTTATCATTTCAATTTTGAAATGTCAACTTTGATTGTCATTTCCATAGTAACTATAAACGATAATAGCAAACTATATATCGTTATATATCGATATACATCGTTATATATCGATTTTTTAAAGGGTACCCTTTGGAAAAATGTGACAAAGTGAAGAAAATTTTTCTTCTCCATTTTAATAATAATCATTTTCTAGGCTATTTTTGATCCAAACAGTACGAAAAGCAGGTTCATTTTAACGTCCAAACAACACATTTCAAAATTTTGCCTTCTCAATTCATACAGTTTTGAGTTTTAGCACTATGGGTCTGATACCTTGAAAACCGTTAATTGTATCATATTTTAATCAACACCATCGTTTTCAGTAGGCCCAAATAAGCTTAAAACCAAGTTCAAAATCGGGGACATAAAATTTTCTTTCAAATTTAGCGATTTAACTAAGGGGTACCCCTTGGAAAAAATGTGAAAAAATTGAAGAAATTTTTTCTTCTCCATTTTAATAATAATAATTTTTTAGGCTAATTTTGATCCAAACAGTGCGAAAATCAGGTTCATTTTAACGTCCAAACAACACATTTCAAAATTTTGCCTTCTCAATTCATACAGTTTTGAGTTTTAGCACTATGGGTCTGATACCTTGAAAACCGTTCATTGTATGATATTTTAATCAACACCATCGTTTTCTGTAGGCCCAAATAAGCTTAAAACCAAGTTTTTTTTTTTTGGAGAAGCTATCTTTTATGATATGATCATCAAAAATACCTATATTTGTGTAAAGAATTTTCTTGCGTCTTAATTACCAAAATTAATTGTTTAACATATAGGAATCCAAAAGAATTGGCCAATCCATCCATCTCCCTAAAAATCTCAAAACTAGTTTTTATATGTTGATTTGTTTGTCATACTACCTTAATAACCCAAACAATGAGAATGCAAAAACAATATTTTAAAATTAAATTATTAAAAAATTATTGTCATAATTAATGTCAATTTTTTTAGAAAGCTAATCTATCAGCAAACCGTCCATGTTCATTACAAATCTTTTTAGCAATTTTAAAAATGTATACACCCAGAATTAAATAATTTTTTTGACAATATATATATGTTAATTATGTCCAATAAAATAATTTTAATATTTATTTAAATTTTAAATGCAGGGAGGGTACCCTTTCACTCTTGTGTATTGTATGCAAAATTTTTATTTTTTTAAGTTTGTCCACCTAAACAAAAAATTTTTGAATCAACTTGTTTAATACCCCTTTTGTTACATTGGATCATGTAAACTTGTACCAGGCAAACATGAGTAGTATTGCAAGTTTAACTACTTACAACATTCAACACATAGTATAGTACATTTAAAATAAATATAACATTATGTTATATTTATAACAATTATTAAATAATACAAATATTTGAGATTTTTATTATATATTTTCTGAATAGGCAATAGTCATTTCGAAACTATAGTCAAAATATTTGTTTTATTTAATAACTCAAATGATTAGCCGACTATGATAGGAACTATGCCAATATTCATCTGGAGTTCGTGAAGAGAAACTGCAGAAAACCTACACAAGCATAGCCGGTTACTCCGTTATTGTTTATACGCCGACAGTTTAGTCAATCAACCGCCCCCTTAAATTTTAATTAACAAACTGCCAGTGTCGGGATTCGAACTCATAACCTCCCAGTTCCAAGTAGAACCAACGCTTTAACAAGCGCGGCTACCTAGCTGGTTAAAAAATGTTTAGTTATTGAAGTCTAGTATCTTGACGAATCGTAAGCCTACGCTAGCCAGATAAATTCAACCACCCTTGTATATTCCCAATTTCTTCGCTTGATTCAAGGTCCATCTCTTTGATTTGGTGTAGCATACCGCGTTGTACATGAACATTGCACAAAATTTAAGGATGTATGTCTCCTCTATTCTCTTACTTTATTCCCTCAAAGAAAGTGTTTTTCAGTACTTTTCTCTAGAAACTGTTGAGAAACTATCAATTTTTAATAAAGTTAGAATGTCTTGTCTCTGTTATCAATTATGAAGAACTAAGTAACGTGGATTCAATTGAAATATAAAAGTTGTTTCCACTTTATTTCGAAAAACGGGTCCAGCTTGTGACACATAAAGCTAACCAAAACAAACAACGTTAAATAATTAAAATTATGTACTATTCGTTTCCGATGTTTTATAAAAAATAATTGTGAATACGTTGAATACAATGCCACATTTGACATCAAAGTGTATCTGTATTTGATCAATATTGTAGGTGACTTATCTGTGAGAAATCTCATACAGTTTGCATATTTTTTCTCTATCTTGACAATTTTCTTTGTATTGTTACATGTTTCTTGACATTTTAGGGAACAATACCCATATGGAAATTATGTCTAATAAATATTCTAAATCATAAAATCATTTCCCACGATCAAGCCTCTCAAATAAAATAATTTTTTTATATATTTAAATACATAAAATCTTTATGAATATTTACCGATATTCAATGAAGAAAAAAGGTGACATCCACCATCCAAGATCAATCAAATCAAATTCAATCAATTATAATTGACACAAACTTGACACTGAATCATATAATACAAGATTTACACATACAAAACAATAAACAAACAACAACCATTTATGGTGTATTTTGATTAGCTATGATAATTTTGTGGTAACATAAAATTTATTGTAAATCATGTATAATAATTTTATCTCTGCACAAATCGTTGTATGTTCTATGTGTATGAATGCATGTATGGTGTAATGATGTATTTCCTATGTGTGGTTACACTGAGAGTAAGTACACTTGCATTAATGAAAGTTGAAGCTACACAAACTGTTGTCTATGACTTAGGAATGACTTAAGAAAGTCTTAAGAATTGGCAATACGTTTAAAACAAGCAGTTAGGAATTGCTTTAGTGGATTATATGATATGATGTCCATCCAGGAAACTGTTTGCACGCTTTAGGTTTCATAAACCAAAGTATAGTAAGTTCAAACTTAAATGAGACACCATTCCCCTTTTGCGCAGAAATAAAAAATTGGAATGGGTAAAAATACACTAATGCTATTTAATATATGAAAAAGGGGAATTTAATATAATAATTCAATAAAGGGAAAAGATACACTTTATCAATTATATAAAAAGAAATGGCATTATAATAAACTTATCTTATATTTTATTTCTATTGGCTATGGCCATCGACAAAGATATTCACATATGCAACCATCATAGTAAGAACGAGATGGCTATTATCAATAAAAGATTATATTTATTTATATACCAGTGGACATCAAACAAAATGCAAGTGAATCAATGATGTAAATAGTATGAAAATAAATTATAGAATTGATATTCAATAAAATTTTCGGATTTGTTATTAAATAAAATGTTTTTGAACAAGCAATTAAATTAATACTATAACTGTGCAGACCTCAGGCCTACGTTTAAGTACAAGTACTTAAAATTCTATTACATTACCTTTAAATTATTATCATAATTTACCCATTATGATTGTCGGCTATATTAAATAAAAATCGGCTAGCCAAAATTATTCTTTGATAAATTTCAATTCTTTTATTAAGAATTTGTTAATCCTGTTGTAATATAATAGAATTTTAATTACTTGTAATAAAACATAAAACCGAAACATATGGTTGCTTATTGACCTGAGGTCTGCCCATGTTTTTGTAACAAGGAAATATAATTCTATTATGTTATATTATATGACAGGATTAAAAATATTATTATTATAACAGGATTAAAAAATTCTTAATAAAATAATTAAAATTTATTAAAGAATAATTTTGGTTAGGCGATTTTTATTGAATAAAGCCGACAATCATAATTTAACCTAAAAATTATGACTACAAATTTTACCTGAATTAAAGAAAAATAATTTTTTTTTTTTGAAGCGGAGTATAAGTAAAAACAAATGTTTGAATTCCAAACTTCCAAAATACCACACACACGAAACTGTTTGAGATTCACTGGATTAGTTGTTAACACACAGAAGTGTAGAATGATAATGATATACTACTTCACCTTAAATATCATATAGACTAGGTCCAAAAAAAATGTGTTTCTGCGACTGTCTCATTTAGGTTTGAACTTACTATAACATGTACCTATAAATAATAATGCATATAATTTTTAAAAAACAACCGTTTATTTAATGAAATAAACAAACTTTTTTTAATTTATTTGTATTTTAAGAAGAAAAAAAACACTCCCACTTAAATTTCTCACCGCTTCCACCAAATACATCACAACTTTCTATTTCAATTAATATGTTCGAATTCTATCTATGTAGAATATAATGATGTAAGAAATTACATGAAACCTTGCAAAAATGGAAAAATACTAGGTTTGCATATTACCTTTCCTAAAAATTACGTTTCATGTGTTTAATAGAGTTTAACCTGCTTGGAACTGGGGGCTACGGGTTCAAATCCGCGGCGGTGGTAGTTTGCCAATTAAAAATTAATTGGGTGGTTAATTGACTAAACTGTCGGCGTATAGACAAGAAAGAAGTTACCGGCTATGCTTGTGAAGGTTTTCTACCGTTTATTTTACGAAACTCCCAATGAATATGGACATGGTTCCTATCAAAGTCGGTTGCAGTCGCACAACCGACCAATTACAAGTCTGCATACAAATTTCTTGTCATTCAAGGGTCGACAAAAAAGCCTAGAAACTCTACTACTACTAATTTCTCTATATACATTGGTTTAACGACCCAAGTGTAACTATTTTCGATCGATCGTCGTGAAATAAATTCTTACTCGAAATCACCTCATGCGAGTGATTAATTGTTAAAATTTTACTACTTCCTTGTTATTGTATCATTTTTTTCGATCATGAGTGTCTTCATGAACATGTAAGTACATACAGTACTTACATGAAACATCATCAGATGACAGATACATAAACATACACATGCATACATACAATGAAAGAAAAGTACCGCATAATATTATTATTTATTTCTCATTACTATTCTTGTAACAATGACTAACAACTACTTCATGTACTTACGGACTGACTGACGACTGCATCATCGTCTTAAAGTAGAATACAAGAAATAGTGATATAGATAGAAAACTCCGCCTAGATAATTTTGCACTTTACAAAAAAAAAGATATTACTATTACTCTACCTACACTACTACATTAATACTTGGTTTGATTCTTTGAATTTTCTATTTACAGGATATGTTTTCAACGATTAGGCTAACATAATAAAATCTAATTTAATAGTATATAAACGCATAACCTCCTTTATTTGGATGTCAAATAATGATCATCATGTTCTTCTATTTTACGTAGAAATGAATTCTAAGAGAAGTGTAGATCGACAAAGTGTTCAGAATAGTTTTAGCGCTATGTTCAACAATGCACTCAAAATTTTATCTTTCTTCGGTTTAGATATAAAAGAATTTAAAAAATAGTTCATTCTGGTTTAATGTATTAAAACTTTCCCGAACCATATCTCTGCAATCGATAGCTTGAGGAAAATAATCATTTGTGTTCAATTCTAGATTATTCCCTCGACTTCTTTTTTCAACCGACGCACGTAAACCGCAACTACCTACCGCTATGCCATGTTCATATTCTAACCAATCCTCCCCCTGCAAATTCTGCGTACCATCAATTAATCAGCTCCCTTGAACTGTGAAGATCTAAATCGTGACAACTACTCTTTTTCCCATGTCGAATCGTGCTGATATATACCCTAAAGCCTTAATATAGAACATACGTATGAACTAAAAAGCGATATAAATTGGATTAGTGGTTCGTGAGTTATAAGCAAACTAACGGGAAGGCAGGCAGAGAAAATATGTAGGGATTTATATAATATGTCAGCTCTTCCCATAAGCTTTTGCTCCGGAGCTAGTGATGTCGCGAAACGAGATAGATGAGAGTAGTATGTCTCTTGTATTGTATTGACTTGTAAAAGTTTTCTATCGTCTCATCTCGTCTCGTTATAAAGTATAAGATTTTCTTGAAAAAAAAATCAACAAACTCGGTCGTTTGATATTAACTTAATAATTCTTTATATTTTAACTGAAACCAGAAAGATCATAGAAAACATTAAATCATTACCACCCAAAATGGTTTGCGATTTGTGATTATTCCATTTTTACAGATTAAAAATCTATAGAGATTGGAAGAGAGAGTAATATCGCCTGTCTCTTGAATATTTATCGAAAATCAGGATTCTAATTTTCGCATCATCTGTCCTTGACTTATTTTCGTATCGTCTCGTTTCTTTCGTCTCTCGCTGCATCATTAGTCGGAGTATATTACCAACAATCATTCAGAGGACCTTTCAATAGGATATTTTATTTCTACAAATTAAATTTTTATTATTTTTACGATTGAAGTGATAACTGCGAAAAATCAAATTATTTCTTTGACCTTTAATCAAATATTTAGCACTAGCCGGATCGAGTAGGGGGACCTTATGAATTTTTGCCAAGATTGAATTTATATTTTTATAGTTTTTTTGATTATATTGCTACTTCAATATGTCCAATTAAATACTACATATACTGTTTTTTTTAAATATATTTTCATTCTGAAATAAATAATATATATGTTATCAATTTACATATAAATATGTATATAATTTAGAATAACTGTCGAAAACGAGATGACATAATTGTGTCAAAGTAATTTTATTTACTTAATATTTAATGTCATATAATGTTCGACAACTTATATGTAATAAGTAGTGCATATTTATTATGCGAAACGAAGCAAGTAATTACATACGAGGGTTTTAAATTATACTCACACGCCCATTTTAAGTCGATTTTTTACTTGAAATTTATTATAAAAAATGTATAGTTTTGTAAAATTTTTAAGAATATAAATTCGTTACGTTCGTAACTTCGTCAACAGGTTTAAAGGTAAAGTTTACTATAACTTTTATCATAAATTTTTTCGAATTCACCAAAATTGAGAGATAAATTTCAAATTTGGTGTAATCTTCTCTGTCGAAGCTGAAGATTAGTGGCAAGGGGCACTTGATGGATTTTTACTTTAAATAATAAATACCGAAACATACCGAAGCATGTCAAATACCAACTTTCATTCTCATTATTATTATTAGTGAAGCTTTTAGAGAATTTTCGAAGAAAATGTAGGTCGCTATTGTGGTTAGACAGATGGAAAGATTTCGCATAAATTTCTTCCAATGTCCCAACATTAATGTTCGCTTACAAATGAACGGACAATAATCATAAACGTAATACATCCGTGCTACTTTGTCGTAACCCTAACCGTGCTATTTTAATCCAAACCATTTTCAATCGAATTTTGTCAAATGTTCTCCCGTGTTGACCCAGAACAGTTTTCAAATGTTTTTTTTCAAAAATTCACCAAGCTTTATCAAAAACATGATGATTGATTTTTTTCTGAAAAAACTCACCGTTCTTTGTAAAGATGGGAAATATGTTTCTAAATTTCTTCAAAGACAAATTTTGATAACTCCTGGCGTATTGCACATTTTTTGCTGGTTTTAAAATGTGACCGTACGTCATTTACATACGTCATTTCAAAGACGTGTGTTATTTAAGGTTTAGACTGTTTACTGTAAATATGGTTAGATCTTTATCATCCTTCTCGGTATTCGTATAAAGCCGATGAGAGTTGGATTAAAATGGTTTGTTTCAAAAATTAACTTTTTATACAACAATTTTATTGTATTGATCTTAGAAGTACTGACTTACATAAGCTGAACAAATAATAAAATCTGGCCTCTCAAACTAACCTCTTTAAATTATGTTGTTTTGTTTAAAATTTCCTTTATATGTACAGTAGGTTATCAAAAGTCGTGTAGAAACGGCGGTAAATTTGTTTACGTTCAACATCGAACGGTAGCCAATGAGAGATCAGTAGAGAGGGGCTAATCTTTTTAGGCCAAATGGAAACATTTTGAATAATCATTTAAAATATACAAAAAATTATACATTTAAACTTCACTTATTTGAAAGATGGCCCCATCCGACTGAACGATCATTGGCTGCCGTTCGATTTTGGAAACAAGTATATTTGACGCTATTTTTAACATCACTTTTGATAATACACTGTATAAAGAGTGGAAAAAATGCCTGATACAAGCCAAATTGTAAATTAGAATTTCAATTATTTGACATACGACCTCACTCTACTCGTTGGCTGACGTTTGATTTAGGAAGAAAGTATATTTTCCGCATTTTTCAACACGACTTTTGTTAACTCACTGTACAAAGAGTGATAAAAATGCCCTATACAAGCCAAAATGAAATATTATTACATAACGTATAGTTTCTGACATTTTAATACAGACATTATATTATTTCCAACATACAAATAAACTCGTATAACTCTTACCAAGTTTTGATAAGAATGACAGAGGATTTATGTGAGTATATTTTGTATGAAACAAATATGTATAAAGAGGTAATCTTCATATGTGTGGGTGGGTGGATTGTGTGTGTATGTACGAGAACTATAGAAATGTAAATGTGTCAAAAAACTAATCCGTTTACATTTTATAACAATTATCATTCTCATAATTCTTTATTATTATTATTATTAACAAAAAAGAAGTCTTTTATAAGTAGTATTAAAAACTTTATTTTATAATAACTTTTTCGAGATAAAGTTATCATATATTTAACTGTCTTGAATATTGCGTGTATTATGTTTTCTGTGTAAATATAACCTGTAAGTTCTGGTAGCTTAAATAAAGAACATAATATATTTTTTACCGATAACTCAACAACGAAAAGTTATAACAAGCTGAAATTCTGCCTGTGAAATTCATGTTTGTAAATGGTTTTAATAAGTTTATTTATTCGCCCCATCCGTCGAGTAGAGGGAGCTTTACCTATTTCTGAAGCCGCAAGAGATTTAAAGTAAGTAACCGCCTGTCAGCCTTTAAAAGGTAAAGCGCCACGCTCTACTGCTGAGGCCACGCCTCCATACACTATACACTCTGTGATTGGTTGAATTTATCAATGTTTAATTGATTGTATTTAATTTATATCTTAAAAAATAAGCGTCAAATCGAAAAACTGTATTAAGCTTTTTTGTTTGTTTTTTGCAGCTCTACACCGTGGTGAAATTTTTGCGAAAATTTGACTTCGGTACGGGACCAATAAAAAAACGAACATCACTTTTGGAATCGATAGTATAAATACAAAATCCTTATTTATCACACACACATACAACGGCAAAATGTTAAATTTATATTCCATAAATATTTTATTTACTTAACTTCCTTATGTATAACATACAGTGTATTTGACACCATCATCCACACACTAAAAATGTTATCGACATGCCAATAAATTTATAGAAAATGTCTTGTTCTCCCTTTATATTTCTATATATATATATAAGAAAAATTGTTAAATAACAAACATTTGAAAAACACAATAGATTTGTTGTTCAGAATGATATATATATATATATATATATATATATATATATATATATATATATATATATATATATTATATATATTATATATATATATATTATATATATATATATATATATATATATATATATAAAATGTTTACTACTCTAGAAAAAAGTAAATAAATATTAAGAAAAAAAGGAATTTATTTGTTCAATAAACAGGTTGGTCCCATGAAATTTACCGGTTATACTGTTGAAAAGTACCATGAAAAAATGTTAAACATTTTAGATGGGAATCGAACCGAAGAACTCTCTTTATGATTTAAACAAACTTAATTGATTAATGAACATTTGGATATATTTATTCATATTTGCTTTCTCAAGTCATGCAAGTTAAGTATGTGATATTTGACATTAAGAATTGATTGTTAAGATAATTTATTTTATTTTATTTGATATTGTAATTAAACGAATATTCTAATTGATTTTTTAATGTAATGTCTGTTGTTATTTTGTATAGTTTGCTGATGAAGTCATGATATAATTGACGAAACGTTCAATTAATAATAATAATATAATTCTTATATAGAACTCTTATGTAGAACATCTCCTACTTTAACAACCGTTTACCAAAAGTTTAATTTTTCTTTTATTTTTGTTTCAGGTGAGTTTCAATTTTTCAAATTTCTTTCCATTAATCTGAAGTAAGTAATAAATGGAAAAGTAAATCTGGTGTGAACCTGTTACACAACTTTTATATAAAAGGCTCTTGTGTTTATTCACAACAAATATTTGTATCTAAAATTTTGCTCGCAATTTGTCTCAAATCCATTTGGTTTGGTTTCACGAAAAAATGTTTCGAATAAAATATTTGCATTATAAAAACTACATCATTTTTTGTCCTATAATATTTTTTATGTGAAAACATATATAGCGAGAGTATCAAAATATGATTTTATATTAGATTAATGAACTTTCAGATTAGACCGTCACGTTCTCATAGTAACGATCGGCTATGTAACAGTCAGCATTTCATCTTTTAAACAGTCAGCAATCATCGGTTTTCGACTTTTAAATGGGAACTTAAAACACTGTATATGTATATTCATTTCTATTGTATGTGGGATACGTTTTCACATCATACCTGCGTCCCAGACTTTTTTCGAAAACCGAATGAACCCACCCTAGATGTGTATGATTTTTCATATTGAGCGTGTGATGTAAAAGAATGTTATCAATGTTCAGACATATTACTTAAATGTTAAATTATGTAAACGCTTGTCATTTCTGTTGGTATAATATAACCGAAAGGCAACTATATACTAACAATGGATATAAATAGCCGCTAGTTAAAACAATTCAGTACAAATGAATTCAGTTATTATTAATGAATTCGAAGATAAACTTAAAAAAAATTTTAATTAATTGATCCAGTCTTTGTGTAACAACCTGTACACATCTTCATGTTTGTTTTTCGTCTAAAGCTTCTCTTTTCAAAAGATGATATCTATATAAGTCCTTACATAAATGTTTTTCTTGTTGTCTGGATACGTCCAACAGAAGTTAATACTTTATACTCAACTATGATTACACAACTGCCTACTGGGTAACAACAACTATGATGTATTCTATATAGACAATCTACACGGACTTAATGGAAGGATTTCCTTTAAATTACCTTGTGTTATCCAATTTGAGAACTAGCTATTATATACAGTTTTTTGGAAATATTTCGTCTAAAATTTCTCGTGTTTACTTTTGTTTTCGTAAATACTTTCTTCGTCAGATAAATTAACGCAGAGTTGATTAACAAAAGATCTCTGTCTATTATTTGGACAATAGTTGATTCGTTAGTAAAACAGCAATTAACGAAAGTTTCTTGTCGATGATAAGATAAGAAATACGTTTTATACCAGAGTTGGGCGTAGACGGCTCGCCGGAGTCGAACGGACTCTCTATAAGCTGGATGAGAGTAAGTAATAAAAGTATGTTTTGAAGTAAGACGGAACGATACTGATCCAATACAGGTTGTCCTACCCATTCTTGCCCAATAATTTATTCAATCAATTTAGAATTAGTTTTATAAAATATTTATTGTTTAAAAAATATATTTTACAATATGGAGAGATACACCAAAAAACATACTAATAACAATAATGATGATAGCAATAACAATAATTACAACAACAACAACAACTATATGTATTCCCACTTTATGTAAAATTTAACCATTTAAAAATTAGTAACAAATTACCAACACTACCCCCCTCCCCACCCAGCTTTATCATTGGCATCTTTTTTGTATCCAGTGTCATCAAATTCCCATGACCCTATACCCCCTACTAAGAAAAAATAATTAAATCAAGTAAATAATTGTTTATTAGTTCTCCGATATGAATAGTTTAGGCAAATTATTCGGAATTTCCTAAAATCTAATTCTAAAATCTAAACTAAAGCTAAATCATCAAAAAATTTACAAGCGGTAAATCACCAGCCCCAAATTACTAGCCCAAAATTCCAGAGTATGTATTCAATGTATTGTATGTATTGTATACTTTGAATAATAGTAGAAAAATGTTTTAATCTATATTTACTCTATCTCTCTTCATACCTCTCACTCAGAGCCCAGCGCAGTCAAGGTCTGTCCACCTATGTTTTATACAGGGAGTATTTAATATACTATTTACCGATGACCTTGACCTCTAAGGATATATCAAGGTGACGATGTTTTATTTAAACATTCATATTCCATATTTTGTGATTTTATGATTTCTAAACGTAATTTCTAAACGTAGTACAAATACAGTTTCCCGGAAAATTTTCAGAGATGTCTGGATATATTTTCAGAAACTTAGGGTTTTAGAATAAAGCTGATAAAATTAACACTTTTGTGTATGGGAAGTTTTGGAACATTCTGTACAAATTACAAAAGTAATATATACTAAATGTTCATAACGTTTGAGGTAAAATTTCAAAAAATTGATATATCGAAATAGTTCTAAGTTAAGGTTTTTAAAAAAAGGAACATTTTTTGCAATTAAACTTTTCATCTTTTAAGCATATACCCAGATTTTCCTAGTTACAAAGTTATGTTACATTTCAAAAAAATTAATAGAAATATAAGGCTTTAAAAAAGGAATTGAAATAGATTTCATTATGGGATGCCAGTAACTGATTTTACTTGACAAGTTTGCATGTAACGTGTAAAATCTGGAATTTTGTCAATTTAAATATTAAACGAGACCACCTCACGTCTATCACTACCTCTTCCAATTTTGATAGATGGTAATATTACAACTTGAATGAAAGAATGACTTTGTTGGTAGTTACTCGGGTAGCTCAGGGAAACGTCTACTGTACTCATGTTTGTCTAAATATTAAAGAAATTTAAGATTTAGAATCGTGTACATTACAGTCGCTTGGAAAATGTCAAAAAAGAAGGCAATTATTTTCCCTTATTTCATTCAATTGCCAAGTTATTTCAATTACAATGTTAATATTTAATAAAAATAGTATAAAATTGAATTAAATAATTAATTTAAAAAAACGTTTTCAGGTAGTACCGTACTAACAAGCTGTGATTATTTATATTTGTAATACGATAATGAAGTATAATTGAAAATAATTATCATATTTAAAATTATCTTATTATATGGATTTCTGTTTTTACATGCATTGTAAAATATTTTTTATCGTTTTAAATAAAGTGATTTTGTACAAAGTGATTCATTACAGTTGATAAAAGATCATTTAAAAATTGGTAATATACTTTTATCATATCCACCCACCATAATTAAGTCTCGTCTGTAGGCAATTTATAATATTTGAGTTATATATATATATAAAATTTTTGTTTATTTTATAGAAAGGCTTTTTTTTTTTGTTTAAAACTTTTCCTCATCTCTTACGCTTTTAAAGTCATGTCGAAATTTGGCTGTAATTTATTGTATTTTTTGAAGTCACGCCACAAAGCACACGAACTTGTAATGTAAGCAATGAAAACAAATTTATTAATATAAATTTTAGAGGTTTCTCGAAGCCTCCACCATTTTAGGATATGACTACAGAAATCAGAAGCCAATCGAAGTTCAGTTAAACATTAAACTGTATACATAAACTTGTATACATTATTTAAATCACCTTATATATAAAAACCGTTTTTAAATAATATTTATTATTTGTAGAAAATTAGATAAATTATAAATAATTATTGTTATTACTTCAATAGAAAATTATAATAAATCTATTTACATTATATATCTCCTGTATTATATATTAATTATATTATATTATACTATATAATATAGTTTATTTTTGGTATTTATAACAATTCCAATCTGATGATGATATATTCTCTGAATGAATAATAGTTCAATAAATTTAGATTATGCAGTATAACCCGCTTTAGTCGGACATCATAAACTTAGATCTCGGAATAGCATTAATAAGAAATTTAAAACAAATTATTATTTTGAAGTGACCGTTTAAGTTCAAAACTCAGCCAGTATTACTCAATCCCTCTTCGGATTATGAAATTTTTTTTCTGTGAGAATATATCTCGTAATGATTTTCCAAAAGGGGGAAATTTTAAAAACATCTGGTCTCAATATTCCTAGTTTATGATCAATATCATTTCTTCGTGACCTAAATATCGGTTTAGGATTCAAATGGTAGAAATCGAATTCCTTATAATTTCGTCATGACCACCCATTCGTATGTCACAAGCTTCTAATTCCCATTTCTTCTCATCATTTCTAGTGGCATTTCATATTCAGGTATCTTAGGTATATCGCAAATAATTTTATAGTAAAGCTACAAGCTTTTTAATCCCAGGTTTCGTATTAAACTGGTCAGTAACCGCTGTTTAGTTTTGTACAAGCTTCGAAAAATTTGTTTCCCGTATTATTCTCAATAGACCTCTTAGTCTACATGGTTATTGAGTAATATATTCGAAACAAATGTCATGAAATAATATGAATATAAAAAATCAATTGTAAATACACACAGGTACGTTTATGTGTATCTGCCTAAAGTTAATCTCTCTGTTGGATTGTGAGATTAATATTATATCGGTATATACAATATAATATATATTTATATAAATTATCTACATATAATATATTAATGTAAATTAAATGGTATAATATAATTGAATTAATGTTTATAATATAATTACGCTATAATCACATGTGGGTACATTATATATTTATATATATATATATATATATATATATGTATATGTCTACCTAATTATGTTGTTTAGATATAGAAATAAAATTTATAGTACCACTTACAAATAAATAGGGATCATTTGATTAATTATTAGGTATCTAAACACCAAAGGATAATTTATTTATATAGAAAAGATAAGAGATCGATCTTACAATCAAAAATGATGGTAAGATCGCAAGAACATATAAGTAGTTGGGGATAGTTTAGATTCCGAATCCAGGTTTCCTAGACAGACCTATATCCAGATACTAGTGCCCCATATTAACTTCCCAACCGGATGAGATTAACGACACCCATCGTTCTTTGTTTACATTTTTGGTAGCTCCAAATGTGGTGTATATCATTGGATTCTTCGTGGACATTGCAATGTTAATTGGTATGGTGATATGCCTACTTAAATTTTAAATCCTAAATTTTTTCGTCATATGTCATTGAGGATGAATGTCATCTATTTTCTCCCTATTCAAAAAACGCTTCTAGTCCACGTTAGAGGGCCAGGGTCTCTGACTCACAGATCTTATTGAATGTCATTTACATATCAAACTTCCAGAACTTTTTCCTACTTTAATAACTTCTATCTATGTTCAGCTAAGATCCTGAGAACGTTTATTGCATTTTAGTTTTCGCTTCAATGAAAATGTTTTAAAAACCTCCGCCTTCGGAACGTACAAATTCCGTCGCTGAAATTATTTGAAACTTCAAATTTGAATTAATATTTTGAAACTTCAAAATCTGTCAAATTATTTTCTATCCTGAAATATCTCACCATTAAAAGAGTAGTAATCGACATGAATGAAGAAGAGACCACTTCTCTTAATTTTTAAGTAATAAACTCTAAGAACTAATAAAAACATAATTGAATTTATTAAAAATTAAGATGAACACATCAAGGTACGGGCTGACTGGCTGCCTAATTTATTTTTAAAATATTCAAAAAACCCGATGAATACTTAGCATATCCATAAAAAAAAGTCTCATTAAAACGAAACAAATGACTTTATGAAAAACAGAAATAAATTTAAAACAAGTAATGTAACAACTAACTGAGTTAACTGTTTGAATACCCAGTATATACTGAGTTTATAGAAAAATTTATCAAACAAAAGTTGTTTATTTTAAAAAGAAGAAGATTGTTTGTTATTAAATTTTTGTTATATCTCTTACGGTTTCAAAGAAAAGGCAGTTTGCCCAAACATGCTCTGACTTTTCCCATTAACAAACTTGACCTTAATTTTTTGCTCTAGAACACATAAAATAAATTTCAGTTCGTAATCTCTAAAATTTCGTTCTTGAGTTATCGTGTTCACGGACAGGCAGACAGACAGACAGGCAGACGGGCGGACGGACAGACATGCGGAAATGGATTAATTAGATAATTTTACACCTTTAACAATATTTTTTTTCTACGATCAATTTTTTCAAGCGTTACAAAGTCGGAACTAAAGTCAATATACCTTGTATATTTACAAATATACTGGGTATAAAAATTTACATTAAAATAAAAAAACAAAAACAATTGAACAGCAAATAAAACATAAAGGTTAATGAGAAAAAAACACATAAAAACATAGAAACAGACGTATATTTTATTATTTTGTTTAATTGCCATATCGTACACGCTTTTTCATATAATAATAAAAAAACAATATAAACAATCTTGTTTATATTGTTGTGTTTGTACCCAACCTTGGAACAATATTCACAAAATAACAACCGAAAAAAAGCTTTTGTGTGAATCTCTCAAACGACCTGGATATGCGGATATGATAAAAAACTGAAGATATTGAAAGAAAAACCACGAATTGTTTTTCGAAAAAACCCTGAAAAACCAATTAAAAACAACATTTTATCATCTTAATATGAACGTTCGTTTCACATTATTTGGAATTTATAGTTTCACTTACTTGAATAAATTAATATTAGTATCATCCAATAGTTTTTACAATTTTTCAGAATGAACAGTTAAGACAGTATTCAATGTTTCGTATTAACGTTTAATTAATCTAATTACATTATTTTTGTAAAAAATGTATTCTAATTTTATAAATTGTAATTAAAAGCAGTACTTAGGCAACTCAATGTACCCATAAAAACAATATAACAAAAAAGATATTATATCAACAAACTCATTAATTATATTTCAAATTTTGCCCCTATTCCTAGAACATTTGTTTGACACAGGCGTGACACAGGCACCAAATTAGCAACAAGCAACATATCTCTGAATCCATATCCCAGAGATAGTTACGATTAGCTAATTCATACTGATGATGACTACATTGTAGTCGAAATACGTATTTATAAAATACAAACAAATGTTCTAGGAATAGGGGTAAAATTTGAAATATAATTTCAAAAAAACCTAGAGTTCTCTTTGATTATTTTAATATTTTAATAATCTTTATAAACTCATTAATGATTATTAAATATTCAGGCAAAATGAACGCTTGGTTTAAATTCCAAACCATTGTCTTTTATTCAATTTGTATAAAGTAGGTTTCAGATCGAATATATCAGGATATCTTGGTATATTCCTACACATTCTCTTTCAGCAGATATGACAGAAATCTGCCATAACTCATACACGTAGAACCGTGTAAATATAGAGGTAAAAATTAAAATAAATGAATGCCTATTTAATAAAATATGTAAATTCATTAAATTTAAAAAAAAACTGCTATATAGCAATAAAAATTCTTTTAGTTTTATTTATCAACATTTTTTCCGTATTTACTGTTTTTTTTTTATATTTGTTTAAAAATGTGTGAACAATTTTGGCAAATTTATTTTGTAAAATATATAAAATTTTTAATTTTTTTAAGGTAGTTCACTCTTAAAAATCTTGTAACTCATTTCTACAAGAATTTTTTGAAATTTAAATATGATATGAAGCTTTTTGTCTTTTGGTTTAATTTTAAAAAAAGCTTTTGCCCGATTGGTCATTTTAAGCAAAATATTTGCAAGCAAGTTGAGTTTTTTAACATTGTCGATAAAAGTAAACCGTTCGCGCAATAAAGCAGATTTTTTATAAAGATATTAATATTAAAAGGTGATAATATTCAACTGGGGCACCAAAATGACATCTATTTCGATCAACACTCCCGTTCAAAAAAAAATGAACAGACCTGAACCGAATCAGTCTCACACAATTTTGATTATTCTTGTAGTAGCAGATACAACATTTTATTTAATTTTTACTCGTTAGAGTACGATATAACACTTCACATGTATTAACATTAAACATATTCTTTAAAATCTCACTCTGTCACTGACACCGTATGTACAAATAAAAAATATAAATTCAGTTTTTACTTTCATTTCTTTTTTACACACTTAAAAAATATACTACTTATCTTTGTTTATAAATAAATAAAATTATACATTATACAGAGAACTACAAAAGTGAAGAGTTTTATGAAATGTAAGAAAATTAACATTTCAGGTCTGTTCATTTTTTTTGAACGGGAGTGTATATATGGCTACAGAAGCAAGCATTCTTGTTTCAAAAGTTTATGATTGATTTGTGTCTTATTCATTCGGTTTTCAAAAAAATGCTTTGAATAAAAGTCGTTCAATAAAAATATACAATAAAACGTCTATTCGAAATTTTTTCTAAAAATAAAAGCTATTGTTATTGTTATAGTACATTGTATTATAAACGTTAAAACACGATGTATGTTATACTTGTATGTTCAATCGGCATCGCTGTAATAAGTGAGTTTATTATACTATATTTTATCCATTATGCTTTGGCTGTCATGCGTACGAACAACCTTAATAGTGAAATTTAATTTTTAATATACGGTTCATGTTTACACATACAAATCTGAATATTATATTTGATCAAATCGTGCCCCCCTACCAGTTTTTATTTTTATGTTTTTTTATATCAAACGATAATTTTTTCTATATTTTATTGAATTGCTTCTAGGCTGAATTATTATTTAATATTTGAACGGAAAAAAATGTGAATATAAGCTATAAAATTTATTAGCTAGATTATGTATAAATATTAATCAGAAGCATACTAAAAAGGAATTATATGATTTAAATAAATTATTTGTATAGTATTCAACTGAATCGATGTGCACATACTAAATTAGAATTAATGCGAAAAAATGCGAAAACTAAAGCTTTGTATTAAAAATATACGTTTTATAATAAAACTTTATGTAAATAAAAATATAGTTTAACTTTTTTTATTATTAACGGCCATGGTTAAATTTTATAATAAATAGTAATAATTTTTATACCCGGTATTTAAGATATGTACAAGGGTATAAGTTTAGCTCAGATTTTATAACGGTTAAAAAGCTGATCATAGAAAATTTCAGACTTTGATCTTTTATGTGGATCCAAAAACTTCTGTGGTACAAATTTTAAAGTCAATTTTTAAACATTTCCCCTGTATCATTCCCTTGCATATATTCCCCGGTCTACGCATTCAAGTGAGAAAAAGTGAGTGTAGGTAAACAAAACTGCAAATTATTATTCGATCTTAAAAATTTATTTAGGATCTGAGTTTTCTAAAATCTGAATTTCCAACTCTCAAAAATTCAAAATAACAGACAATATTTTTTAAGTCTTAAAATAATAAATTCTAAAAAAAATGTTTTTAATAAAAAGTAAGCCCTTTTCTAATCTAAAAAATATACCAAAAATAAAAACAATAATTTTCCATAATTTATATAAAAACTTTTTTTCACTGTTTATTTCCAAGTGAAGTATTTAAAAAAAAAGTGAAATATTACAAAAGAAAATCCATTAAGAATGTGTATAAGTAAGTTTTAATAATAAAATGTTCGATTGTTGGATGAGATTTACCAAATTTCATGAGCCTTTCAAAAGTATAAGCGAACCGACAGTCTCAGGTAACAAAATTTGATAGAAAGTCTCATTCAATGCTAAATTTTAATGGTCGGTCACTGATCTAAAAAAGGACCCAAATATATAAATAAATAAATACATATACTGATTTAGACAAGGAATCGATATTTAACATAAAATTTACATGAAATTATACTAAATGATAATACAAATTATATCGTTGTTTTGCCCTGACAGGTTAATTACCTCTTAATATCGACAAATTAACAAAAAATAAAGTAAAACGTTGCATTCACATAATATTATAACCTATATGTTTGCAATAATTTCAGAGGCCACCCATGATAAATTTGCACACACAAAAGTCTGAACCTACCGCAGCACGAATTTATAAAACAAAGTGTTTTTTATTTATTTAAAAAGTGCCCAATGGGTAACTTTTATATGCATTATTAATAGTTTTCTTTTCAAACAGTCAAAATAATGTTGTAATTATTATATTAAATAATATTAGTACTTTTAAATCATAAAACTTTTGTGTTATTCATATGTATAGTACAATTAGTTTGTGAAATGTTGGAGGTGAAATCATGTTTAATTATATTCATCCAGTTTAACTTAATGTTGTGTTGCGGAGATTTTTGAAGACACTTTGTAATTTTAGGTTAAGGTTTTGAAATTTTGTATGAGTGATTGTACTATCGCAATAAAAACAAATGAAAATAACAACTAACTGAGTTAATTGCTTGAGTATCCAGTATATACTAAATCTATGGAAAAAGTTTCAAACAAAGGTTTTTTTATTTTAAAAGAACATTTTTATCTTTAAATTTAGGTTCTCCTACGGTTTTAAAGATAAACAGTTTTGCCTTTTTTGCCCAAATATGGTCCGATTATGGCCAATCATGAAGATGAAGTATGAAGTGTTCATTTGACATGCAAACTTCAAATGTTACTTAGCATAATACACTTTTTTAAATAAATAGTAGAGAGTTGTTTCGGTCTATATGACCATCCTCGAATTTTGAGCATGCCTTTTTTTTATTTCTTCAAGAGTTTTACAAAATAAAGCTCTCCACAATAAACCATGAAGAATTAAATTTCAAATGTTTTGCCCCGATTTCTAAATCAATTATTTGCATTTTATAAATACGTATTTCGACTACGAAGTGGACATCATCAGTATGAATTAGGTAATCGTAACTCTCTCCGGTAGTAGTCATTCATCAGGCTGATGAAGGATTGTAATCGACATACGTATTTATAAAATCATCGACAGTTGTTACATTTGCTGTTTCTTTTTTATTTAATTATTCTTCGATATTTTTTCAACCCTCATTATTTAATCATATGGCTTTACTTGAAATACTAATTATAAGGAAAGGAACAAAACGTTCAAATTGATGTTGCTGCTTTCTGTTTTGTTTTTTTTATGTTCGTGTAGGTACTCAGTGTTATAATTAGTTCGAATTTATAATGATTACAAGTGATTACAATCGATTTAAAAAACAGGATATTTTATATTTTAATGGGTTTTTTTTAATGTTATGCATTTTAATAATACTGGAGACGACGATGCATTTTGCTTGGGAATTAGGACAAAAGTTTTTTTATGCATACAATTTAACTATCAATTTCAATAAAATTGTTGATTTAACAAATACCCGGTACTTATTTAAATTGGTGTATAATTATTAATGAATTTGCAGTAATTATTATTAAATACTTTAAGAGTATAGTTTTTACAAGATTTTATTTAACTTGCAATGTATGTATGAATGGATGTATGTATGCTCGGGTTAAATCTTGCAAGCTGAATTAGAATCACTTCCTCTTATCCTACGGAGTTGAATTTTTACATGTTGGTTCAGGTCCGATGACAATGCATTTTTATGGTAAGCATTGTCATTTAAATAATTTATCAATTATTTCACAATATTTTTTTACAAGCTTAAGATTTTATACTTCAATAATTTGATTCTATAGATATTAATTTTACAATCTTTTAATCCGAATACAATAAATTATTGTAATTGAAATTAAATTATTCCTTAATTTACTACAAGTGGAGGGTAAGGCAAGTATGTTTATCGTTAAACTTAATGACCAATTTGTTATATCCTATTTCATAAATTCTATTTGAAATTATCTAGTACTATAATTAGTATAAACTTTAATTATCTATAATTTCACAGTAACCTAATTTTAGTCCTATGGGAAAATCTCTATAAAGTAATTTTAATTTATTAATTTATATCTTCGATATAGATAGATACAGATTTTGAATTGAATTTTGTTGGTTTCTTGAATAAAACAACTTTCAGAACAAAACAATAATTTTAATAACTCAGTTAACTGTTCAAATATCCTATACATATTGAGTTTTACCTTTATACACGCAAAATGTATAAAATCATGACTGTTTTATATTCTGTAATGTTATTTTTACATTCTGGTTTTTTATGAGTTGAAACTGTGAGCGTCATTCAGCAACGAGTAATTTTGTGAGCGTGTCCTAAATGTATTATACACAACCTTCCATGAAGAAATTCTCTAAATGATGGTATAGTTTAGAAGCGAGCAAACAGACAGAAGCGGATAACGATTCTGTTTTATAAGGTACTGGTGCCTAATAAGGCCCACTTTTTCCCAAATCACTAAACAGTATCGTAAATATTGATTATTAATGCATCCGATATTTGAGAAAAATCATCACAATTGATTATATTTCCATTTTTTGACATCAAATTCTTGATATGAAAAATCATACACATCTAGGGATGGGAATTATGTTTCCATGAAAATATGATAATATTAGAAACTTCGACTGTGGGTCTTATTAGGAACCGGGTCTCTCAATAAGGCCCATTACAAAACTTAGTCAAATTAAAAGTCAAATCAAAGTTTATTAATTAAGCGAAAATTTATTGAAATTAATTAACAAAAAAAGATTAAATTTATTACTCTTAATAAGGCTACAATCAAGTGGGCCTTATTAGGGGCTTTTACAAGCGATGGCAAAAAGGACGTTTGAATAAATAAATCAATAAAATCTCCTTGCTAACAATTTTATGAAAAGCTTAAATATGAAGATCCAATATAAAAAAATCAGCACTTTAGTCATCAAAAATTTCAAAAAACTGATTAATCAATATTATAAACAGAGTGCCCCTTGTTGATACATCCCTGATAAACACGGATTTTCTGTCTAACCGAAAACGTATTTGAATAAAACTGTTTGCATATTTGTCTATTGATGTTTTTGCATATTGATTTCGAATTAATTCGACAATTACAATAACGACTTTGCATAACTAAGCTTTATTAGAACCCGGGGCGACAGTACATTAGGCGACAGTACCTTTGATATAACTTGGTGATCCTCCCATGATGGTTTTCTTTTTAATATATTTCTGAAAAATATCTTTACTACTGTTACCTTAATCGAAATCTAAAATTCGCAATACAATCCTGTACTTCATTCAAAATAATATAATTTCGAATAAAATGTACTCCTATAAAATTTGTTGCAATTTGGTGTATGTTAACAAAGTACAACGACATAGTTACATGTTTTCACACAAACTTTTACTGGATGATTTAATGTAAATGAGTTTTGACGATTGTTTTTTAGCTCGATAATACGGTTATTCGTTTTTTTTTTTAATATGAGGTTTTTATACATTTCATTTAACTATTTTATAGTAATGGTAATGTTTATTTAATAACTTTTTAACATTGCCGTATGGTTTTTTTTTGTATATATGCAAATAAATTTTATATAATAAATATATAAAGTATGTGAAACTCGTTGAAAAATCAACGTTCCAATCAACGGTTTTCTTATAAAATAGTATTACTTCAAAATAAAAAAAGGTATCGTCTGCCATAATTTTACCGCTCATACCCAATTTTAAGGCTTATATTGCTTCTACTTTTGTATGTTTAATCTATCAACTTTTATTTAGTCAACTTGAATTACTTTTGTTCTGTTGAACATTGTTTTATTTCAGAAATTTTTAGGAAATAACTCTCTTTTCCTACGTGTTTAATCGAATTGAAAAGCATTCGTTAAAACCCATTTCTATGCGACTATCGGACATTCAACAAAATTTATTTTTTTATTATTTTATACAATTTAGGTTAATAATGGTTTGTTTTAAAAAATAAATAAATATTTCAAATTAAATTTTTTAGTTTATAATTTAACATACTGGCTTGAATATCGGAATTAATATTCACTAATTAGCTAATAGAAAAGCTCATTGAATTTTGACTCTATTTACTTAAAACTCATATATTTTGTGTTTTGTTTAAAAACATTAAAACAAGTTGACCCACAGATAAACTTAGGGAAATATATAGCATCGTAAAAGTGGAAATCGATATTGAACATAAAGTTTTCCAAACTGTTTATGTTTTTTTCGAATGCTTTGTATGTAATTCACATACTTCTGTTCTATAAAATAAAATTTATCTTAAGTGTTTCCGTATTTATAAATGAAGCTAAAAAATGTATCGTTACTATAATTTATATAATTTATATAATTCATAGATTGTCATAATATTCCATAATAAATGTGTTCGTATAAACAGGATGTACTTAAAATCCCGGGAAGAATATATATTCGTGTAATCTTTTATCTATATATTTTTTTCATTATCATAAACTCGCAAATTGTTTCCCTTTTGAGCAACATGGTTTAAAAGTTTTGAAAAGATATGGCTTAAGGACGTTACATAAATCATCTTCATTAAGGTACAGTCATATTCAAATTTGTTAATATTCAAATTTGTTCGATTCCCAACGGCGGCAGTTTTTCAATTAAGTTAATTAGAAAAAAAAATTAATGGGGCGGATTGACTAAACTGTCGGCGTATGGGCAAGAACGAAAGTAACCGGCTATGATTGTGAAGGTTTTTTGCAGTTCCCTTCTGCAGTTTCCTTCAGATGCTGGAAAAAAGCTCCAAGAAAATGGACAATAATAGAGGTAACGGGGGGAAAGGATTGTAATTGCGACTGCAGCATGAAAATAGTGGAGCACAATGGAACAATGTACCAAGATTCACTATATCGCTAACTAATCAGAAATATTATATAGAGTATATTTATCAATATCATCGCCTCGAATATTTCTTTTTCGAATCTATCAAGAAAAATATCACCATTTGTAAGAGATCATAATTTTTTACTAAAATCGCTCAAAACGCTGAAAAATAGTGATTATTCCAAGCAACTCCCTAAACGTTATGCAAATTCGATTTGTTTTTTTAAATGTTAATATCAACTATATTTTATTGGTTTGAAAGAATCATTTTGAACAAAATAACCGAACGTCCTTAAATTATTGGTTCAGATTACAGTAACATATTCGCAAACTATTTAACCACTTTTTCGTATGTGCTACATCCGACATATATTTACGTGATGCCTTCATAAACTATATATAAACTACGAGAAAACATTGTAAATTTACTATAGTTTTTAGTATTTAATACCACTTTGAATGCATCCCAAATTTTACCACACACATAAAGTTGACTACTTACTATGCTTATAGTCACGAAATAAATGCATTTCTGCAGATAAAACATCACATACGAACGAGTACATACAGTCGAATGACGTTCCAATTTAAATTGGAAAAACATTTCTCTGTGTTGTAGAAAACTGTGTTTTCGAACTTTTTATTTTCAGTATAAATTTGAAATTCGTTACTAGTCAAGGTTATTTTTTTATTCTTTAATTAGTTTTTTTGAATAGTATGTAGTCTGTCAGTTAGAACAAATAGTATAAAAGACAATACAGAAGCTTAATGCTACAGAGTTCTGCCAATTAAAGCTATAAAGTTATATTAGCATTTATTCTAGAATTTTATTATATCGGGTGTCCAAAAAGTATGGACACGGCATAATAAATCATTTAAGGTGGCTCTAACTAAAAATTTTCAAACGGTAAGCCTTAGTAATTTTTCCTGAGGAATCGAATACACTAATCAGATTTTGGGTCCGATAATCAGATTTTGGGTCAGATTTTCAACCCATAATGGCGAAGAAGGGTCTAACTTTGAAATTTTACGGGAAGTGTGTGTCACGATATCATCATACATTTTTTGTTACATACAAGCTATAAAAGTTTCTAGTAATTTACCACTTTTGTTTTCTATTCACGACTTGATTTAATCTACAAAATTGTTAGTTCAGTATGAGACGGCACTAATACATTGAAGATTAATTATGTATATATATTCCAATTGGTGTTGTAAGATAAGAAAGTCGCTTTTCTTATAGGTTCATTCTCATGCTGTCTGATCTCGTTTGTTTATTAAACCAAAAATTGAATTATATGTTGTCAAGTTTCAACACTAAAATTTTGTAACACTAAAAAGAATTGTTAACGATTTCTAAATCTATTATAACAATTCACGTTTAAACAATATCCGACTAGATTACCTTTGGTAATTAGTAATTAGTATTTGATTATTTGCACTCATATGTCCATACAGCCTACACTAATTACTAGACTCAATTAGTAAATATAATTATTAATAGTATTATAATACACAAAATATTTGATATGATTTTATGGAAATTTAATACTATTAAAGCCTTTTTTGTCAATTTTGAAAGTAGAAATTCCGTTATATTGTATCTTTCCTCGACTGTGTCTTTGTTGGACTTACAAGAAAACTTTTACATCTTTTTCTTGAATATTTTTCTCATAAAACGAACTGTTATCGAGTTATTTTGTGAAAACGTTTCTTTTTTGTACCTTTAATTGAAGATAGTAGGTCGCGCTAACCCTCCTCAAGATCGAAAACTTTTATTTTTCATCAGAGTCAGTACTTAAACATCATACTTCATAATCATTACTACAACATCTTTTGTAAGGCATTCAAATATTTTTCGATATACAGACGCCATCATATCCTAAACTAACTACATTAGTAAATGATATTACAAAAATGTATATTTTTTCTGATGTATAAAAACTAAAAACAAACTTGATAAAACCGTATTAAGATTTAAACAAAATTTTCGTTTTGTTTTGTTTTCCATTCTAATTTGCTTCTCAAAAAAAAAAGAAGAAGAAAAAACTACACATATATATAGAATAAAAAAATATATATATACTTATGACAACATAAAAATGTAAATAAACATAAAAGCCTGAGGCACATAATACGAAAAATTATGAAAGAAAAGAACTTATTATTTAAAACAAAGATATTCTAAGTATGTTTCGCATTTGTTAAAATAAATTTATGTTAAAAGATATATCAATGTAATCTTTATTTATACATAATATGTACTCGGAAGTATACTGGGATACTGTGAAATGAAGAGTGTTATATAACCTAGGGTGTCCAAGTCCTAGAACCAGTCCAAATGACCGATTGGTCTGAGGCGTTATGTCTACGCAGTATGCCTACTTGGAAACTGGTAGGTTATGGGTGCGAATCCCGACATCGGCAGTTTGTCAATTATTAAGAAGAAGAAAAAGGAAGCGGTTAATTGACTAAACTGTCGGCGTATGGACAAGAACGAAGTAACCGACTATGCTTGAAAAGGTTTTTAGCAGTATCCTTCACGAACTCCAGATGAATTTCGGCATAGTTCCTATCCTATTTGCAGCCGCATTTCCTACCACGTCTACCTAGTCTATACACAAAAATTCCTTCCACTCCACTCACATCCTCACATCCTTTGGCATCAAAATGGACCTTATGGTTGAAGTGTAGTCCGTCCAGGACAGCCTCTTCCATCTATCTATCTAACCTAGGATGTATTCGTTTTTGGCGCTTACACGCTCTCATTTAAAACATTCAAAAAATTTAGAAATGCAATGGAATACACCATGAAAACCCCCAGTACACATGGCAGAAAAATAAGCATACGCTTCGTTTGTATTCGTTTGTATATATTCATTTTGGGAGTTAATTCGATTTGGCTCACACGCTTTTGCTGCCCTCCCTCGATGGATAAAGCGGATATGGGCGTGATGTCTATCGTTGAACCAAACCATTAGCGCGCTTTGTCAGTATATATAGCGTCGGATTGAACACAAATATCAACGCTTGATGACGATGAAAGCGCCCAAAACAACAACAGTTAATATTCGATAATCAAAATCCCTTCGATATTTTTAGTATTATACTATAAGCATAGTAAATAAAATAAGCATTGTACCTATACAAACAAAACGGTCGAATATTTTATGGGTTGTAATAATTTATTATGTTGTTTGAATTACCAAAGTGTATGTCGCGTCTTTTATCATGCTTCTCATATGCAGGATCGCTTAAAAACCAACCCCTCTGCGAAACAAACATATAACCGTAGTATATTAATAATAAAACTTCTCGAAATATGCATGTAGTGTATGCTAGTGTGCGCAGATATAAAGAAAATTTAGAAAAATAGTTCATCAACTAGACACATTATATTTTTCAATACCAATGTAGGTACATTCACTAGCTGGCAGAAAGCTTTCACGATCTGCCAAACCATAATTGACAATGATGCAAAATCAAACAATTAAACAATTAAAAATCAAACTTTATTCTTTCGGGCAGCAAAAGTACGAGTAGATTAGATTAGATTCGAATCAAGAGTAATTCTTATAAAGAGCTTTTGTACCGCGACCAATTTGATTTATTGTGCCTCTGTTCCTTCAAAGATGTGCCATATAGTCTTGATAAACACTAAGATATCCTTAAGCGACACCTCAGTGATTTCACTGGATGGAGATCTCTCCATCCCAAATGATAATGTCTTTTGAGAGAGACGCTTTCCCATTCACAAAATACGAGTATGTTTCTTATAATAACAATTTGTTTGACTATCGAGGAAAGGAGCCAAATAATAAATAGGATGTATTGGAGTATAATGGTCAACCCACGCCTGACAGTTTCCAAAGACGCTCCCCAAGAGACATAGAGCCACTAGTAACAAGGAGAAATATGAATTTGGGTTCTTATCTTGGCAAAAAGTTAATCTACAAAGATTTCAAATGTAACAAATTTTTGATTTGTTGATAAGCGAACTATTTGGTTCTTGTTTCTGTTAACTTTATGAGGCTATGAAGTGGACTGATAATTTTACCTGGGATAATTTGTTACTACAGCTGGGATCTCAATTCATATGACCATTTATCATTGCAAACGTTTCTAGACATTTTATTCGCTTTTATCTACGACAAGGGTTTTGTTGCTATAATTTCTTAGAACTATCTTTTCAATTCAAAAATCATACAGAGACTTCAATAAGTTTTTTTCATTAAATTGAGTTGGACGATCATGTTGTTTACCGTGGAGCAGTATTCGTTATTTGACTAAATTTGATTTAGGCTTACAACATTTTATACCTATGGTTAGTTTAGAGTATATGCAATGTCCCTTACAATAAATATATCCACAATTTAACCGTACGAGAATAATAATTCACCAACTTTTAGAGACAACAGGGTATGCATTTTTTTCTATTTTTCTAAAACAAAAGCGAATATTTTTTGCATACGAACGCTATGTGTGTGTGTGTGTGTATTCGTGTGTTTTTTTTCTGAAGGAAAAATAGAACAGAAGCCAACCATACAAATAGTCAAATTGAAAAAAAAGGAATTATACACAATAGATTTGCAAAAGAGAAACTGAGCTCTCTCAGTAAGGTATTTCAACTATTTTGAATGAATATATAATACATACATACAACATCATTTCATCACCGGTATATACATGCTTTCGCCTTACCCGAAAAAAGGTAAACGGCGGTTTTGTTGTGTGTGTTCAAAATTCACAAAGGATTTCTTGTTTATATGTTTTATATAAAGAGTATTATCATTTTATACCGCAATACACAGGGTTTAACAATGTGGTGATTATTGTGTATGGTGAGAATTTTGCAATGTTATTTGTAACCTTCATCTACGTATGAAGTATATGTTTGACGTTTTTTAATTCAATTTAAAAAATCTTACAAAGACATCTATGTTTCTTTTTCGTTCAGTGATTGACAGAGATGAATTCAGAGCTTTATTTAGACCTCCAGACTTTCAATAGGGTAAAATATTAAAGGTCTTCTCAGAGATTAAGCTTGACAATTTCGTTCTGGTTTTGCACCGCGTAACCAAATGGTATCAACGGATTGCAAAATAACTTATCAAGTATATTTCAGCAGATTACGGAATAGTATTCCTTGCAATAAAGGATGGAAGAGTCGATATAAATTTTCTATGGAATATAAGTAAAAATTAAGTACCAGAAAAAAGGAATATATACGTGATCTTATCTGCCATCTGTCATAAAGTTCTAAAACAATTAAATTTATAGATACCGTAACATCAGGTAGATTTAATTTTAGTTGTCTTTAAGTTGGCTGTAGCCGCTGCAAGTAATTTTATTAATCAACTACCACCTGTTCTTACGTACTAGAAGAATTGAATCTAAACTTAATCTTAGCTCCCGTCTACATTAAGTTCGAGAAAAAATGAATTTGTACAAGATCTTAGCTTCCACAGCTGATCTCAGCTGGAATTTCTGCATTCGACTAAATTGATAAAGCCATATGAACAGACGAAATAGTGTGATGTGTTTTGATAACTTGGATCTTTAAATCTGAATTAATACAATTATCATTTTATCATTTTTGTGATCCATCATTTCGATTCTTTGTTTGATTATTTTCTAATATTTATTTTTAGTTTTTATTGTTATATTTATTTTTATTGCATTCGTTATATTCATATTTATATTAAAATAATATGAATAAAAAATGAAAACGATAGAACAAAGCTGATCTGTTTTGACATATGTTCAGGTTATTAGTGCATGTATTTGTTGACATCGATGAACTCTGAAGCTTGAGTTAAGTATAGTGCAAGTTTTTCCCACTTAATATCTCTCGAAATTTGGGTTAAATATCAATTCCCACTGCAAATTCATTAGGATCTCAAAAATAATTAATTTTTCAGACCGATGTACCCCTGTAAAAACATTGTATTAAATCAAAAATGAGAATATCGAGAACTCATATTTCAAATAAAGACAAGACGAAACTGAAATACATAATTTTGAAAACAATTAAAAAAATTGTATTACAACCATGAACGTTTTATGAGTAATTTTATTCCAGTTTTTTTTTTTTTGCGCTACGCTTTTTCATTCCATTCCTCTCACTACTGGCCTTTTTTTTTGTAATTTATTGGATTTTTTTTCGTTGTAGCAAGAGTATTTTGTAACGTATAGTAGTTAAACTTTAATTTTCCCTTTGGGGATTTACGATGTGAGCTTTTGTGAATAAAATAATAATATGCATATTTATGTATGCATCAGTTGGTATAAGGATATTAAATAGTGACATACCAGCTATTTATTATACATATACGTATATAGCAGAGGATAGTTATATAATCACCATTATTATTAGAGCGTATGTATCTACTTTGTATGTAGTATATACATGAATCCAGATACTAGAAAATTTAATTTTATATATGTACATGCATATATTGTTGTAAAAGATTTTAATGAATTCATTGGGAGTAAATAATTAAATCATATGAAAAGTAATTACCATCTGACCTTAAGGTAGGCAGTGTAATAATATTATAGTAGGGGAACCTGGGTCAAATGCGTATTATAGTTAACGATAAACTTCAATATGAAATTATTACGTCACAGTTACTTATTTTGTTACAACCCATTTATTAAGGTTGTTAAGGGAATATAAATCATAATAAATTGAATCATTTGTTCAATCTTGGAGAATTATGAACAATTTTCCAAGTATATAAATTTATTTTATTTATTAGTTTAAGAAAAAAATTCTGAACGGAAATAAACTTCAATTGAAATTTTTGTGATTTTTACCTGATTTATACCAAAATATCTTTATCACTAGTAGTTTAATTTCATGATAAATATGCGAAACTGACATTTTCTATTTACTGCGTGTTGAAAATATAATTTTTGAAAATTTATTGGTCATAAATTGGATATCAGATCTTTCTCAAAAGATAAATTTGTATGTATTTATTATTAAAAATATATTGAAAGGCTTTTGTCTTAACTATGCTTTAATCTCTCATTCTCCCATAATCTAACTTTCTAAGCACACAACATTACCTAGTCTTACCAAGTACAACATTTTGATTCGAGTCTCAATGGTATTCAAGCCAAATCGATTTTGAAAAGACATTATGAAAGAAAAATTAATTTAGAGATGACCAACTCAAAACGAGTAAAAAGTAATATAAAATTATAGAAGTCCGACTGCATAAAAAATTGATTAACATAGTTTTATAATATAATTATATTGGGAATTGTTATTTACTAGCTTTTATTTGATACACATATTCCTGTCTCTTTTTTATTTCCATACGCCATATTTAAATATTATATCCTATGTTACTCTGACAAATAATACGAATCTAAGGACACATCACATGTTAAAATCCACAAAGCCGTTTAGGCTACAGAGAATGTCCAACAAATATACAAATATACACTGATAGAAGGAATTTCTTGAACCAAGTAAATATGATTTCTTCAAAATGATATACTCCTTGAAAGAAAAAAATCCTTGTTTTCATTCAATAGATACTTATTCAAGTAAACAATTTCTTTCTATCAGTATACGCTCCCGTTCATTGAATCATAATCAAATTGAACTATTTGAAACATTCTAAGTGTTACTGTATGTATAATATAATACATATATTTGGTAATATATTCGCTTAGAATGTGACTTACTGGATCAATTTTTAAGAACGGGAGTCAACATATATACATATACTCGAAAGACATTATCTTCCTTCTGGGGCAGACAATGACTCATAAAACTGCTAAATGATAGCAATTTAGTCTATATCGTTTTCAGTCAAAAAGAGTTGTGCCTAGGTCGTGAATGTTCCAAAATACTTTTGATAAAAATATTTTCAATTTAAAAACCTTCCAAAACTGCAAAAATTGCACCAATCGACTTAAAATTTTGACCATGTGTCATTAGTATTCAGTTTTCGAATACCCACACCTACCCTGTTCGTGCTGAATTCATGCAATACTCCTAGCATCTAGTCCTAGGTTTTTGTATATGCATATACGTATATACTAATTTTAAAAAAATTTTAACAAAATGGAAAACTTACTGCAAAAATCAAATATTCTAAAACCAAAAATGCACTAAAAAGTAAAAAATAATTGCGTATTATTGTGTCAATTTTAGTTCACCTAAGCAAAAAATTTTAAATATATGTGTAGACTGCTTAAAAGACAATTAAATTATTAGTATAATATAATAATAACAATTATTGTTATTTTTGGAGTCGGTTTTTTTTTTTTGTAAAAAATTTTTTTATTTGAAGTCTGTTTTTAAAAAAAGTTTCCTATTTTTCCATTATGAATGAGTATACCCTTTCAAACAAACAAAAAATTTTCCCAGAAATCGGTGATCACAAATAAAATGAGGATTTTCCTCGTTTTCCAGGGTATCCCCTCATCAGAATGCGATTTGGTGACAATGGGACCAATCGGAAATCAAAAAATTTAAAACAAAAACAAAAATTCAAAATTGAGGTAACAAACATAACAAATACGGACGAATTGAGAACCATCCTGCTTTTTGAAGTCGGGTTAAAAACTCATTATTATGTACAAAACATTCACAATTGTTCAGCCTCCAGAGTCTACTGGATAGTTTGAATTACTCGTAAGTACCCATCACTAATCAGAAATATAAGGATTGTATTTTTAAATTAAAAAACACATTAAAAAAATGTACAACGATATTTTCTTGTTAAAAATGATCATATTTCAGTTCAAATTTCGTTCGTTATCGAATCGAATAGAATATACGATACACATAGACAGTCAGACATAAAATGCGGAAATTTAAAAATATCACTATTTCATATTAATTTTCTCACATCTAAGAGAAAAGTTGTGCCAAGAAAACCCAACCATGATGACAGTGTTATATTATTTACTCACTTTTTTTTTTTGTAAAAGATAGATGAAGACAAAAAAGAAAACCTAACAAATATGATTCATATAAACTAATTTATCTTGACTTGTCTTTAAAAAAAACGAGAAAGAAGGAAAAACATAAAGAAAACGAAATATGAAACTTCTTACGAATGTTGTTTTACTAGAGCCTGACTTGGATAACATCCTACAGAGAGCTTTTAAAATATTATTAATGTCGTTACCTTTAATATACTACAACTAACTGACTTGAAATTGTTTGAATCCCCTGTATGCACTGAGTTTATGGAAACATTTTTCAAACAAAAGTTGTTTATCTTAAAGAGAAGAAGATTTTTCGTTTTTAAATTTTTGTTATATCTATTATGGTTTCAAAGATAAGCAGTTTTGCACATTTTGGCCAAACATGGTCTGATTTTGCCCATTAACGAACTTGATCTTCCTTTTTTGCTCTAGAACACACAAAAAAATATTTCAGTTCGTTATCTCTTTTCATTTTTGAGTTATCGCGTCCGCAGACAGACAGACAAACGGACATGCGGAAATGACCGAATTAGGCCATTTTATGAACACATGTGCCAAACGTTCATGCCTACGATCAATATTTTTAAATGTTTCAAAGTCGTGATCAAACTCAATATACCTTGTATATGTACATATACTGGGTATAATAAGCTGCGCCATTTTTATTTTTATACGTAGTTTGAAATTTCCTAGACGGTTACCATCTCTTACACCAATTGTTATCATAAAATAGAATTGCTTAAATACCCGATATATACTGGGTTTATGGAAAAAAATTTGAAACAAAAATTGTAAATATTTAAGAAAGGAACATTTTTGTCTTGAAATGTTTTGTCTATTTCTTACGGTTTTAAAGCTAGATTACCCCCTCCCCCTGGAGAGGGGAAGCTGGGTTCGATTTGGCCTATTGATGAACTTTCTATACCTTACGTTTAAGTTAAATTTCAAATTCGCCGCAATACCTAGATCAGTTTTTGTATTATAAATACGTATTTCGACTACAAAGTAGTCATCATCAGTATTGTAATTTACTCGTTGACAATTAGAAATAGATAGAAAATCGAAATCAAGAAAAAAAATAAATAAATTAAACAAAATAAATTAAAATATAATAAATTTTATTGAAATTACTCTTCTTAAAATTACTTTTATATTGTCTCAGGATATGTTATTCGTTGCTAATTTGGTGACAGTTTATCCGAATGGTTGGGATTTTTGGTCATAAACTTAATGATTTTGCCACAGTTTCAGCTGAAACAGCAATAATTATTTCTAGATTGCATAAATATGAGTATTAATGTACGTACTTGTAAAGTACCTGAGTATATAAACACATGTTCTGGTTTTTAGATATCTGCAATACGTGTGAAGAACTCAAATCAAGAGTAGATGTACTATTAAAGATCTCAGTAGACACTTGATATTTAAACAATAAGCAAACTGGATAAACAGACGCTAGTTTACAAAAAAAAGATTTAAAAAATTTGTAGTCTCAGGGAGCTCAGTAGTAGAGCGTTGATCTAGAATTCCTGAGATCTTGGGTTCGATTCCTATTCTAGATGTGTATGATTTTTCATTTCAAGCATTTGATGTCAAAGAATGTAATTAACAAACGGTTATTACATTTCTTGTTTTAAATAGCTTTTGAAAATAAAATTATACGATAGTTAGAATACAGTTATTTAATATAGAAATTTGAAATTAAATAGATTAAAGAAAATCTTCTTAAAATTAAGATAATAATCTACCATTATCCTTTTACAAACTCCCTTTATAAATGGATTCATTCTACACATATACAGTAACAAGCGCATTCATGATGCTTTAACCAACAGTCCGTACATACTCCGTATACATTTGTTTCGGCGTCGCAATAAAGTTATTAGAATACATGAACATTTTGAGATCGGGCGTCGTGCAGATAAACGGTAACCATGGCAACCATGATATTATAACGTAGATAGAGTACAGTGAGCTTTTATAGTATAACATAGCCGACGTTACGTTCTAGGATGCAGAGGTTAGGAAGCGCCTAAGCGGGCGTGTCTTTTAACATCGAATTATTTTAGTTTAGAATGTCAATTCGTGTTTTCATGTTGTAAATGTTAAATAGTTAATGTAAAAAAAAAAACGCTTCATAAAACAAAAACTTTTTTAGACAATCAATTAACGAATCTATTTAAAAAAAATAAATAAATCTATAGTGATATTTATTATAAAATTGTTGAATTTATTAATTGTTATTAATTAATGGTGTTATAATAATTAATTATTGTGAATATTTATGGTGCTGTTAAACAAAAAAGATTAAAATCAAATCAAAGGAAACAGGGTCTTTATTTGAAAGAAAAGATTAAATTTTTGTAATAATAACATTATCGAATACATATCAGTAGTATTTAAAATATTTTGGTAAAATATTTTTATATGTTATCTGGCATTTACAATTTATAAGGTCAAATTATTTGTTTAGAAAGATTAATGAATTAAATTTAAAAATTTTTTTTTAATTATTCCTCTGATATCTCTGATATACGTAAAACGAGTTTTTTTTATTTTTAAATTATTTATTTTTTTAAATTATTTAAAGAATTTATTCCTAGAAAATTTTGATTGAAATACTTGTGGTTTGTTTACACTAAGTTTTGATGTAAATCCTTTCCGAAGAAAGTTTTCTAAACTATTTTAATGCCAAAAACAATTGATATAGGAAAATATTTTTTTCAAATAGGCTTAAAACAAATATGGATATTTAATATTAGCTTTCATATGAAGCGATTTTTAAGTCTTTACGAACAAAACTCGTTTAAAAAACCAAGGCTTTAAAATAACCACCCAAAAAAATTAGTTAAATTTAAGTATAAGAACTTTAAAATTCAAATAAAATTGAAATTTGAAATTTTAAACCTGAGGTTTATAATTTCTTGAAAAACACGCGTGCTTGCATGTGTTTTTGCTTGAGTTATGCCTTTTCGAAATAAAATATTATGGTGCAAAAGTTTAGTTCATTTACTAACTGAAGCCACATTTTATAACATCGCCACAAAAACTAAAAACACAAAACGCATTACATTTTCGTATCGAATTATGTTGTCCAGTACACAGGGCGTGGGCTGAATTTACTGAAACCATTTATTTAGGATTCCAGATGGATTTTGAAGAAAATTCCTTATTGTTTGTAGTGAATGAGAAGCTAAACAGAATATAGTCGAATAGAGGGAGTCTCGTATATATGTAAGGGTATTTTAAGTTTAGTCCCAACTTTACAACTTGTACTTTGTATTTATATGATAATTGATAATATTTTTGCTTGATTTGGAAGGAGTGTTATGAAGGGTATGTGTGATAGGACCTCATGATAGAAATTCGACACAACATTGCCGGATATCCTAAATTTTGTATCACAGATCAAAAAGATATCAAACACAGATCTGATAGTCACACCCTTCGATCAGTACTTTCTAATATAGCAAAAAATATTCAAATATCCTTTTTTGAAACATTCTATAAATGTAAACAAACGTAGAAAACAATGAAACATAAAACAAAACAAAAAAAAGAACAAGTTTTTGAATTTGTACTAAATTAAAATTTGAAGAATAAAATATTATTGAAAGCTTTGATACAAAAGACACACCGGATTTTTATGAACAATATAAAACAGTTTTATCAACACCCTGACAAATTATAATTAATCACCTTTTAAAATTTCAAATGAAAAGTAAATGAAAATAATTAAACACTTCTTTCTGTACGTTCGTTCTCTATATATTGCCATCTCATATGTGTTGGTTGATATGATGTTAAAACACCATTTTTGACATATTTTATGAAGTATGTTCTGTTGTTGGTATATCTTTTGTTCAAATATTTATCAAATATATCATAAAATTTATTATAATTTTGAGATACATTGTAGTATACATATGTATGTACACTCCCGTTCAATAAAATTGAATCGACCTGAACCGAATCAGTCTCTCAAAATTTTGATAATTCTTGTAGTAAATGTTTTTGACAGATACAAAATTTTATTTAATTTTTATACGTAAAAGGGAGATATAACACTTAACATGTATTTACATCACATACTCTTACTCTTACTGACTTGTTTACATAAATAAAAAAAATATAACTTCCATTTCTTTTTTCACATTTTGTTTATAAATAAATAATATACAGTGAGTTACAAAAGTGACACCAGTCCAAGTAGCCGAGCGGTCTAAAGCATTATGTCTGCGCAGTTTGCATACTTGAAAACTAGGTGGTTATGGGTTTGAATCCCGACATCGGCAGTTTGTCAAAAAAAACGGGCCGGTTAATTAACTGAACTGTCGGCGTATGGACAAGAACGAAGTAACCGGCTATGCTTGAGAAGGTTTTCTGCAATTTCCTTCACGAACTCCAGATGAATATCGGCATAGTTCCTACCAGAGTCGGCTGCAGTCACATATCCTACCAATTCCTAGTCTACTCACAAATTCCTTCCACTCCACTCACATCCGCACATCCTTAGGCATCACAATTGACCTTATGGTCGAAGTGTAGCCCGTCCAGGGGGCAACCTCTACAATCTATCTCTATCTATCTACAAAAGTGAGGACTTTTATGAAATGTAAGAAAATTAACATTTCACGTTGGTTCAATTTTATTGACCGGGAGTATATGTATGTATCTTTTCTAGTATGTATCGTACCTAGAAATACTTCTCTATATGAGAGAAAGGTTTTGTTCTAATTATCTGTGAGATTAAAATTAATCACCACATTTCTCTGGAGTGAAATTGTTTGATAATCAAGATGAATGCTTTATACCGTACCTATTGTAATATCTATCTGCATGTATGATGGTACTTTGTGGGTCACAAAAATGGCGCTCATTTTTCAAAATTCTCTAGTTGATTTGTACCTTATTCAATCGGTTTTTTGGGAAAATGTTACGAATAAACGTTGTTAGTATATTTATAATGAATAACTTTTATTCGAAGCATATTTTCGAAAACCGAATGCATATGGCACAAATTAAGTATAAAATTGTGAAAAATGAACGCTACTTTTGTGGTCATGTGTATGTTTTATTACGTGGGACTAAATAAATAACTTTTATACGGGATCACAATAAATTTTGTATAAAATTTTTCTGGATATAAAATTATTTCTATTCTCTCTCTTTTTTGGGAATTTATTTATCGAATATTGAAGGTTGATTTACAAATTTTAGTCTAGATAAAAAAAATCATTAAGGAAGTTGGGTCAGAACAGTTTCTTAAATTATTGTCCAAGAGTTTTGTTAATTAGGAAACGTTATAATCAATCATTTATTTGAAATATCGCTCATATATACCTAGAATCCATTGTAGAAAAATGTAAACTATTTTTCATTAACATTACTATACCGTCCCAAAGTAATTATATTTACTCCCATCAATTCATTGGTAGTGTTTAAGCCCAACCAGAGCTGAAAATGATTTTTTTTCATCAAAATTCTTTATTACAAGCTTTTAACTCAAATCTTGCAAGCTGAATTAGAATCACTTCCTCTTATCCTACGGAATTGAATTTTTACATGTTGGTTCAGTTCCGATGACAATGCATTTTTATGGTAAGCATGACAAGAATCGACAAGGGGAAAGGGGGGTTTAAAGGGAGGGGGAAACACAAAATTTGGTATATCTCTCTTAATATTGAAAAAATCGAAAAACAGTTAAGAAGTAAAGTTGTAGAAAGTTAGTTTTACTATGAAAAGCTTGTTTTTAAAAATGTTTTTTTAATAGAAACTTATTTTTAGATTATTTTATTTTAGGTCGCTTGATTTTTGGGTCATTTGATCTACCTTGATCCGTTGATTTCTGTCTGTGCTTTTATCACTCTTTCTTCATCACACGATAATAATTACAATTTTAGATATTAGGCTCAATTTTTTTAGGTTTTTGTGAATATTGCTTAGTTCGCTTCTTTCATGCAACTTACCATTGAAATAATAAATCGAGTTATCTCTCATATTGAGAATAATCTTGATGACTTTGTATGTTAGGATTATTTATGCAATTCTCAATACCAGATTTTCATTGCCTGTTTGAATATTAAATTAACGCGAATCTTCCGTCTCCAATTTTAAATATTATTTGTTTTTAGGCCAATATTATCATTGTTATGTTATGAAATTTTTGTTTTCATCTTGAATTTTTTTGGATAAAAAAATATGTCCAATAAAGTTAAAAATGTTTTTATTCATAATATAAGATATTTTTCAACTTGTTTTTTTCTTTCGATATATCAGAAATAACATGATATTTTTATGGAAAGAGAGTGGATAGATATGAATCCCTTCTTATAAAGTATCCGGTAGTCATTCAATAGTTGATACAGCTTTAAAGTTTACCTCTAAGGGTTATTGGATTTTTTTTCAAAAATCATTTTATCAACCTATAATTGATATTTCCAGGTTGTAGCTATCTAGTCAGTAGAAGATTAAGTTTTACAGATTGTGTCTGGCATTTGAATGGAGATTATAAATTGTATTTGACCAACTGTAGGTTAGTCTCCTTTACATTTAGGTACGGAATGCTGGATCTGTAACTCTTCCAATATGAAATAAACCATGATATACTCTTCCGTTATAAAACAAATATCATCATATCTTTGAACATTTTGATATATTTTATTTTATTACAGATACGTATAACCTAATTTAATAAAAAAAACAGCTCACCAATATTACGTCATATGATAGGTCAAAGACAAAATTGGAGCATATTGTGTAACAATTTTTATTACTTTATTGCTTGGCTTGTAATAAAAATTTGTAAAATTTTAAAAATATTCAAGAAGTTTCTTTGCGGTAGTCATTCATGTCATATCTATGTTTTTGTACAAACTATGAATATGAAAGGATGGCAACTAGGTTATAGTGGCTATTTTGGAACTAAATAATTGCTTTTTATCTAATAATGTTACTGTTACCGAATATCTCATTCTTTCGAAAGAAAGTTTATTTTACATTTTAAGAGTCATTTTGTTTTATTGTGGACAAAACTCACCATCGATTTTCCCGATTTTTCACGCAAGTTTAAAGTTATTCCGTATCCATTGCAAAAAAAGTCGTTATACAGAAGCTGCGTCAACTAAGCGAATTTCCTTAGACTACATAAATATCTCCAGTCACAATTTAAGTCTGATCAAAATGAAATGTCGTATCTGATATCATTTTAGTATTTTCAAGACCAATTTTATTAATAAATAAAATTGGCCTACGCCAAGGGGATACGTATAGAGGAAAGGGAGGCATAAAGATAGAAGAAAACACAAAATATAAAATATCTCTCTTAATATTGGAACAATCAAAAAATTTTTAATAAGTAAAGTTGTAGAAAATCAAGTTTGCTATAATTCATTACCTTATCATTTTTTCCAAACTCTAATGTGTACAGAGATATTTAGAATTTTAACTTTCACTTTTTGAAATATAATTACAGTAAAACTTTTCGATTTTTCAAATATTATGGGAGATTTACCAAATTTTGTGTTTCCCTCTCCCTCTAAACCTCCCTTTTCCCTTGACCGATTTTACCCATTAAGGAATTTGGCCTTTAGAATACCAAAAGCGCCTCAAATACCAAATTTTATTCCAATCGGAATAAAACTGTGACCGCTAGAGAGTCCACACACACATAAACGTATACATATATATATATATATATATATATATATATATATATATATATATATATATATATATATATAAATTTTAGCGATAGTGATTTTTAACATCTAGTAGGTAGAATCGATGGACATTTGAAGAAACTTTTACGAAATGGAATTTCGCTAAAAACGCATCTTTCTAGCTTGTCTAGAAGTTGGCTAGATTTTGTATAGATTAAGTTAGTCAGTTAGTCACAAAGGGCTGCATATAATTTTGGATTCATATCGGTCTCGGAAGAGTCGGAATATAAGTTAAGATTCCTTGGAAATTTAGACTCTAGATCCACTTACATCTATAGTTTTGACTGTTGCTATATTTTTAAGTAGTATAGACAAATGTACAGACAATGATACTGGTACTTTGATTCTCCGTAGTTATATATGTTATAAATGCATGACTAGAGTTGTGACGGTACTAAAATGTGTTTTATCGTGTATTTTAGTAAATCCAATTGAAACGAAATTTATGATAAAATCTCATGATTGTGTGTACCGTATTCTCAAACTAAAAACATTTTCAAACTACAATTCCATTTAAATCTTATGTTATGGTTATAATAAATTCAAAATTATTAAATATGACAGACACCTCCTGTCATCATAACCTATTTCAAATAAATCCATAAACATAATATATTCCCATAACGCAACAACATATATACGAAATAGATATAATGAATCTCTTCATACAATGTCAAAGATAATATTGGTTCTTTACTTGTAGATAATATACGTAAACGTTCTTTTATAATATATAAAAGTGATAGAAGAAAACTCATTATTATGTAAAATAACCTTAGACTAACTTGTATAAACACACACAAAAAGTACTTGTCGTCTCAAGTTTGTCAGAACATATACTAAGTGTTTCATGGCAAGTAAATGTGTCTTTATTCACCCGACTTCAAAAAGGAGGATGGTTCTCAATTCGTGTATTTTTTTTTTAATGTTTGTTACCTCAGAATTCCGCCATTTATTAACCGATTTTAAATTTTTCTTTTGTTTATATATATTCTAAAACAAAAAATGCACTAAAAAGTAAAAAAATAATTGCATATTCTTGTGCCTATTTTAGTTCACCTAAGCAAAAAATTTAAAATATATGTGTACAATTATTGTTATATTTAGAGGCGGTGTCCAAATTTTATGTGAATTTCTCTTTGCTGACACCGACTCCAAAAATAACAATAATTGTACATATATATTTTAAATTTTTTGCTTAGGTGAACTAAAATTGGCACAAGAATATGCAATTATTTTTTTACTTTTTAGTGCATTTTTTGTTTTAGAATATTTGATTTTTGAAGTCGGGTTTCCATTTTGTCAAAATAGGTTTTATTTTGATAAAATGAACAACTTGTTGGTATACAAAATCACATAGTACAGTAGTGCGTCGGGCCACGTTTAAGCTTAGCCGCCTATCGTACAATGTTTGCAATTCGAGACGATTTTCAGGCATCTGTATCTCAGAAACCAAAAACCTCACACTTAAAACGTATCGTGACATCCATTTGACGGTACAGTCGAAGACATAACGCCTTAGGCCGCTCGGCCACTTGGGCATACCTTTCTTACAATTTAATTTATACTGAAAATATATTCTGAAACACTCTGTACATATAAATATAATATCAAAGGTAAACTGCCAGATTTATATGTATGGAAAAACAAGGTAGTTTCACATACACATTACCGTTTTTCACAACATAAAACAGTAGTCGAGTAGACACACATTCAATCTAATGAAAAAGAAAAACACAAGGCAATATTTACTGTTTTGTGTTGATATTTTATAAATATCTAAACATTTGATTTTCTTTTCAATTTTTTGTTGCTGTTGTTTATTTGTATTCACTTGGAAATTTGGTTCTTTTTATCTTTTTTTAATTTCTGCCTGTGTGTGTGTGCGTGTATGTTTTTTATTATCGATAAGTGTTGACTAAGTAAATGTTTTTTAAATCGAAATTGCCAATAATTCCAAAACTGTTAGACTTGTGAGTATACTGTTTAGAATTAAAACAGTTCTAAAAAGCCTTCCTTATAACAATTTTCCTGTTGCCAAACAGAAAGTATTGCCAAACATGTTGTTAATTGTAAAATGTAATTTAAAAATCTACTTTTTTCTACCAAGCGTCTAAAAATTTTCACTAATGGTTATAATTTTAGATATTTCCGACATCGAGCCAGAAGATAAATGCAATAAATATTTGATCTAAGCATCTTTTTATTTATTTCAACAAATGAATGCTGCTATCATGGATATGATTTCTTTCAATAAATAAAATCGTTAATATATAAAATCGGCAAGAAATGTAACAATAAATTCAGATAATTGTTTAAATATCCTGTATACTAAGTTCATTATGAGTAACCATTGGACATTTGACTTTTGATGTATATACCAAGGTACTAAAATCCAAAATATCATTCAGGCTTCTATAATCTACACTAAGTACAGATGTTTGCGCTAGAACTCTGGTAAAATTATTCAGATTCAAAAAACGAAAACATTTCCAAAAGATTGTTTGTTTTTACGAAAGGGACATCTTTTAAATTTGAAATTTACTTCTATCTCTTATAATCCATTAACGAACTTGAAATCGCATTTTTGCTCTACAACACACTGAAGAAATTTCAGCTTGTTATCTCTTTTCATTTTTTTGAATGGTCGGACGGATAATTAGAACAATTTATGAAAATGTGTACAAAAATATTTATTCTTTGCTCAATATTTTCAACCGTTAAGAACTTATAATACCCTGATTTATTTGGTGAAACTGTCCCCAAATTAGTAACGAATAACATATCCCGAGACAATAAAAGAGTAATTTTAATAAGAGAGATGTTAACAAGGATAAATCGAATGAAAGCAATTTTAACAAGAGTAATTTAAATAAAGTGTATTATATTTTAATTCATATTGTTTAATTTTTTATATTTATTTTTGTCAATTGATCTCTATATTCTATCTATTTCTAATTGTCAAAGATTAAATTAGGACTAGATAATTTATACTGATGATGACTACTTTGTAATCGAAATACGCATTTATAATATAAAAACTGATCTAGGTGTTGGTGTGAATTTGAAATTTTAACCCTGATTTATATTACATATATACAAAGTATAAAATCTTGGGACTAAACTGAAAAAACCTCTATATATACATGACATATATACCGGAAATAAAAACGTGATTTCCATTAAAGCCCAAATTGAAATTTAAAAAAAAAATATAACAAAATTCAACTCACTACTGTTGTGAATACAACTCACATAAAAACTAACAAATTAAAAATAAATTGGCCAAAACGAACGTTGAGTGTATGTTAATGGAAGGACAATTTCTGTTTTTATATTTGATACCGTGTGGTCATTTGAAAAGTCACCACATGAATATTTTAAAAATATACATTATAGAAACAAATGTTTCGAACAAAACTATAATGAAATAATTCAATTTTCGTTCCATTCATCCGTGTCCGCGTAACATCTTATCTTTAAACGGAAAATGTAAATTTTATATAAACAAACTCCTTTTTTTTTTGAAACTTTCATATATTACATACTTTTGGCATAAAGTGCGTAAATGTAGCATAAATTTTGAATTTACTCCAGAAATATTGGATGCATACAAAAAGATTCAATCAAAAGTTGTTTGTTTTTATGAAGTAAACATTTGTTGTATTTAACAATTTACCCTATTTTGCACCGTTTTAATGATAAGATATACCACGTGGTACGGATGCATGAAACAAAAATATAATTATTGCATTATGGGTGGGTATTATAGGTGGTAACTTTTCAAATGAACACACTGTATAGATGTTTTTTTATTACATATAAAAACGATTGAGGGTTTCTATATTTTGTTCATCCTAAGACCTTAATTCGTTAAAATACTATCATAAAATAAATAGTTTTATGCTTTTGGTTCTAAGACGTTTGAAGAATTCATTTCTAACAAATATAAAAGATAAAATCTTAAGAGTTTTTTTTTTATCAACAATCTATCGTTTCGGATATTATCATATATTTGAAATAAATTTTCATGATAATAACAATTTTCTCAATATCATAAAATAAGTCAATGTGATTTTATAGGTTTGTTAATTTAAATTCTTGGCGTATTTATTATGTCAATTTAGGGTTGCTACATCTATAGATTTGATCGAAGATTCCCGAAATAGAGCTGTTTTTGCTACTAATCCAAAATTTCCCAACCAAACCCGACTTTTCGGAAATTTGAGGTAGTAACTCTATTTCTAAATCACATCTGAAGGTTATTTGAATGTTATTGCCTATGTGGAGAGCGTGTTAACATTTCTGAAATTAAGAATTTAAGAGAACATTCCAAATTGAAATAAATTCTAGTCAATATAATATTTCTCAACGATTGTTCAAAAAAGCTCACAGGACAGGCCCTGTAGGGATTCATTAATTGTCAGAAATTGGCTTTTATCTAAGTCAAATCAAATTTCTATGTCGTTTTACTTGATACGTTATTTGTCTATCCAAAACAATTATTGAAATAGTTTTAAATCAAACTAATAAAATGGGTATTGCTATTTAAACGTTTCTCGGCGTGCCGTCAACTTTCAAGTGTATGTTACATAGAAAAGTTAAAAACAATAATTGAGGTATTTAGCTGAATGCATATATTCGAGCTATACGTTGAAATTTTGACGAATTAGGTAAATACTAACATTATTAAAGATTCTATGTTTAAGTACATTTAAAACTTATGTTTCAACTTTATCTGTATCTTTTTTTATGCATGTTTCAAAAATTTAAATCAAACATTATTCAGACGTAAACGTGTAAATAACACTTTGTAAGTAAAACTTTGTGTAAACAAGCCACTATTGCATTTATTTCCACACATCATTTCTATAGTTCTACCTCACAAAAAAAAATTTTACAAAAAAATCTCCATAGTCGTAAACATTTGAAATAGATGAATAAAAATTATTATGCAAGGTATTAAAATAATTATAATAAAATCAGTGACAGCAGTAATAAAATGATTGTCAACGAAAAGTTAAGGATATCACGTCCTTCAAACAGGAACAGTGTTGCCACATTACCACGTACCCATAAACAACATCCACCATCAACATTAAATCTATCAAATATTCGAACATCAACAATAAAATATTCACCATCAAGGAAATCGTCTTGTTGTACTCCAACTTATAATTCATTAAACCGCCACTATTTACGTCAGCAACGTCAACGGCGGTACAGTGAGATTTTATTGCCGCAATCTTCATCGTCAGTGACGTCAGAGTACAGTACAACGTCATCACAAACACCCTTCGTTTATGGAGAGGAAAAGAAACAACAGCAACAGAAAAAGATAACAACAACAAAATATGACAGTACGTGTTACAACACGAATAAAAGAAAGCAGGGAGGTGATGATGCAGCAGCAGAAGCGAAAGAACACCACGTACAACGACGAGATGATGGCAGATGTACGACACCAACATCTCCATCATCTTCGTCGCTATCTTCATTTTATGCAACTAAAGTAACATCATCTGACTATCAGCATTTACAAACATGCTATACAGCACCACCCCCAACCACTGTGATCGCCAAACCGGTTGTCGATTCCACTGCTTGTAATAGTTTAAGAAGACGATGCTGTGAAACTGATGATGAGATTGCTACGAGGAAAATTGTGAAGAGATGCAATAATACATCATCTTCAGCATGTTATGAAACAACTTCAACATCAATTTATGAAACGAAATATGATAATGGTTGTGATTATTTTCCAATATTATCATCGTCAACGTCTACATCTTCGCCTACGAGCAGCAGTAGTATTAAACGCCCATTTAGTACAAAATTATTATATCAAATTGCCTTTACCGTTTGGCATGTTGCATTGCATATTGAAAATAATTATCGTCAATTAGTATATCATGAGCCGTCATCTTTTTTATGGTTAAAACAGTTAAAGGTATTTTTTTTATTAAATTTTTTTAATCTTGTAAAACGTGATTGTCGTGTTTTATTCAATGGTTTTTTATGTTCGACCCACTTCTAAAACGACGTATCGATTTAAAAGTATGAAAAAGTTTGGAATTTTGGTGACAGTCCAATATTTTGGTACCATCTAGATCAGTGGTTCTTAACCTTTTTAGCTACCGGCACCCCTAAAATTTTCAAACAATATTCTCGCACCCCTTATTAGAAATTATTGAGTTATATAAATTAAAAAACAAACATTATGCAAAACATATTTTTTATTAATTTTATGTGCGTAACAAATTTTTTATAAATTTTAATTGTTAGCTGAAATAATCAATTATAAATTATCAAAGTTTTTATTAATGGCTTTTTTGTTGTTGCTTTTCCTCAATTATTTTTGAAAACCGGGGGATCTTTTTTGAAATAGCTACACGCATATCATTACTAGCATTAAGTCTATTTCTAGCTTTTGTTTTTATATGCACAAGTGACGAGAATCCCATCTCACACAAATATGTTGTGGCAAATGGAACAAGATGCTGAAGCGCTATTTTAGCTAATCGTGGATATGACATTACTTGAGCACACCAGAAATTTTCCAAATTCTCTGCTTCAAATTCCATTTGATTATGTCCATTTGTCCGTAGTTCAACAAGGTCATCTTTCAATAAATTACTGTCATCCATTGAGTCCAGATTATAAATAAATGGATCTAATATCCATTTTTCTGATATATCTATATCTCCAGTAGCAAAATATCCCTCAAAAGATTCGCTCAACTTTTGCAAATGATCTTTAATTTCGGTGGTAATATTGTTTCTTTCATCATCTGAAACAAGAACTTCTTCAAGCAAAGAGAAGTTAGCATAATTTTTCTTGTCAACACGGTTAATCCAAATTGAAAGTTTTCGACTAAACGCAGTCAACTTCTCTTTCGCTGTTATAGTGTTCACTCCAAATCCTTGGATTGAAATATTTAATTCATTAAGGTGCGTGAATATGTCTGCCAAATACGCTAGCTGAATTATAGCATCTCTATTGCTGAATTCATCAGCTAAACTACTGCCTTGATTATTAAGAAACTGCATTATTTCACTTCGCAATTCGTACACACGATTTAGCATACGTCCACGCGATAGCCATCTTACTTCTGTGTGAAATAAAAGGACAGTATGCTCGGCACCAAGTTCTTCGCATAAAGCACGGAAGAGACGATGATTTAAAGCTCGACCTCTGATAAAATTTACAACTTTGACTGAAGTGATTAATGTTTTCTTTAATTTTTCAGGCAATGTCTTTGTAGCTAGCGCATGTCTATGTAAAATACAATGGGTAATTGTAACGTGAGGCACTTCCTTTTTTACATACGCTACAAATCCAGAATTTTTGCCTAACATGGAAGGAGCTCCATCAGTACAAATTGATCCTATTTTGTTCATCGGTATCTCATATTGTAATAAAAAGTCTTTGACTTTATTAAATATATCAATTCCTTTTGTAGTCAATTCTAATGGTTCACAAAACAAAAATTCTTCAACAATTTCTTTTTCTTTTACATATCGTACAAACACCATCAGCTGAGAACAATTTTCAACATCTGTAGATTCATCCAATTGAATACCCACTGGGACATTACTAGCTTTAATATCTTCAATTACTTGTTGTAAGATGTCTTTACTTATATCAGAAATTCTAGTACGGATTACGTCATTTGACAAAGGAATTTGTTGAAGCTTTTGTTGTGCTTCAGTACCCAACACTATTTTAGCCATTTCTAATGCACAAGGCTTTACAAGTTCTTCAGCTATTGTATGTGGTTTCTTCTTCTTGGCACAGATATATGCAACTTGATAAGACGCTTGCAACAGCGGCTTTTCGTGTGATATAAATCCAAAAGTTGTGATAGTTCCACTTTTATCAAATCGAACTCGTTTAGATTTCAAACTTTCAAAATCATAGCCAGCATCTACACCACCATGCTGTTTGGTAAAATGCTCATTTAGTTTCGACGGCTTGAGATTGGCGTTTGAAAATTTATTGCAGCACAGAATACATTGTGGTCGCTGCGTTCCATCCTTCTCCGTTGTAAATGTAAAACCATAACGAACATAATCGTCATTCCAACATCGTTTCTTTGACATGGCGTAAACTAAATTAAATTTTTTAATAAAACACTAAAAAAATATTAAACTTCTATCTATTATTGCTATATTTTAGCTTACCTTTTGAATTTGACTTTAATGTACCAAATTATATTCTAATAATTAGAATATAAATATTCAACTAAACTTGTAAAATTAACTTGTATTAATTATTTTATTATTAATATTTAACTTTTAATATTCAACACAAAAATTCAAACTTGTAATAGTCGACACTAAAATTCAATTATTTTTAAATTTTTATTCAATGTAATGTGCGCATCAACAGTATTTATATTTCTAAGAATAATCGTAACAATCAACTGAAATTTCGAGGAAATATAAAAATTACTATAGAAACTAGAAACGCATTTGAATTTTTGTAATTGTAGAAAAAATACAAAAATTAATTTGTCTCGATGGTTTATAATTTACAAACATATTTAAAAAATGTTTAGGGAATAAAAAATTTACTAACCAAAATGAATTTTTAAGATTAGTTTTTTATTTTGCTAGCTACACGTGAATTTGTAAAATTACAATTTCGCACCCCAAAATATTCAAGCTCGCACCCCTAAGGGGTGCGTGCACCACCGGTTAAGAACCACTGATCTAGATGAACTCATCATATAATTCAAATATATTCCCTGAAGTAGAAAATTAAATTATCTGTTTTGGTCTTAAAATAAAAATTTATTTTAATATTCATTTGTAAATGTGTGACGTGGTCCTTATAGGGTCGAAGCCTTTCAGTATACTGGGTGATCACTTCTATTGAAAGGAGATCAGAAAGGAGGAAGATACTAAACGAGCCATACTCTGTATTGTCTGGAGCAAAAATATATTGCGTATATTCACGGGGATTTTTACGGGGCATTGTAAACTTAGAAGACTTAGAAAGCTAGGCTTAGAAAATGAGGGAAACTGCAGATTTTGCGGAGAAACGGAGGAAACTCAGGATCTCCTCCTAATAGACTGTGCCCTCATACACTAGATAATAAAATGTCTGGGACTCTACCAGATACGTATAGAGAAGCACTATCCCGAGGCCTAATCCAGAACTTCTGCCTAAAGGAAGTGCTTATTTATTAAAGCGCTGATTTTCTGTATATAAATGTCAAAAACATTACCACAAAGGTTGACTATTTTATAAATGGTAAAAATATAGGTTCGTGAGTCCACTAAAATTTAAACCAAGAAACTGATCTAAAATATTTTCGTGAAATTTATTACCTTCTGGGGTAGAATCTTTTTTAAAATGAAATCTTTGACTTTAATTAAAGTGTCAGAAGTAAAGTTTTGATATGATTGACATCTACTCATCCAACGAAAAATAAAGGGTGTAAATAAATAATCAATAAGCTTGAATTACGAATAATTAAATTGTTCAATTTTCTTTTGTTACTCATTTTCTCGAACAAATATTAGATACTTAGCCGAGAGCTTTTGGTGATAGTAACACCCACACGCCGTAAGATATAGAAAGAACTTTTGCGAGAAAATCAATGTTTACCTTTTTACTTTTAAAGTTAAAAATTACAGCCAATAAAGATTTTATCCAAGGTTTAGTCTAGTAAGTAGTCTTCATATTCGCTATCATAACTTCAATTTAGAACTCGTATTGCTCCGTTAGAGAAAATTTGTAGATAGCAATCATATTAATTCCCACCGCGTCCACCAACTTGGATATTTTATTATGATATATTTGAAGTCAGATAGATCGTCTAAAATTCATTTAGGAACATTTTACGAACATACTATTTCAAATAGGACCAAACTCATCATAATCGGTGAATATTTTCCATAGCATACGACCATACATTTTGTTAAAAAAGTTTTGAATCCGGGACTCTCATTTAAAACACGAATGCCGATGATTACCGACTGTTACATAACCGATCGTTACTATGATAACGTAATGGTCTATAGATGTTTTCACATAAAAAATAAACAATCAAACTAAGAACCTTTGAAATGAATAATAAACTGTTTTTGAAGTCTATTAATAAAGAGTTCATTGCCACACGTAATTTAAAAACATAAAAAGAATAAAATTTATTTATAATGCAATAAAATTATAATTATGTCATTTCAATAACATTTATAGAAACAAAATGATACAAAACATATCCAAATTTGGATATCAAAAGAAAAGTCATTAAACAGATCTTATCAACCATATAATTAATATAATCATTCCAATCATTATCTGTAAAAACCGTCTGTCTACAACATATAAATTATTTTTATATTGAGATTAATAATTAAATGATTATTTTGTAATTAAAATTTAATTTGTTTTATTTTTTTGTTGTTACAGCATATTCATGAAACATCATCTCAAGCCGCCAGTGCCAAAAATGGAGCGAAAATAAAGCAGGTAAGGAATGAATTTGATTTTTTTTTATGTAGTGTATTTATAAATTTGTGGTTATTCTAGTTAATAATAATAATAATACATAAGAGGGGTACCGCAAATGGGTCTCTAGCATTTAGACAGTTTTGCACAAACTTTATGGTCAATGATTAATGAAATTTTATTGCTTTATTATGGAAGTAAACGTGTAAATCCGATAAAATTAGAACAATTTAACAACTTTTTAAAATTTAACCTCTCACACTAATTACTCTTTAGTCGAGGGTTAGTTATTTTAACACCCTCATGGTGGCATAACTACACAACTATTGCAAATTCAGCAAAAAAAATAATGTGAAGTGTAAAAAAATATTAAATTATGTGTGATACGTGTTGAGAGTTTGTTATTACTAAAGTCAATATCGATATTTTATCTCGATTTTTTGTGATATAAATTTAAAAAAAAGATAACTTCGATTATATTTCTAGTATTCCGTTTCAAAAACTTTATTTTATTATTTTGTATTGATAATGGTAATATTAATTTACTCTCGTTTCTGGGACAGATAGTCTATAGCAGAGGCCTCCCGTATCGTTATCCTTTTTAACCTTTATTAATCTCAATTATATTAATGATGTGGGTGGAGGACACGAAATTATATGCAGACTAGGAATTGGTAGGTTGTGCTATTGCAGCTGACTTAGAAACTATGCCGATATTCATTTGGAGTTCGTGAAGGGAAACTGCAGAAAACCCTCGCAAGCATAGCCAAATATTTCGTTATTGTAATACGCCGACAACTTAGACAATTACCCGCCCCATTAATTATAATTGATTATCTGTCACGTCGGGATTCGTACCTTCGTAACCTTCCAGCACCAAGCAGAGCACGTTTGACCGCGCGGCTACTTGACTGGTTCTTGATCAGCACCATTAGTTCTACGAATTTCAAAAAGAATATATTGAATTCGGCCTTACCTCCAAAGAGTTATATTTTTGATCAAATTAAGCCGACGCAATAAGAGGAAATTTTGAAGCATTTGCCTGCCTTTGTCAGTGGAACCGTAGCTCTCAAACGAATGAACCGACTTCAATGCTGTTTTTTTTTTTTAATTTTAACCGCCTTTAGTACGGTTTTAATCGGGGTTGTTTTTTTAGCTTTGTTTGATGAAATCTGTTCAGGTGTTTAAAGATCATCAGCTCCTTTTCCAGTTGGATTAGATAGTATTGAATTAGAATTTCAAATTCCGTACCAACGCTTAGACTTTTTAATCCAACAATAACCCATCATTGCGTCGAGGGTCTTTTGAATTTTTAATAAGAATAATTCACGTTTATATCCCTAATGATTGACATTTTCTATTATTTATTTGGGCCTTAAAATGCCAAATACGAACCTAAAATGCCAACGTATGTAAAAATTACTTTTATATTTAAGCATGCTTTGTAATTTTTTTATATAAATAAAGCAATATTTTAGAAAAAGCGTGGTTGAGTTTAACAGAAAAAATATATTCGTGTAAGATATTTCACTTTTATAGCAAAATTTAGATACGAAACCTTTCTTAAACTATATAACAATAACTCATTCTTGAACTTATATATTTTATTTCGTTATATCTTCAATGGTTTCTAACTGAAAGGTTACTTAGTATTAATAAATCTTCCGAGAAAAAAACCGTATTTATACAGTATATTTCGAATGAATTGAAACATATAATAAATATGTGAAATACTGAATTCAAAAATCAATATTTTTTTTCTTTTATTTCAACCATAAAAAATGTATGAAAAATTTCTTTTATATATTTCTAAATATGCATTAAACCATTTCAGTAATGAAATTAATGTAAATAGAGAATGAAATGAAATTATAAATAATTACTTTTTACTTTCTAGGGCATTTTTTTTTAATCTGTATTCAGGATTATGTTTAATCTTCTGGATAAACGGTGGTGAATATATACAATAGACTATTTGAGCACGTATAAACTTTGATAATGCGTGTAAAATGTTCAATTTTGTTTTATTGAAATAATATGGAAACATATTTCAGGTAAATTACCTATACTTGAAATTGAGCATTTATTAAATTATAGAAAAAATCATATTGACCATTTCATGGCCTTCTCTCTTTGAAATTAATTTTGATAATGCCTTCAAAGGCGTATACGTTTTAAATCAGTGAAATACCAGCTACCAAATTGTCGTAAAAACGTTTCGAATAACAATTGTAGAATTGAAATATGTATCATACTCTTCTGGCGTTAGATTTAGCAGAAAAAATTGGCGTTGTTTGGACTTCAAAAAATTCTTATAGGCAATTGATTTCAAATAATTTTTCTAACTTTTGACATTTCATATCGTCAATTGTTTTACATTTTAAATTTAATGACAAATAATTTAGTAGGTATTCCTATAGAAACTACAAGCTATATTTAAAGCTCTAGCTGGGTGAGGAAAATTAACCCAGAGTCTTTTCTAATCATTATTTAGCTATTTCCTATAGTTTTCTCCAAAGAATTTGGACAAACATATGCACAACATATTTACCTTTTATATACATGCATAGAGAGAAATAGGTGTATCCGAATATTATATTTAAATATTTTAAATTTTGATTTTATTTTTCAAACATTAAAAGAATATTCAATCGCTTACCTTCTGAATATTTTAAGATTCGACTTTACTTCTTCCACAATTTGCCTTAAATATGTAATACACAAGACGAAATAAGTGATCGATATTGTGTACATTTTAAAAGGTATATTAAATCGCGATAAGAATTTGTATAGTAGTTTATATTTTAAACATATGTAACTAAATTATTCTCTTCCATTCAATAAATATCAGGAGTACTTACACAATGGCTTCTACATTGATAATAAAATATTTATAATATTTTAATAGATGTTTCATACGAAACCTAGATTACTAACTTCCCTTAAAAAATGATCATATAGCATGATGATCAAATCAGTATTTAAGTGCTATTTTATTTAATCATATAACTTGGATGGTATTGAAAATCGATACTTTTAAATAGTTGTCTATTTCTACATTTCTAGACAAGAATATGTACTAATTGTTTTACCATCGTTTGGATTCAATAACCACTCTTAAATCGCTACAATTTATCGAAATGAAAATGCACCATAGATATCAACAGTACAGGAAGCCGTTATTTGGTAGACAATTACAGCATTTTCGAGTATCACACTGACGACAACGTTTGTTGCGGGTTATTTCTAACATTCCTGTTAGAAATATTGCCGCTAGAGGTAACACTTAAGCAACACAAGTCGACCAAAGTGTGTTTCTATTTCTTCTTTAATAACAAGACTTTCATAAGTTTTTTATACTCGCAATTAGTGGCTACCCAATGGAGGGTTTTAAATAAGGTTATTTGATTTTTTATTACATTCTCTGACTATAAACTGAATACTCAATATAAACTATAGAAAATTATATACTATAAGAATTATATACGGTCGATAATATCACAACATAAATTATCAACTTATGTTGTCTTTTTATCTCAAAAGATAGTGTTGCACTCTATATAATAGTCAAATTGCTGATAAAATCAAATGAAAATGAATTGAACGAGTCTCTGCGATCGTTATAATAAAAGAAAAAATTCGATGCGACATACTTTTCAGGTATGGCTACCACGGTTGAATATAGACATCGATGAGTTTATTGTATAATACAATATTTTACAAGATTTATATTGTTCTAATATTTAAATTTGATCACGTTATACTTACTTACACAATAAAATCTTTTTTGTGTCAGAAGCATACCTTTTTTGTCCTCTGTTCTTCGATATGCAGTATACTTTATTTATCATATATATAGTATCTAATCATAATCTACTAGTATACTTAAAGGACTATACAAAGTGATTCAGGTGAAATAGTAAATTTTTTGGAAGGTCGTATTAAATATTAAAAAGTACATTAAACATTAGTACAAAAATACTTTTCAAAATATAACCTCGACAAATATTGGCAAAAAAATACTTTTTCTTTGAATAATAAATTTAATATTTTAATTAAAAGTATAACGTGATCAAATCAACGTTAAGGATCAATACATCAAAATATGAAGAAAAAAATAGGTTCAAATTAACTAGAATTCGACAGTGCTTTGATTCCGGGAATTGGGATATTAAACAGGCGATGCAAATTTTCTTGAATTTGCTATATCGCTGATATATTGATGAAATATACCAATTGTTGACGTTTTAAGGAAAAAAGCAAGGTTGAAAATGACTGTAAATAAATTTTTGTTTTCTTCTAAACAATAAAATGTAAGCATACATTAATAATAGAGTTCATTCGAAAGTAGAAACAGCTGTTACAGAGAAAAATGTACATAAAATGCGGGTTTTTACCCTATAAAAACTGAACCGTCCTATCACTAAAAAGTAATTGCCCAATACTAAATTCTTATTATATATATACCATTTTTCTTGAAACACTCTGTAAATTGAGACTATATACTACACAATTTATGTTTTTATATATAGTAATATATACCCAATATAGTACCATTGAATGTCATATAAAATGGATTATTGGGGTAAGTGAATTATTAATATAGTTTTTTCGGATATTGGGATTTTGAGCAAAAAAATACTTTTTCTTTGCAAAAAAGTATCGAATGATAGACGGCATGGATTTCAATATAAATTAATTGAGTCTTTTTTTAGTTTAGACCATGATTTAGTAGATACTATGAACATTGTTTTAGACAAAAATAGGAACAATTTTTTTTAAATGGTCTAAAAAGTGACGGACAATTTTATAATGAAATATCCTTTACAAATATTTCTTTATGAATGATTTTATTACGTTTTAGTGTCGACCTCAGTCGTATCGAAGATAACCTACTACAATACTTCTTGAAGCTTCCTAAGTATATATGTTTCCCTTTTCTGTGCCCCCTTTTTAAGACCGAGTATGTCGTGGGCTTTCTAAAAGACAAAGCCCGTCACATACCAAATTCCGATTTGTCTAAAACTATGATTAAGAGCCAATGCTTCTAAAAAATTTGAGCACATTATGAATGGAACTACTTTTTCGTTTAAACATACCACTTTAAAATCAATTAAAAACACTAAAAAGTGATTTCGTGTTCAAGAAACCTTCAGAGTTTCATCAGTCATTATAACTCTTGATTTACAGAAGTCTATATTTATAAACCTGTATGTATGGAAGTGCATTCATAAAACTCAATATAAACGGAGTATTCAAACAACTAGCTCAGTTTGTTGCTACATTTATTGTATTATTATTCAAATTACTTCAACAATTCTTGGAAGTTGTAATTTGTTTATAGAAAGTTCAAGTTAGACTGTGATAATATAAAATGTTATAAAAGTTTTTATTTGCTTTTGTAAAATAAAATAATGTTTTGAATGTTTCGAACTTTTAACTTTTATAACATATGCATGTGTGTGTGTGTGGGGCTTCATGTGTCTTTTCAAAAATGTTCAGACCAAAACTACATTTTATAAATGACCTGTTTACAATCGAACGGGTTCCTGTTATATTTCCATCAAATCATTTTATGAGCGTAAACACAAAAGATTTAGATAAGTAAGATGAACAGAAATCTGTAAAGGGTTACGTTCAATTTAACATACTTGATCACAAATAAATGTAGTGCATACCCTGAACAAAGTTCATGCGTAAGTCTAAATATTATCTAAAAATTTTAATCTTTGATATTTGGCAACTTTAAGCACGTAATTATGTTTCCTCCAAAATTCAAAACGTTCTATCGATCATCTGAAAAAGTTATAGGAAAATATTTTTATATTTAAACTTGTTCCAACTATGTTCATAAATTAGACACTGTGTGATAAATGTTTGATGTTGTAGACTTGTAGGCTAAAGTGTATGTTGTCGACTTTTGTGGATATACTAAGCTCATGAACGTTAGTACGATAGTACGATCAAAAAGTCTTTTAATTATCCATAAATCATTTTTAAAAATTGGTCTCTGAATGATTTTCGAAATATTTATTTGTAAAGTCTGTACTTTGATACAGAAAAAAAACAAAAGCAAAAACGATAACTTAAAAAACTAACGTTGTATTATTCATACAAAAAAATAATTTGGGGGTAATTGGGGAAAATATTTTAAAAATCAAACAATTTCAGATAGAAAGTTAAAATTCTCTGAAAGAATATCTCTGTTCACATTAGAGTTAAAGAAAAATGGACGAGAAGTGAAGTGTAGCAAACATAATTTTCTACAAATTTACCTCCGGGTACATGTTTTGATTTTTCTAATATTAAGAGAGATATTTTATATTTTGTGTTTTCTTTATTCTCTATGCCCACTTTCCCCTTGACCTATTCCTTTTAGTAATAAAATTGGCCTTGTAAATACTAAAATCATATTAGATATGATATTTCATTTTGATCACACTAAAATTATGACCGTCAGAGAATAGTTTGTGTATTCTAAGAAAATTCGCAAGTTGAAGCATCTCCTGCGTAACGGAATTCTAAAATGATAAAATATAATTCAAGTAACTACATAAAATATAACTTTGTGGATGTAAATAAAATCGTATGTATTTATTTATAACAAACTATTAAATATAAATATTTCAAAATGTTTTTAACAATATCTTCCGCATATCATATGTATGTATGGTAAAGAGAGTTTGTCAAATATTAAAGTCAATGTCATTACCAAAATTTAGTTCTATTGTAGGAATATATCAAGACATCCTGGTATTTCCAATCTAAAATCGCAACTAAAATATCTGCTGACTAAAAATCTATAGACTGACTGACAACACAGAGCCTTAACCGGTGGGTGTTAGGCTAAAGCATAAAGTTTTGCACAGGAGGTTCTTCTATAACGTAGGTTAGCACGATAATTCATCCCCTAATGTGGTTAAATAGGGGTTGAAAGTTTGTATGGTAGTTCGTCTTTTTTTAAGTTAAGAATATGGAAATTGGTGTTTAGGCTTCTGTTTATTAACATTCCGTCGAGCGCGTTTTGATCTGACAGGCACAGGGCTTCTATTTTGTCACTTTGTCTTGGCGCTATGCTGTGTTTCCTACTGGTATTCGCAGTAGCTGTTTTTTTCGGTCTATTCTACGCAACTCATTCAGTTAGTTTCACTTTAATTTTCACTATGGAAAGTTATTCACGTTTTGTTCCGTTAAATTTACGAAACGTGAAGCTAATAATAAAACCGTTTAATTATTAGAAACAATATCACTATCGAGATTTTACGAACTGTCCTTACAAACATATGAGAAATTTAAATGGTTTTATATGTAATATAACTAACATCATATATAGAAGAGGTTAGGTTAACCTTTTATAACTAACTAACTCGCTGTTGGTTTGCTATTTGATGTAATTTATTCATTTATATACAATGAATTCTAAAAACATTTTATACAAACATCAAAGAAAATATTTATAATTTACCGAAAATGAAAATTCTTGTATCATATGAGTGAGCAGCATAAAGTTTTCATTTTTTTCTTTCTACAATAATAATAATATTCATTTTGTATTGTTTAAGTTTTACTCATGTGATATGAAATTCAATTATTGTACCGTATAAAAATTTATCATGATACAAGTTTAAAAAAAATAAGTTTGTTTTTATGTCATGTAAACATAGTTAATTTTGTATTATTTAAATATTACAAATTTATTTATTTTTTATAAAAAATAAAATAAAATATTTGTTTAAAGTCTGGCCGCCCCACAATCTTTATAATCAGATTGTAGTCCGTCTGAAATTAAATCTAATTGAAAAAAAAGGAAAATAATAACCAACTGAGTTAATTGCTTAAATACCATATACTGTATTTATGAAAAAAAGTTCTTACAAAAGTTGTTAATTTTTTAAACAGGAACATTTTCTGTCTTAAAATTTTTGTTCTATCTGTTACGGTTTCAAAGATAGGCAGTTTTGCCTATTTTGTCCGTTTTAGCTGCAGAACACACATACGAAATTTCAGCTCGCTATCTCTGTTCGTTTATGAGTTATCGTGTTTAACAGTCAGACAACTTTGCAAAAACGGAACTAAACATTGTATACCCTGGTATATGTTATATGCCGGGTTTAAAAAAAAGATATCAATTTTTTGATCAAACAAGACCCAAAAACGAGACCTCTCAGTGGACAAACTAGTAGGTTGGCCACGTGGTGGTTCCTTATCATGATAATAAATAATACCCTTTTATTCACAATTAAACACACGTAGTCCTGACGTTGTTATCAGGGATTATATTTCATAGTAGCAGATATATTGAAGTAAACAGTTGTATAAATTTTATGTTAATTTTATTTAAATTATTTAATTTAGTTTATTATATGTATTGTTTTAAATAGTTTGTCAAAATAAAACTGTCTTGAATATCATTATAATAAATTTAAACTAAAATATCAAGATTTTTATAGTTGAGACTCTCAAGGACACACTTTCAAGTAATTTCACTAATTTGCATGGTCATATTTATTGTTTCAACAAATTTCTAACTACCATTTATTATTTAATCATAGACTGTATAAAAAGTTGTTTATTTCCCAGAGCCACCACCACATTTGTTTTAGTTCCTTTTCAATAAGTTTCAAATTTTTTAGAGATGTTTATAGACAGACATGCACATGCATGCCTGCATGTATTTTCCAGTTTATCGAGCGTATGTCCTTACCGAAGATATAAACAAAACGAAAAAAAGTTGGGTTTGTGTACTTAAGATGTTAACTTAAGACGTTAGAAGTTATACTTCATTGTCTTGATGATCTCTTTATAATTTTTTATGTATAAACTTTATCTTCTCTGCTATTATAAAATTGTAAATGTCTGTTTATATGTTCGAGCATGATTGCAAAAACTACTGGACCGATTTTAATGACTTTTTTTTGTTCTAAAGCTTATGATAGACTAGCTTATGATTAAAAACTGATATGTATTTTAGCTCACTTATTACAAAATATTCACTGAAATACAAGTTTGGTGGAAGTATCGATAAATATTAAAAGTAGTGTACGCGGTAGGAAATTACATTGAGGTTTTTTGTCGAAAACTGGCGGGGGCCGGAGTTATAAAAATAAAACGCGGATGAAACCGCGGTTATAAGCTAGTTCTTATAAAGCTAATTCTTATAAAACTATAATTAACAAACGAACTAGATAGATAGATTGTAGAGGCTGCCCTGGACGGGCTACACTTCGACCATAAGTCCATTTTGATGCCTAAGGATGTGTGGATGTAAGTGGAGTGGAAGGAATTTGTGAGTAGACTAGGAATTGGTAGGATATGCGGCTGCAGCCGACTCTGGTAGGAGCTATGCCGATATTCATCTGGAGTTCGTGAAGGAAACTGCAGAAAACCTTTTCAAGCATAGCCGATTACTTCGTTCATGTCCATACGCCGACAGTTTAGTCAATTAACTGACACTTTTCTTTTTTTTATAATTGACAAACTGCCGATGTCGGGATTCGAACCCATAACCTCCCAGTTTCCAAGTATGCATACTGCGCAGACATGGCGCCTTAGACCGCTCGGCTACTTGGACTGGTAACAAACTATTAACTACAAATCTTACTAGAATGAGCTTGTTTATCAAATATATCCACTGTACTCTGCGACACGACTAAAGAACCACTGGTAAATTGATGAAAACGAATAACCCTATGAAAAGATGTTTGAAATAATCCGGGAGACTCATTATCCCTTGTTTAATTTATTTAAGAACTTTTATATTTTCATAAAAAATAAATAAACTTCAAAAATTATTTCTATACAGTTTTTCGTTTTTAGAGATTTTTAAAGAAACTGATAATATTATATTTAATAAAAATTATAAAGTAAATATAAAATTTTAAATATAAGAAAACGTAATGCGTAATTACCATGTCGAAATAATTATTATGTACACTTTAAAGTATTGTACATCTAACATTTATTAGATCAGTGGCGGTTGTCTATGAGGAATGTTTCAGAAAACAATGTTTCAAAGTTGATAGAATCTAGCGGATTTATTGTTTAATAGAATTCAGCCTCCTTGCAAAGGAGGCTGAATTCCTTGTTTTTTATTTCCTTGATGTAGGACAGGCATAAAATCTCGACTTATAAATACAATTAACTGCATCATCAGAGACAATATTGAAAATTAAAACAGATTGGATCAATAAACGTATAGAAATGTTGCCTATCTTTACAGATATTTGCAAATTTTACATATATTTAATATAACAGTTTTGCTTTCAAAACTATTATGTGTAGCGGAAGCATACTGGACTAGATATCCAGAGACCCGAGGTTCGATTCCTGGTTGACGAGTTAATTTTTTCATATCACTATTTAATTAAAAATTCAATGACAATGACATTTGTCTAAATAGTATACGCTAAAATCTTCTACCGTATGTCTTTCGTAACCGAAAAGAATTTGGACAAACATCGTATTGTTGACGCTTAAGTAAACATAAATAAATATATTTATGAATAATAACTCCGACAAAAGTAATACTGTCTAAATAAATAAAAATAAGAATGATATGAAAAAGTTGGCTGTTACGTCACAGTCGTCTTTGGTGTAGCAGAAGCATACTGAACTAGATATCCAGAGGCCCGAGGTTCGATCCTGGTTGACGAGTTAATTTTTTCATATCAGTATTTAATTATAAAATATCCCCCTCCCCCTCCCTCTAAACCACTCTTTCCCCTTGTCCGATTTTACCCATTAACGAACTTGAACCTTTAGAATACCAAAAGTGCCTCAAATACCAAATTTCATTCCAATCGGAATAAAACTGTGGCCGCTAGAGAGTCCACAGGCACATAAAAGTACAAATTTTAGCGATAGTGATTTTTAACATCTAATAGGTAGGATCGATAGACATTTGAAGAAATTTTTACGAAATTCCAACATTAGTGCAAAAACAATAGCTGCATTTCCTTTGGAGGAAATTCGCTATGAAAGAACTCTTGAAATAAACAGTACCTGCAAATTTAAGATGTGAAAAATTTGTTTTCTGGAAGTTTTTCTAATTCCGCCTCTGAATTAAATCCTTATCAAAATTAGATTGTATAATATTTGTATAATTATTACTCTTTTTTATTTTTTTTTATTAAATTACTATATTTTTCTTACTTTACAGAGTACAAACAAAAATTATATATACAAAAAATAATTTCATTTTTTTTTTTATTTGTTGATGTAATAATATACATTTCTTAAGTTTTTATTTTTTTTTATGTGTAAGATTCGTACGTGAGAATATGTCATAAGCGTGATTTATACGTGCTATGCTAGATTTTCTCTAATATATACACACAGTACCTACATAAAAAATACAGTTTCAATAGTAGGTATGTGTAGATTTAGTAGAAGGTGTAATCACAATTATTTTTATATTTATTGAATATTTTGTTTTCTTTAATAATGTTAACAATAACAAAATATATATTTATCTGCCATGAAATTGGGTTATTATAATGCCTGTATTTGCTACTACCTTCAAGCATGTGCGTCTTTAGAAAAGTTTGTTTTTTTACTAATAATAAAATTATAATTTTTAAATGTTCCACTCACATAACATGTCAATTTCTCAATTAGAAGTCTAATCTTTCTCCCTTTTACTTAGTTGTTGTACAACGCTACAAATTTTCCAAATTAAATTTCCAAACGTAGTACATACTGAGGGGTTTGAATTGATTTTTTGAAACTACCCTTTTTTCAAGATTTTACAGACTACTTCAAAAATGAAATTTCGTTCCTGTGAATATGATAATAAACTCTTGTGCAATCGTTTGCTGCGTTATAATGGATGGCCCTAGCAGAATATACCATACCCTGTACTGTACGACACTGTACCATACCCTGTACTATGATCCAGAAAAGTAACTCTATCACACGGAATTCAAAATCATTGCATTAAAAATACAAATTATTTACAAAATTAAATCCTACCATCAAAGATCATCTTTACCACTGTTATTTTGTCAACAGTAATAAAAAATATTTTTCAAATATATTTTACGGCCTATACCGAATATTATACCACAACCTTACTTACCACCGCTTTCCCCAAATATATTCTTGCGTATAGACTAATAAAAAACTTCTGGAGTATTCGGGAATTCTTATTACAATTTCATTTAACAAACGAGGCCATTAACAAACGCGCTTCAGGGAAATAGAAGATTTTTACCAACTTCGCGAAAATCACAAAAGAAGCATATAATTAAATGTCGTGATATTGATAATATTTAATAAGTTTCAACCCGAAAAACGAAGCTTCATAATAAAGACAGGACAAAATTTGTTTCCTTTTAAAATTTCTTATTACCACCAAAGCTGTATTGCTAGTCAATAAAAAAAACATAAAATTAAATTAAAAATTGGATTGTTTTAAAGCCACATAAAATTAAGTCGAGATCTTCGGAATAGGAATACTCATTTATTACTGGTCTCAACATATGTACACAAGTCGAAATCAATCTGATACTAGACTTGCACGGGAAATCACAAGCACACAAATCGTGTCCTTTTTTATAAAATTTACAGTCAATTTGTGGCGAATCGAATCTGTTTATGTTAGGATTTTTATGAACAATACCTTTTATTCGAGGCATTTTTTGAAAAACAAATAGATTCGTCACTAATCGATTGCAAAATTTTTAAAAAGGACTCCACTTGTGTGGTTCAGTGAACATCACTACTAGGTAATACAGCATATTAAACTAACAAACCATTCAAGTTTCCATGTTGATAAAGGTATGTAAAGGTATTCAAATCGAAAAAAAAAATACAATTTTTTATTGTAACATTTATAAACAATAAAATTGAAATCGTGTATTGTAACAAATATCAGAGATTATATATTTAATGTTACAAACAAACAGAATTGGGTTTTATTCTTTTACAATCAAAATTTGTATAATAGCATTCGAAATGCTGTAGGTTCAAACATGATCTCTATATAAATTGATTTTGGTTAGGAAAAAATACAGTCGATAGTTCTCTGGAACTGATGTTATAATAATTTAAGCAATATATATTGTAGTTAACACCAGTATGCATTAACAAATCAATTCATTGATACAGATGAAAGGCCGAAAGGGTTTGCAAAGTAAATAGTTAAAACTAGTATCAAAGTAAGTAGCTTTAAATATTCAATCATTCGAGAAATCAATTGCCAACCTTCTGAAACCATCAACGAACTGAATTTTTGTAAGCAAAAGTGATATAATAAACTTAATTACGAAGTTCAAAAATTCTTACTCTTTTCATTTTTGAGGCCTCAAATAAATCCTCAACTACGATTCTGCATCAGACACATAACGCCTACATCATATACTTTCTATCTTTATACAGAACTATAAAATTCAGCTATAGAACTATTTAAGAACGTTGGGTTACTTCGTAATGACAAACTAAGCCACAAACATGCTATGTACACTCCCCTTCATAAAAAGTGAACCAGTTGAAACATTCTTAGTTGTAACTGTATGCAATATATTAACAAATACGCTTAGAATGTGACTTATTGGTGGTTCAACTTTTATGAACGGGAGTGTATACATGATGTATACATGTATATTTTGTTATTATTTACAAATTTTTTAATTGTTTTGGTAAATTTCCCACCAATCCATCAATTTTTTGTGTATTGGTCTTTCGGTTATGTTATACTAACGGCAGTAACTAGTGTTTACTTACTTTGACATTTAAATAATATGTCTCAATTATATTGGTAATTTGACATCGATACTTGAAATGAAAAATCGTTCACATCTTGATTTTTCCAATTTACTCGTACATATTTTTTATTTTTTTTGTATATCATTGAAAAAATTGGGAAAATACTGTTTTGAAATGCATCCAAGAGACTGTCCCCCGATGCACTCAGTCTGAACAGGATAAAACTTCTAAAGGTTAGCGAGCTCATCATCGTTCATTATCACGTACGAAAGCGCCTACACACTATATGACTCCACCAAAACTTCATTTTGTGCGTACTGTGCAGCGAGGATCATCATCTTTAACTGCGAATCTCTCGATGACAGCAGATGAAACTGGGTGCATCTTACCCGGGTTAGAACATATACTTACATCTTACTCCGAATATATAAACCTTCAGGAAAACCTGTTAAAGAAGCCTTTAGCAAGATATGTTCGAAGCGAACCTCGTCAGACTAATGTTGAAAGGTTCTCATGATGAGCCATAAGGTCTAAGTTCAACACTTTTTATACCTCAAGATTTATCTACGTATATATCTATACCCATTGTCTATTCATCCATATTTTGTTAACGTTAGTTAAATTTTTACATCGTTTTGGAAGTTGTTTGTGGGCGAAAAGTCTAGTTTCCTGCATCATCAAATTATACGTGATCTTATAGAGAACATAAAATATTTAGTGAACATAAAATATTTATGTAGATGAGGAAAATTTTGCGCAGTGGATTTGCATAGTGGGAAATTTTCCACTATAGCCCAAGTAGTTATTTACAATTAACTTAGCTTATTATTATGCTAGGGATTCTTAAATTAAATAAGAGACATCTGTAGGATAACTTATAAGATAAACTTATTGTTAATTTTAATATGTTTGATATGGTCTAAGATCCGGCATTAGTGAAAACCTTCCATCTGTTAATTGATTGAAATAATTTTATTTTAATTAATTAATATGATATAGCCAGCAGAACTACGGTGGCAGACATTGCACTCCTACGTTTATATTATTGTTATCTGCCTTTTAAAAATTATTTCATTCAATTAACAGATGAGGGAAGGTTTTTCTAATGCCGGATCTTAGACCAATAAACCACTGGCAAAGAACTCATGTATATATCATATACTACATTACTGGCTAAAACCTCTTAAGCGATTCAAATTATTAAATAGTTGTATAGCCCTTAGCTCCTTACTTATATTATTTCAGTTATAGTTTTAAAATATAATTAAGTATGTAATATATATTTTATTCAGTATATATACTTGATACTTTCCAGTCAAACGATGCGGTGGTGCATTGCTGGTATAATATAAATAAACATAGTATCTAGTAAAACAATTATGTCAGATTATTAAGTGTGATAATTCAATAAATATGTTTATAAAACAATATAATAATAATAATAATAAAATTGTTTACCGTTAAAAACTTTAACACACCTTTTTAAAATAATAATAAATGATTATAATTAAATCATTTATACAGAATGGACACTTTTATAGAATTAGTTACGACACTATATCTATATGTGATGTATGTAAATCATTTAATAATTTATATTAATTCAATTGCGTTATACAATACCAAATATAAAATTTATCTCGATACCGAGGCACAGAGCCAATTTGCACTGTATGGTTTATAAAAAAATCATTATAATTATATTTTTTATGGCTTCGTAGCAAAATAATCACAATATAATAAACGAACATAAAAAAAAACCGAAAACTAAACAACCGAATGATGAAATAACCACGGGAAAAATGAGTGCAGTTTTATAAATGCACTAAAAACCAGCAAACCTAGACCTCGTAGACCACTTTTTAGTTTTGCATTTATATTCAAGACACAAAAAATCCGCAAACCCATTGATGAAAATTATAATGCTAGCGTTGCCCGAGATTTAAAAAATTATTATAAGAGTGCATTGGAAATTTATGTCAAATTATTATTATTTTCCAAATTTTGACATTTCAAAACGTCAAAATTTTTATATTTTAAATTTATTGACAAATAATTTATTTTGTTAATGATGGTATTTCTATAGAAACTATAAGCTATATTATAGAATATAGATCAAGCCTAGCCGTCAGAAAACGGGACTGGATACACTGGCTGTTTCAGAAGATTGCACAAGCTGTCACAGTGAGGAGAAGGAATAGACAATGAATCGCATACTACTCCCATCACTGTCCATCTCTTAATATGAAAAGGCTCATCCTCTTTGGTCTCTTGTAATGTAACTCCTTTCGGAGTTACATCACAATGGTAGGTTGATCTGTATCACAATATTTATGGTCTAAGTGTGCCCCATTCAGGACAGCCACCACAACCTAAACTTATTAGAGATTACACAATATTTAACCCTATTTCTACAATTACTTTTTGGCAGTAGATTATTATTGTTGGTCCGGTTATTTTATTCGTGATTATTTCGCCTTCGGTTATTTTTACCCGTATATTTTGTCCGCCGTTTATTTTTCCCAGCGTTATTTAAGCGCCACATGTTAATAGATTAATATCTGACAAACCATAAACCAGATTCTGCCTACAAATTTTAATGTTATGTGTATGAAGATATGAAAGATTAGGATTTAACAACTCATATGAAATTTAAACTAGAAATATTTTGTTATTATAGAGAGTTTATTTTGGTCGACTTTTGGAAGATTTATGAATGTCATAAAACGACTTAAAATAATTGGCTATTCCACTCTGTAAATTCATTTAAAATTCACATAACGTCTACAAATAATAAAATACTTGCAAAAAAAAATTTCTCTGATTTTATTACTTCACCACGTTGTGGTTTTTTCTTTTTTGCAATATACAAACAATATCACGATTATTTTGTGAATTGTTTGTTTTATTACTTAAAAGAAATGATAATTTAAAAAAAATAATGGTAAGTACACAATAAACAAATTAACATTCTAAAAAAATACACATAAATATTATACTAAAATAGTAGATCATTATAGAAAATAGTTAAATCAAATTTATACAAATCATGAATAATAATAAATCGATCTAATTTACATAAACATTGTTAATCACACTATACCTACGAGTATGTGTTTTATCTATCTCTTATAAGTAGGTACCATTCATTATTTGTTTTACATAAAATCGTTTGTGTAATTTAAATAGCTTGTAGTCCAGTGTAACGCGGCATTAGCGTATCGAAATCTATAGAGTCTAGGTTGTATAAGTTGTCCCTAACGTAGTTTCTGACCCCCTGATCTGATGAAGTTGAGAGTCGTGGAAAAGTTCATAAACTAGTTTGAACAGGCTCTCCTGAACTTGTCCTGTGTAGACTCTAACCTTGAATGGAACTCTCCAGTGATACAAGAATTGGAACTAGGATCTTGAACAGGCGAAACTATTGTGTAGAAAACCATGGTGTCTTCATGTCTCAATTGTTTTATATGAGTTTCTTGTCTTCCAGAAATAAATCGCTGATCTACTCTGGGTTTACCACCATTGTCTATATTTTCTAAGTTATTTCCGCATTTTGACGAGTAGCTGCGATTTCCAATGAATGCGAAAAAAGTCTGTCTTTGATCTGGATATCAGGATATCAGCGATATCGAAGGCAACGAAAAAGCATACACTTTAGTAATAAAGTAATAGGATTTCTTTTAATAAGCACAAAACCTTTTTCAGGGATTCAAACAAGTGATAAGCAAGCTTAAACAAACTTATCTAGCGCTATGCTGTGAGAACTACTCTCCAGTTGTGGTAGAACTGAATTCAAAGTACTGGGCGAAGACCTCAAACAGGAGAGATTTTGGCGTCTCATCTTCAAACGACATATTTGCGTTGATGAGGGAAACATTAATTCACTTAGTTTCTGATAGTCGGCATCCGAATGGTTTTCGATACACCGTTTTACACTAGGCTATTTCGTTATAATGGATTTTTCAGAAAAAGTTAAATTTAAAAAGTTAAAAGTTTTTTAGTTAGTAGACACGTTTAGTAATATCTTATCTTTGAATTTGATTATTTCATTTAAAAGACATGCGTTCCAACTGTAAGTAGGTATAATTGTATATTCTATTTTTTTATTCAAGTATTTGAGAAAATATCTAATTGACGTTCTACTTTGTTCTTAATCCTTGCTTCACCACAATCTGTGCTGGAAGTAATTTTTTCCATTTATGAGACATAACGACTAATGGACTTCATTTGTCGAGTAAGACTAAACATGTTTTATCTACTGGCTGTAGTATTTCTTCTTATCCAATATATGATTTTGACTCATCTAATTTAAATCTATTAAAAGTTGAGACTTACCAAAATAAAAATCACAACCAACTGTACTCCACAAAAGTTAATGGTCCACAAAAGGTATTTACTTTTCAACTGGACTAAAAAGAAAATTTTTAATTATTATTTTTTACTCTCTGCCTTTTTGTTTTATCCGAAAATTTATGCATCACTTATAACTCTCAATGAATTACCCAGTAAACTACTATTATTTATTAGTACAACACATGTTTCAAGAAACAATTGCCTATTTACATGCTAACATAATTTTAAAAAAACATTTACACATTAAAATCATTTTCCCAGAAATCAATCCAAACCGCATGTATAAATTGTTTGAAAACTGTTGCAAAAAATTGTTCTTTAAAGAAAGTTTTCTAACGCAATTCGCAACGCTTGAATGAAGAAAAAAAACACTACGTAGAATGACCAAATTATCTTGTTTTCAATCTAGATAATTTTATACAAATTTATAAATGCGTATTCAGTTCAAAGTATAACAATTTATGTAATATATTTAGACTATTCCAATAAACTTGAACATTCTTGCTCTATAGATATTCGTCGAAAATGTGGACACTTTAATCGAGTGAATCGATTTATTTTAAATACCTCAATATTTATAAATAATGGCTCAATTGATGGAGTGCTGAACTCCATCAATCGTTGATTCAATTCTGACTTTTTTAAATTAATCAAGAGTTCAATAATGATTCTAAGTTAGTACGTTATCATTCTTAATTGTTTCAAACTGAATTGGTCAGATTAATTTGTTCAGGTCTAGAGCTTTTTAAAATTACTTAAAATGTTGTATTGATATTTTTATTATTTTTAAATTCTTATTTTTTTTTTAGTATACATCCATCTCGATGGCAATACAAACAGCAATTGTAATGTGTAAATAATTGTTGCGCGGTAGCGTATGAACATAAACAAACGAAGTTCAAGAGAATACATGACATTATAAATTTCTGCACAATTATAATTCCTCATCGCTCGTAGAAGATGGTTTTACATTATAATATATATATCTTGTCGTAACGAACGAACTTACTTCGACAACTTTTACATTTGAGTAAATTATGCAACTCATATAATTTAGTTTACTTATATATATTATATAATATAAATTAACTAAATTAACAAGTTTATACTATGTATACCAGTTTATATATTATGTAGTATAGTTATATGGAGCCATAAGTTTGATGGTTTTACTTTAAAATGTACAATAAATATTAACAATGTATATTTAATACAAGTCATTCTTTAAAATTACCATGGGCTGAATTCTCAGTCATTTATTAATTGGCATTAAAAAACTAAATTATAATACGCGGTGAAAAGTCGATAGACGGTGCGTGTAATGCGGATGAAACTGTCAACTATTCGGTGAGGTTATAAATCTCAATTTAGTTTCATATTTAGATATATTTGCATGCACCCTATACATTCCATTTATTACCTCGGTAACTACTTACAATATATATCAGGTAAAATAAACGTTTGGTTCCGATTCCAATAAATTGACTTTTTATTTAATGTTTGTTAGATTAGGATTTCAGATTTACTTGAAATTCTCTCTTCTATTTCAAACATTTGGCCCCCAAACAGGGACTTCATCCCTAGACCCTTGGAATCCTCCATCTGCTTGGAATATCCAACAAAGGCTTAGTGTTTATTCTACGAATTCGTATAATACCCAATGATTTTCAGAGACTACAATAGCTTGCTCATGCGTAAGTACTTTCACGTTGAGTTGGGGCGAACTCTGTCAAGTCATAGATAAAATAAAACAGATCAAATCAACCTTCACAAAGTTAAATAAAGTTTATATCCGAAATCTGTGAAGACAAAACCGCGTGTGAAAGTATGAAATAAAATTCAAATGTCCCAAATTTAATTGCAATTTGATGATTGTATCACCAAATTTGCAATGAGTAAAAATATTCGTGGATAATAATTTCAATTACCAGATTTAGACAAATGTTTCCGTTGCAGTTGAAATATATATTTTCATGAATCTAGAAATTGGGGAAAGTTGAAATTTTATAATAAAATTTACTTCATTCTGTTTTATAATCAACCTTTACATTTTAAACTAGTGTTATCAAAAATTTAACTTTTATTTTATTTTGTTTCAGGTTAGTTTCAATATTTTCAAAACTGTTTTCCATTCATCTGATGAACCGTAAGTAAAATATTTGAATAATATATGTGAGAAAAGCAAATCTGGTTCACCCGACATGTGATGTGAAGTTTACACTGAGTAGCGTAAACCGATACTGCGTTTTTGAATGTGTATTGGAATGAGAATTTGGTGTCAACCTGTTACACATATTTAGAGCCCACTTGTACTATGTGTCACGAAATTATCGTCCTTTTTTCAAGATTCTATAGTTGATTCTTTTTCTATCTTTATTCATTCAGATTTTGGGAGAAATTGATTCGAATAATAGTTGCTAGTATATTTATAATGAGCTAATTTTATCCCAAGCATTTTTTTTGAACGAGGCACAAAATTTTGAAAAAAGAACGATACTTTTGGGGCACGTGAACAATGTTGTGTGGTTATTAACGTCATAATTTTACCAACCTTTTCAATAAGAATAGTTTGTACTATCTATTCGATAAGTAGCGTTTCGAGTTTTTAGTTTAAAACATAAAAGTAAAAAATGAAAAACGATCCAAGAATAAGCAGTATATTTAGTTAAAAGCGAGTGATTGTATTGTTGATTTTCAACTAGTTGTTCGACTATAATACACATGACCACAAAAGAAGCGTTCATTTTCAAAATTGTATAATTGATTTGTGCCGTATGCGTTCAGTTTTAGAAAAAATATCCTTGTATAAAAGGTGTTAATTATAAATGTAGCAGCAAGTTTTATTCGAAACTTTTTCCCAAATACCGAATACATAAGGGACAAATCGATTTCTAAAATTTTGGAAAAAGAGCGCTACTATTGTGGCCTATAGTACCTTATAAATGATCTTATACGAATAAATTTGTATACATGCATCAAACAAGCATAATAATTTCTCGTTAAATTCGTTCATTATAAATGAATTAGAATTTCCCAATACATATTACAAGTTTGTTCTATTCATTTATAATGTCTCTTACAGAAGTTTAATTTATAGTTTCAACTAACTGGGGAATGAGTATTGGTTAACTTTTGAGTGGTATTTTACAACATTTGTCTCAAAATTTACTGTATCATATACATATATACACTGTTTATTTGATGGGACAAAATAAATATTGATAAAAGGTAAACTAATTTATTGTTTAGCATGTAAATGATACTCGGCCTTGCGCACTACCGTGCTCTAGATTATTGGTGAAAGGAGTTTGTAAAATATTGAAGAGGAAATTATTTTTAAGGTAGTTCACTCGTGATAATCCAAGTAAAATCCAGTATGTGCTGTTTTTTTTTAAATTAATTTGTTAAGTTCGACTTAACATCCAGTCACATTATCTTGCGAACCTCTAGGTTACAGCAGATACAGGATATTTGGTGCATCTCACCCCGAAAATATGAATCTCCAGGAAGACTTGATAAGCAAGCTCCTGACTATTGCCAACATATGGGAGAAGCGAATCTAGTCGGACTGAAGTAGAAGGGGGAACACAATGGACCATAAGAAGTGCTATACTTTTAAGACCACAAGATGTATCTATCTATCTATCCATCTAGAGGTATAGGTAGATTGTAAAGGCTGCCCTGGACAGGCTACACTTCGATCATAAGGTCCATTGTGATGCCTTAGGATGTGAGGATGTGAGTGGAGTGGAAGGAATTTTTGAGTAGACTAGGAATTGGTAGGATATGCGGCTGCAGCCGACTATGATAGGAACTATGCCGATATTCATCTGGAGTTCGTGAAGGAAACTGCAGAAAACCTTCTCAAGCATAGCCGGTTATTTCGTTCTTGTCCATACGCCGATAGTTTAGTCAATTAACCGCCCCTTTTTTTTATTTTTATAATTGACAAACTGCCGATGTCGGGATTCGAACCCATAACCTCCCAGTTTCCAAGTTTTGCATACTGCACAGACATCACGCCTTAGTTCGACTTTATAAGCCCTTTGGTAGCGACTTTGTTAGCCCTAAAGGTTTTTTTTTTTAAATTTTTATAAAGAATAGCTCTTAAGAATATCATACTAAAAATTTCTCAAGCACAACTTTATTTTTTTATAGATAGGAATTTTTAGCAGAGAGATAAAACTATATATTTTATATTGGATATTAAAAACATAATTTATTTAATAGTTTTAATATGTTTTCTACAAAACATTATTAAAATATCTAAATCGTGAACATAAAATCAAATTTAATTGTCATAATTTATTTCTATTAATATATTGGAATATTTTTCAATTACTTGTTAATTACGTTGTAATAAAATTCAATTACATTTACAAATCATTATTTTGTATTTGAAGATATGATAAACTACAAATTGTGTAAAAGAACGGTTTATATCCAATATCACATACAGCGTCGGACTGGCCATATGGTCAAGACGGCTTTTGCCACCCGGTACGTAGTCAGCATGGGTCCTTGAGGCATACTGCCGGCACGCAAAAATTTTCATACACGAAGAAAGAGGCACGGAGAAGAGCAGGAAGTAATCGGCAGGAAGATGGTTTGGATCAAACAGCAAATAATGCTATTTGTTTGTCTCAAAAAGATTCGGAAGCTTTCCGAAGTTGCATTTTATCTCAATATAACAAGCACTTAATTACGAACTCCAACTTATATGTCGTCTATTGTGTAATCTTAACAATCTCGTTTACGCAAATAACTTGTTAGAGACAAATTTCCACGCTGAAGCGCATTAAGACAATGCTGTGTTATCTACAGGGGAAGAACTGTAGATAACAGAGTTAGCATCTTTATTGAACGATTAATTTATAATCTAGATGAGGTTTCTATTATTATCATCATTGTTTTGCTATTATTACCATTTGATCACATACAATGTCATGGGACAGGGTCACTTATCCAAACTTATCCCAATGATTTCTATTTACGTATGGAATGTAATTTAGAGTAAATACATATGGTTGAGCTCAAATTGTGGCAAATCTATTGAATATATGATATGATAATTTTTAAACAAAAGTGTCTTTTTTAAAAAGGAACATTTCGTGGTTTGACTTCGAAATTTCAAATTTCCCAGTTGTTTTTTTTTTTTCGTTTTTAAGTTATCGGTTGGTATGCGAAATTGAAATAAATAGATGATGCACACATTTAACTGACTTTTAACTAACTAACATTTTCTTTTGAATAGACAACAATTTTTTTACGGGCCATACTGTCTTAAGATATCCTAAGAACCACAATTTAAAATCATGTAGTATTTATAATTAATCTACCACTCTAGGTTATAATTATAATATACTACATTGTATATTCATAAATATATGAATATATGCGGCATATTATTAATACAAATCCAATATACATTCTTATAATATTCATAGAATAGATTACCGATCAGCTATTGTTAAAAATTTTTACAATATAAATTGTATAGCAAAAAAAATTTCCTATTAAACTTTTCATATTTCTCATGTCTCATGACATTTAAAAAAAAAAAACTTAATTAAACTGCCATTATTATAAAGCGCTTTGATCGGGTCGTATTTAATTTATTCAGCTATATTTTTATTATGAGCTGTCCATAAAATTATAATTGGTATTTTCTATTGAGAATTAAAAAGAAATAAAAATTGTATTTATAGTGTAGAACTAGGAAAACTTTTTTCATATAAATATGTTAAACGCGGGAAGTTTTAACTTGGGCAAAGAGTAATGCTAAGGATATTTAACATTATATATGAAACGATTTAAGCCATTAATCTTAAGCCACTTATAAAATGATGTTAACTGTGTACTTATATGAATTTGAACATAGATATGGTAACTTGAATTCAGGAATCAAACGTATAGATTATCTGAAGATTGTTTTGGTAGATGCGTAAAATTAAAGAGTTCGTGAGTAAACGGGTTGGACCGAACTTAAACTCAAATAAAGCAATTTGTTAATTTAAAATAGTTTAATTAACTAATAATTAATAAATTTATATAAATTTTATATAATTTGTAACAATATGGCGCTTTAAGAATGAATTTGCACTTAACAACCACTATTCACTGTACATAGCAACAATGTACTATATTTAACAAAACCATTTAATAAAAAATTTATTCTTAAGATTAAGATCTATTCTTAAGATCTTTTAAATTAAAGTTTTATAAATGATTAATGCCTTATTCATTCGGTTTTCATAAAAATGCTTCGGCTAAAAGTTCTTCATTATAAATATACTAAAGACTTTTTCCCAAAACCTAAGAAATAAGGTAGTATAAGGTAGTATTGTGATCCATTGTACAAAAAATTAGGTGATTTTTCAACGATATATCAAAATTATATTTTGCACCAAAAATTGAATGTTTTCTGTCTGCCTGACTGTTTTAACTGTCTGTACTGTCAAGCCAGATACTGTCACTGGGATTGATTCAAAGATAGTATATGCAATCCTTACTGAGCCTTATAAAAGCAAACATCTAACGCCATATGATAGTACTATTTGATATGCACACGTAATAATTCTATAAGAAACTGGAGAAAGAAAATAAAATTTTTTTTGCATAACTAAACAATAAGTGTGTCATTTAAATGTTTTCACTTAAAAGGAGGTACAATTCTTTGCGCAGAATCATAAGACACTTGTATAAGAGGTTGTATAGTTCTAAAACAACTATAAATTTATAGCTATATCAAATTAATATAATTTTATTTATTATTAAAACTGTTTAAGACATAAATATGTCGGATATAATTGGCTTTTAAACATTAAACAGCAAAAAAATGAACAAACATGTTAAATAATATTTTAAAACAACGTAACATATTAAATGGACTTGAGTGACTATTAAATTATTATAAATAAATAAAAGTACACATTTGAATTGGTAAGAAATAAAATTTACAGCCTAGCCACTTACAAATGACATTTTTCATATAGGTAATATAATATAATAAAAGCAGCCGTTTTATATGATTCTATAAAAGAAACACATTATTCATTGTAATTTTTTTATATTAATAATAGGTGTATAACGCAGGCATTTAACAGTGAAACAGAATTTAATCGATCGTTTAATAAAATATAATGAATTATTATTAATAAATGTTGTTAAAAGCCATTTTATATATTATTGTTTGTCGCTACTTTGTCTGGTTGTCAAAGGCAATAAATCATGGGCTTGTGTATATAAGGTATTAAAAATCAATCACGCTTTTTGACTGAAGTTTTTATGAAACTTTTTTTTTAATATCGTTTTAAATAAATATTATATTTTGTTCACTTTTTAAATGGGAGTAAAATTATTCTATAATACCATATCTTTAAAAGTTTTAAGTGAAAATTCTTAAATCTGACTTGAGAACAGAGCTTTTAAAAGGGAGTAATTAATCGTTGGTATTATAAAAGTTTCCCCTTATATATAAAACTTCGTTTTAATTTGCACTTGTATTTAGTGCTGATTTCAATATGTCCTTGAAGTTATATTTGAATGCTTCAGAAATGTTATTTTTGAATACGTTTTTCTATGAGTTCTTTTTTTTCAAGAAATGGATGCCTAAACTGTCAATAAGTATCACTTTTATATTGATTCTGTATGCATCCTGGATAACACCCTTAGATTAAGCAGAGTTATCCCATTATTTCTCACATTTTTAGATACGTTTGAAATGAGACACTTCTATTTTTCAATACTTAATCACCCAATTAAAAAATTGTAAATGTCTGTTTGTTTGTTTGAGTATCACGCAAAAATTACGAAACCGATTTTGATGAAACTTTTTTTTTGTTTAAAAGCTTATGGTTAGACTTAAAAACTGGTATTTTCTCTCATTACGAGAGATAGAATTTACAAAATAATCGCTGAAATAGTGTCGTTAATATTTGAAGTAGTGGAAGCGGTAGGAACGATAAATTTTTGAAGTAGTGGAAGCAAGGGAAAATTACATTGAGGTCTTAAAATTGTAGGAGCCAGGAGTGATATAACAATAAAACGCGGTGACGCTTCGGGTATAAACTAGTATTATATAATAAAATCTTGCATCACGGTAAAACGGCTAAACCTATTTTAATGGGATTTTCTTTCATCGCGTTGCGGATGACTTTCAATATAACATATAAGCTATACAATTTTGTATACTATGCATCTATGTCCGTGTGTCAGTTGTACCCAAAACCTATATCTTTTACACGGTGCGAGTTACTAAAAATCTTTAAATACAAAATATTTCTTCACATATCCAATAGTTCTGGCTTAAAATCAGAGCATAGATAGATAGATTCTAAAGGTTGCCCTGGACGGGCTACACTTCGACCATAAGGTCCATTGTGATGCCTAAGGATGTGAGGATGTGAGTGGAGTGGAAGGGATTTTTGTGTATAGACTAGGAATTGGTAGGATATGTGGCTGCAGCAGACTATGATAGGAACTATGCCGATATTCATCTGGAGTGCAAAGAAACTGCAAAGAAACCTTCTCAAGCATAGCCGGTTACTTCGTTATTGTCCATACGCCGGCAGTTTAGTCAATTAAGCGCCCTTTATTTTCTTAATAATTGACAAACTGCCGATGTCAGGATTCGAACCCATAACCTACCAGTTTTCAAATAGGCATACTGCGCAGCCGTAACGCCTTAGACCGCTCGGCCACTTGTACTGGTCAAATTCAGAGCATATATATTATAAAATAATTATGAATCAAAATGCAATTCCAAAACACTTGAATTTGCATATACGGGAGTGATATGATGTATTTAGCGAGTGTATGAAAATCAAATAACGTATTCAATGTCTTTAATTGAAAAAGACGCCTACTGTTGTGTGTACACATGAAATATCATGGAGAAGATTGCTTATTTGTAACATATTTTGTATCCAATAATGAACAAAGCACGTTCGTTTGAGTCTATCTTATATATGTTAGAAGCAATTACATTGTGTCCTTAGGGCAGGTACACAACATGTACCGTAACGGATATTATAGCTGTTCAATTAACGGATATTAACACTACCAGTAGTTAGGTCTGGCTACTATATTTGTTCATTACATTTCGTTTTTATATGGTTTGAAATGAATGAATAATATGGTTTAATAGACTAGCAAAGAGCTGTGTTGCTATTCGTAAAGCTTTTATTTTTGTAAGTAAAACTTGTCTTAAGGCACGTTTTGCATTCCGGTGTAACAAAGTTTGATTTTTTTTAAATTGAATAAAGTCCACTGACTTTAATATTAAATTCCAATTTCATCAATTTCTAAAGATATATGAGTGAACTACGTTACGAGAGTATCATTCGTGCTAAATTACCCTGTATTTTATTGTATTCATATCATTTAAAACACCGTTTTTATAACTCTAAATATTATGATCATTAAATAAATTAAATAAATTTATTTATGATTATTACTAGTGAGCTAACCGCAATTTATAGAATATTTGTAAATGTCGATATTTTATATCGGTTTTCACTGAGCTGGTGGCGTTTTAGGTATATATGGTTTGTTTATATAATTTTAATCTATACGTCTAATTAACTATTAAACGATTCAGTAAATCCATCACCTGCACAAAAGGTTGCTCCAATATTCAAACAAAAACAACACATAATAATAACACTCATTAATTATTGTATAATAAAAATGACAATCTGCAATTTTCATTCTTTAGGCGTTTTAACTTACAGTATTTCAATATTGTTTCCTATCAATATAAAAACTGAAGAACTAAACACACATGTCTCTTAAAGATTTTCATTACAATTCAACCAATCTGTGTAGGCACCCGAAGCTACGGTTAACATAATGCTACCTCCATATATCTTTAATAGAATCGTCCGGAAAATATTCGACATTGAAAAATGCAATCCTGAAGCTACATAACTGATTTTTTATCATTTTGTTACTTTTCCATGTGATTCTTCCACTAATTGTCCATTTTGTTTTATCCTATTATTCAAATATAATATGATTTTTTAGATAAATTTCTTCTAGAAAGAATTGATATCAGTTTTCAATAAGTCAAATATTTCGACAGTATAAATTTCAAGAATAACGCATAATTTCGTTTAGGATTGTATAAATTTACAAATTTTGTACTTAAGGATGTTAGGGAGATATATCAGAAATGAACAAAAATTTAGTAGAATGTTCCTCCCTTGATGCTAAAGCTACTGTGATTTCAAAACAATTTAATAAACCTTTTAAAAATTATTGCAATATAAGAAAAAAGTTTTTTCACTCAATTCATTTCAATTACCATTAAAAAAGGTACGAAGCGTCACAAATTATAGAAACATTTTTGCACAATTTTATTAACATTTACTAAACGGTTGTTGAGAAAAAAATTTTGAATAGAAATAAAACAAAGCTGGCTTTGTCACTTATACGTATATGGTATAGAAAGAATGTATGTTGTCGATTTAAATAAAAATTATTAAAAGTACATTCACTGCCAAAAGTTTTTCATACAATTTGTTATTTCTTATTTTTAGTACATTTGCCTCCGATAGTCTCTCCCTAATATCCTTAAGAAATTCCAATACCATATTAAAAATGTGAAATAATTAATATCTCCCAAATGAAATGATTTTTGGAGGCAATAAAGGATCCTATGTTGAAGATTTGACTGTGTTTATATAATCCAAAACATTTTGAAAATGATATCGAACCTCCTTAATGACACATCTATTTCTGCCAATTTATGTTAGTTATAAAGTGTATTCATAACGAGTGAAAAAATACATATTAAAAGAGATATTTCTTTTTATATTTTAATAATAAACAACGTTTTTTTTCTGCGAGAGTTGTAATCAAAATTATCTCTCAAATATCTGCTCAAAGGTATATTATCAGTGAAATCATTATACAGAATAAACGTATCATGCAGGCAGGTAAATTTTCATGCATATATAAAAATGATCAAACAATAAATTTTATATAAAATAATTTTTTTCGATTTTAATTAATTACTAAAATGATAACAGATATATAATATAAAATGTATACAAAAATTAAATTATCTATAGACAGACATATACCTACAATACCGGTACAATACAATAAATAATAATCAATTTAATATTTATATTGTGTATAATATAACATTATATGGTTGAGTAATTATTGTATATATGCGGGTTTAAAATAAATCATATAAAATTATTTATTTAAAACAATTCATAGAAAATTTAATAATATTTAGACCATTTAATGGGATAGTGTGAGGCACGCACCAAATTAACATATCTTCGATTCCATATCCCAGAGATAGTTACGATTAACTAATTCATACTGATGATGACTACTTTGTAGTCGAAATAAGTGTTTATAAAATATAAATAATTGATCTACGAATTGGGGTCAAAATTTTGAAATTCATTTTTAAAAACCTAGAGTCCTCTTTAATAATCTTTATACTATATTGAAGGTAAAACTGAAAATTGTATCTATAACGTTTTTAACCCGTTTTCAACGTATTAGATAAGTTTTCCTGGTTTATTATATAATTTCATTTTGGCAATACCAATTTTATTGTAAGTGGCGAGAAGCTTATATTAAAAACGGCTCTGTCCGAAATTCGAAGTCCTGAATGTTTCACAAATTCCCTTTATTATTAAACAGACTTTTTATCCTATTCATATACCCATTATGCTCTAGGATAAATAATCACATTTATGATGATAAAATATTGGATCAAAAACGATGTTAAGCTTTTGTGTATAGACATTATTAGCTTGGATACCTATAGAAAATCTATTTTATTCATTGATGTAACATAAATTTTGCTTTTATGGTTGGTAAATATCCAATTTATTTAAAAACATATTATTTCGATTATGGATATTCACACAATAACTGAACAAACTTTATCGTGGATGTGATATTTGAAAAGCTATTGAATAGAATTTGATTTTTTATACCATTATTGTAGTAAACTTCAACGAAAAAATCACTTGAACTTATTCAATAAACTAGGAAAATGTCCACTATCATAAACTGAATTATTTATTACTTTCATGTAAATCCCCAAACCAAAAAAAAATTTGCTTAAATAAATTATATATTACTGGCAAAATATCGACAATGAAGTTTATTTATAAACGAACTAGAAACGAGGCAGGGTATTTATGAAGTAAATATACGAACCTTGCCCTTTCAAAATTCCAGTAAGAACATTTTATCAGTTATAACATGTAAAATCAAATAAGATCAAAACACTGTACATTTATTTTGAAATGACGTAATAATTTAATTTAGAAAATACTGATCTAAGTAAACACTGCCACCTTTGATCCAAAACAATTTTTTTAATTATATGCAAAAGTTTATAAAATTAAATTTTTTTTTTCTACTTAAATCATTGCCAAGAATAAATTTGTAGTTCATTAATCAAAACAAAACTGGTTTATCTCAATAATTATACATATACTTAGTAGGAGAGCCCACGTATGGATTCTGTAAGCTCAAAATACGTGAAAAATATGATATGTCACTAATATGATTACTTTCTAACTGAGAAGCTTGGATTAATATATTAATTAAATACCAGTTTTAATTCGTATGTCTTCCAGAACTTTGATTATTTAAGTTACTGCTACTAATGTTTAACTAATTTGGTTACTCCATATTCTATTAAAACTTGAAGGTATCGAAAGTGCTGTCGAAACATAAATTAATTAGTTTTTATGAGCTGGAATGTCTAAATACTAATTACACTCGAGTTTGAGCTTCGAGGTTCATATCCTAATGGTTATATATTCGCTTTACATATTTTAATTTAAAAATATAGCTCCATTCATACGTTTCAGGATTGAGAATATTAATTTCTTTGATTAACATACATTCTTGGTAATATGGTCCTCTGTGAGAAGCTGAAAATAATTAATTTCTATCTACTGAAGTGTGATACTCCAATTTTTGCCTATTTTTATCATAATATTTTGGTGTCATTCAAAGAAGACAGCGAAAATTAATTGTGTTGGTAAAAAAAATGCTCTGTAATCAGTGGTGAGTAAAAAAGTCTTTAGATTAGAGTCTTTAGATTATGTATGTCTTCCAATTGAAAGATTCTTTTTTCATCCTCCTGTGAATTATGATAAATTTGCTTGTACATTATAGAGTTTATATTCATACTCACCCCCCGTTTTGATCACCCTTAGGGGTAGAATTTCGGAAAATCCTCAAAATTCCGAAATTCTTATCGGATGCCTACGTCATACAAAGACACACCCTCCAAGTTTCTATGAACAGCGGTTTAGGCTGTGCGTTGATCTGTCAGTCAGTCATTCAGGACAAAGCATTTTATATGTATAGATACAAGCGGTTTGCTCTTAGACTACTATTCGCTCATTTAACTAATTATAGCCATAAAAAATTGCATTAATCAGATGAGCTCATATTTTCTTAAAACATATTATTTACGAAAATTATTATTAATTATTGTTGATTATGATTTAATTTTAGTGCTTTAAAATGTTTATGTGTGGATAATTCAAATCAATTTTGCATGTAAGTTTTATAATACTTTTGGCAATAATTTTGGGTATTATTTACTAAATGAAAAATTATAACTCTACAAAGAATTCAAACCATATTCAATTAATTTCTAAATAAATTGAATTTCCATCACAAAGAGTAAATAATTATTAAATCTCGCCTAAACAGAATTATTAATCGCAATTCAGAACTAGGCAGGCGAGAGAATGCTTGCATGATATGTTGAAAAACTTTAATGATATTTTCTTAGTTTCTTGACATAAACTTTTTGCACATAGAATTTTCGATTGTTTTCGGATCATATAATGTGAACATCAAGTGACTGACATCCTTGAATGGGGCTACAGACCATTGATAAACTAGCTTCTATATACGGAGCCTAAAAAAAACAACTTAAATGCCACACAACATGTAATTTCATTCCAAAATCAATAAAATTTTCTGCAAAAATCTAATCTTAAAATGGTTTAAAATTTCTTTCAAAGTAAACACAACAAAAGTCATAAATTAATTAAAATGAAAAATTAATTATGCAGATATAAGTTATGAGTTCGTATAAAAAGTTGTAATTAAAAATGAACACAATATTTTGTTATAAATTATTATTATTATTGAACATTTCCCAATGACCCAAATAAATTTGATTTTACATTGAAAGTAAATATTGGTGTTTGTATAATGAATATTATGTATATATATGTTACGATAAAAGTGAATAATCTAGATGTTATTAATAATTATGCACGATAAAAGATTTGGGGGTGGTTGCCCTGCGGTGGATCAGGTTCTCGCATGGTGGTATAGGCAAATGATTGAAATCACTTTATGTACTATCTTTTCTGAAAATATCCCTTAATTAAATTAGAACCTTTTTTTTATGGTCGCCCCTGTTACTATATGATTTTGTACTATTATATGACCAAATCCTTATCACATTTTTATAACAAAATATGATTATAATGTATATCAGTTTTTACAGCATGGCATATATTGAGTGATTAATGCTTGTAAATGAAACTATCTTGGCCGGATTCAAAAATAGTTTATCCCTTAATTACTCTGAAAACTATAATTAGCCGAAATAACCTTGGTGCTCGAGTCATATTTTACTAACATTTGACTCGGCAGCATTTAGCAAAAAACTGCATACTAATACAAAACCTGAAGTGATTACTGGTTAAAAATCTGTAGACCTGGCCAAGTTGGATCAAAAAACTAAATTTGACGTACCCAAAAGTCAAACAACTTTCAAACTTGAATACCAATTTGAAGTATTTATGAGACAAAAAAAACTATAAATATGAAAAAAACCTGTAGACTTAACCAAGTCTAAAGCTGAGACTTTCCTAATATTTTAATCCGTTGGTATTTCACAGAACGACAAGAAAATACGTAGCTCGAAATACTAATATTTGAATTTTTGCACCTCTTTTCCTTACATATACCGCAGATCATTATCCATTATTATTAATAACCGGGGCATGTGACAAATTTTTACATTCACATTAACTTTTTAATTTGTAGTTATTATTAATAGCCGATTATTATTAATAAAACCAATTATTTAGTTTTATCGTACCATATATATAGCTATAAAAGTGAATTGTATCCTGGAGGTTGAGTTTATTTTGTGGGGAGTATGCAAATAATATTTTGTGGTGTGTATATTATATTGACAAACTACTGTGTATATAACACAGAAAAGGTCATGAAAATATTTTAAACCAAAAACTAATTAATTTTTACTCTCATTATAAAAATAGGGATTAATTTTCTATAAAAAAACTTTTTAATAATGAAAAATATAAAATCAATGAGAAATTTGGTTTTTGCTCTAAGCTGCCGTGTTGATTTTAGGACATTATGGTATGTGGCAAATAGCTTTTACATTATTCAATATCAATTTCTTGCAAAATATTATTTCAATATACAGTTATTGATTGGCCTACAATAAGGAAAATATCGAGTAATTCATTAAACTCGAAGACTTGGGACTGTACTATTTTGGGTTCATCTGATAGAAAATGATATTCTCTATGACCCACTTCATTATCCCTCGCTATATTTACTGAATTAATATAAACATTAAAAGATTAAAGTAGATTTTGCAAAAAAACGTTTGATCTTTTTATTTCTTAGGAATTCCACAAAGCAAAAAATCTCTCTATAATAAATAACCTATTTATACAGAAAGAAAGATAATTGACCATTAATTTATTATCTTTAAGATAACATCTTAAAATGATTTAAGTCATACGTGTTAAAATGGGGTTTTAATATATTTTGTTCTGAAAATAAAGAAATAAGTTTACACACAGTTCTAAACAAGTCTCGAACAAAGATTATATCAAAAAGCAACTTATAATAAATTTATAAAAATATAATATTCAGTGTATTAAAGGATTGACAAATATTTACTAAAAGTATAAAAATAAAATGCACCCAAGGTATATAAAGAGTGCTTTTTAAAAGCTGATATATTTTGGAAACCTTTTTATAATACAAAAGTGTATTATATTATGATACATATACATAAATATATAGATATAAACGAAAAATATTAAAATTATATTCTGGTTTTGACCTATATTTTGCACATTTGTATGTAATACTGATTCTATATATATACAGGGTCTTTTAAATAGTGTACCTAAATATATTTCCTTCAAAGACGCGTTTTTGGAAATAATTACCCGAATAAAAGTTGTTTTGTTCGTAGCGGAATATCTAATGGTGGTAGGATACCTTGAATTTCACTCTGACCATGGACTTTGCAAGTTATCATATACAAGAAAACTGTAGTATTTCCCCTTAAAATAATCGAACCGTTTTTCTGATAAAATTAGAAAAAATTAGACCTACAATCTCAGCTGCCTATAATATTTCTATCAATGACATTCAATAATGTTAGAGAAAGCCTAGAAAAATTACTAAATCTGGCACTTACCATCTGTCATTTCCTCAGAAACTATCAAGCCAAATCTGGTAAAAATTTGTTCACCTTTTATATTGAGGGTAGCAAATTTTTAGCCATTGTTTTTCATAAATAACTGAATAAACTCGTCGTTTAAATATGGTGAAATATGGACCACGCGTCAAATTCAGTTAATAGGCATATTTCATAAAATTATCAATATCCAAATACAAGAATCCTTTTCCTGGCGAAAAAAATTACCTCACAGACCCCTCATAATAATACTTGTATTATCACCAGCAATAGTGTTGTACTTTTTTAAAAACTTTATAATTGATTAGTGCCTTATTCATTCTGTTTTCGAAAATAAATGTTTCAGACAAAAGTTGTTCTTCATAAATACACGAACAACTTTTATTCGAAACATTTTCCCAAAAACCGAATAAATAAGAAACAAACTATAAATTTTAAAAAAAGAACGCTACTTTTGTAGTCCATTGTACTATGAGCGCGAAAAGTAGCGAGCATTTCTCCAAATTTTATGTGTAAGCTGTGTCTTGTTCATTCGGTTTTTTGGGAAAATGTTTCGAATAAAAGTTGTTAGTGTTATAATGAATAACTTATTATAATGAATAACTTTTACCCGAAATATTTTTCTAAAACACCGAATGAATAAGAGCACAAATCAATAACAAAATTTAAAAAATGATCGCCTACTTACGTTACCCATACATAGTACCACTGCAACTGAATCGTATTTCATTCAAAACACCACTCGAAATGGTATGCATTGCCTCCTCTCAGGTTATTTGCTATAACGTTAACCATATCAAACTCTTAACAAGCTACATACTTCATGAATATTTAAAAATTTAAATAAAATGAATACATACTTACCTTTTATCAAAACCACAAACGTTGTCAGTGCAGGAGAAAACATAGCTATTTTGTAGTTTAACATACATTCCCGTTCATAAAAATTGAACCAGTTGAAACATTCTAAGTGTTACTGTATGTAATATACATATATTTAGTAATAATATATACGCTTAGAATGTGACTAACCGGTGATTCAATTTTTATGAACGGGAGTGTACCATATAACAAGGATGCTTACCTATATCCGTACACACAACTTTTTATATCATTTTCTAAACTCCCCAAAGACATAGGAAAAATAGGTGAATATTTTAACATTTTTACAGGAATCTGTATGATAAAAAGTTTAAAACATAAATAATGAAAATGTTGTATTGTGTTTGATGGGATAAATTTAGCCGTAGAATATTCAAATATAAACTATGGATTATTCTAATTAAATATTGTTATGAAACAAGTGAAAATAACAACTAATTGAGTTAATTTCGTAAATACTCGATATATACTGAATTTATGAAGTTTCTTACAAAAGTTTTTTATTTTTAAAAAAGGAACATTTTTTACTTTTTTGACTTGTGTTCTATCACGGTTGCAAAGATAAACAGCTTTGCCCATTTTGCCCAAACATGGTCCAATTTGGTAATGAATTGTAGCAAACATGATATTTTATATTTCGTGTTTTCTTCTTTTTTACGTTCCCCCCCTTTCTCCTTGATCTATGCCATTTATTAATAAAGTTGACCTTGCAAATACTAAAATAATATCAGTTGAGCCATTTCATTTTTTTTGACTAAAATTGTAACCGCTTGAGAGTGACTTATATATTCTTAGGAAATTCGCTAAGTTTCGTAACGTTTTTAGTAACGTATGTTTTTTTAGTTATTTTATTGACGGATTAACGAACAGGCAGGCATCCGCAAATGGATTAATTAAGATCATTTTATAAACACCTATGGCAAACATTTTTTCGGCGATCAATATTTTAAGCTTATATAATACAACTTTTAATCTTATAATACTCTTGTATACATTATATATATACCGGATATAAAAAATGTGGATGTGTATATAAATTAATTTCTTGTATAATCGGCCGTTAATCCTTATTATTTTTACTCAAAAGTGCGAAATTTACCTACTCCGATAACATTGAATGGTACACATACAAATTTAACAAGTAAGGCCCTCTTGTGGTTTATTTGAATTATTAATTTTGTTTATTTTATTGTTATATCTAGAAGCAACGGAAAAGTAGACAATAGATAGCGTCTTTTCTGTGGCAAGGTAAAAAATTTTACTTGTTTTTTTTCTCATATTGTTCATTTTTCGTTTTTGGTATACAACAAACTAGCAATGTAAAGAAAGTCGTAAGGGTAGTTTGGAGTTATTAAAATTGTATATGTAAAAAATATATTTTATTTATGTTTCATTTTCTTCCAAAAATATTTGGAAACATACCATGTATCAATAAATTTTGTTTAAACTGTCATTTCTATTTAGAAAAAATTCCACCAAAAATTTGTAAATAAATTATTCTATCAGGAACTGCGTTGTATACGAAAGGAACTTTATTTATTCATTGTTTAGAGACTGTTTTGCTAAGCGTAAGTTATAAAATTTGAAACCGATTGAAATTTAAGAAAATACCTTGACATAAAATGCTTGATAAAAAAATCATACACATGATATGGAGATATCGAACCCAAGACCGCTGCCTTTCTAGACCAAAGATCTGCTTCTGAGCTACCTGAGATGTTATGGTAGTTGAATGCATATGATCTTTCACTTTGATGTCGATGTATTATTAATGGACGCATTTTCGAATTCAAAGCTCGAACGAAGATTTTCGCCTTTTAGATTTAAAAAAATTCAAAATATAGATTCGTTTGAGCAGAATGCGTTTACTTACTCTGACTTGGTTATTCTGTAGCTAATATTCGGCCAGGATACTTCCTTATTTATATGCCCGACATTTTTCTCTATGCACCGATACAAAAAAACAATATATTAATATTGTACCATCTTAGTAGATTTTTATCATCTAAAGAAAGTTATTCTAATTAACTTTTACCTCCACAATCTCTTGCAGAAGAAACAAATTCAAATGAACTAGTATTTAACACTTGAAACGTTTTATAGAACTCCCGTGAAATGTTAAAATAACTTTTTACAACTTAACAAAAAAATACATTCGAAGTAAAATCACTACAAACATGAAAGTTTTAAATTTTCTAACTGACATTCATGGATATATGAAGTACAAAGAGATCCAGGATTTTTTTACCAAACTCTTATCTAAATTAAAACAAAGATTACAATAAAAATTGTAAGCAAAGTACCCGTTCATACTATAAAAGTTAAAGGTCATTTGTCTCGTGATATAGCAATCCCGTAATACAACAACAAAATTAATTTTCTAAGAGAAAAGGTTTTAATTCCTACATCGATAACGGATACTTTCTGGAATCCTTCTGAATTGGAATTGACGATTGACACGGCATAAAATCTAAGCCAATAGATCTCAACAATAATATCTCATCAATAAAATCGGTTGTACTTGGGTTGAACATCCAAATCATTGTCATTTATTTTTATAGCGTAGGTGTTAGATCGAATATACCAAGATATCTTGGTACATTCCTACAGACTAATGCATTATATTGATGGCCAACCCAAATATATGAACTATAGAGGAAAATGTGACTGACCAATTTCTAAATATAGCCCTAAATGTGAAAGAAATTCATCTTGATTGACTGAGAAGGGGACTCTCAGGAGGGAGAACACAATCAACCAGATATCTCGACTTGTATTACTTCCATAGACCCCCAATCTTTATGCATCATGTATCGATAGGTCTGTGATGAATGTTTTTATTATGTCTAGAGCATACATTCGAATACAATTTATAGACAATATCGATTAAAAAACTTATTAAAACATCCATATACAAAAACATTTATTTAAACCTCATGATAACAACCCTTGACCACAACCATCATTTAAAAATATTCTTCTGTATTTTTTATGAAACATACAATACAGGAATGTACCACAGATTTTCTAAAAAAAATGTTAATTAAAACCATCATCATCACATTTGAGTGCTGTGTGAATGTTTATATAGGAAAAAATCTCTACATAGAATTGAATGTATACACTCAAAATATTTCAAATTTTTATCATGTAATTACATTGCAAAAATGTATGTAACTATATAAAAATATAGTTGAAATGTACAATCAGTTCCCTTAAATCCTGACGAAGATGATAGGTTTTATTATCAAGATCATAAAAGGCGTGGTTTTAAATTCAAACTTCAAACTGAGAATTGTATGAGCACAGAGACAAACCCTTTTATGATCATGATATTAAAAATTCAGGCAGCCATCTTCGTCAAGATTTAAGGGAAATGGTTGTACAACTAATGCAAAAAACTACATATATGAACTAACAGTGAGGTTTAGCCTGTTTAACCTAACCTAGAGAGCTCTAAGGTTAAACAAGAGAAGAATTTAATTTTAACAAACTACATACTTAGAATTTTTTTACTTTTAATGTACAGAGTATGTATAATACATTTAGAAAGAAGCTTTTTAATATACATTTTAAAACTATCAAGTGGCGAGTTTGATCAGCGTTTTAAAGTACAGTAATCAACGGAAGAACTTGCCTGCCATTAATAACTTGTCAACCTGGTCTATAAAACATTAAATAAAAAGATAATTTATAGACTAATCTTTATTTTTGCCGATCTATTTAATAACAGTTACACAATTTGCGTGTGGTTACGAAGAGTTACCTGGCGATGTATGCATCGTATTAAAGGCGGATAGATATTGATGCTCAAGATTTAGTGCAATTGTACTACAAAGCCTATACAATAATGGGTAAAACATGGTTTTGGATAGTCAACTAAAAATTCTTCGCTGGATCCATCATGTCATTTTACGATGTCATAAAATCCATCAGCAAATGCTTAATATGAAAAACCATATACATTTTGGATAGAAAACGAACCAATGACCTCTGGCTTATCGAAACGGTAATCTATCTCTAAACCAACAGAGCCATGGTGGAATGTATAAAATTTTTCACTATCCTAATGTCAATTATATTAATTGTTTTTTTTTAAACTATTTACAAAGCTATTAAATTTAACTTGTTTAGCTCATTTGAGCATATCAATCAAGATTCTCTTATAAATGTGTTTTTATTAACTCGCTTTCTTGTCTGTGAACTATAGATTTGAAACCTTAAACACAACTCAGAACTGGATGACAATGCAAGGATCTTAATCATTAATTTGTTTTAATATTGAAATAAAAATTTTATAAAATTAATTTTAGAAATTTGATGGAAGTGTCAATAAACATTTGAAGTAGTGGAAGCGATAGGAAATTACATTGATGTTTTTAGTCTTAAAATAATTATTTATAACAAAAATAAATTTTTTATTTACCATGTTTTGAAAACGGATTAAGAAGTATAAAATAATTTCTCCCATATAGATTTATAAGCACATACACATGTCCTGAAAATTAGTAGTAATGAATTTTTAATAGCTATGATAATACTTGTAAGATTAAAAACGAAAAACGTTGGGCGCATGCAATACATAATTGATGCATGAATAGTTCGCTTAAATCACTAACAATCTTATTGCACTGCAATTGATATGAACTGAGCTTGTGTGAGCTTTCTAAACGACAACTATTCTCTACACTCTTTATTATCTATTGCATGTGCTTCACGTTTTTCGTGTTTAATTTTACACAAATTTTCTATATTTATATCCAATCTCACATATGGCAATACATCTTTTATCGAAATTCAAAAATACTTGTATATTTTCATTGTATGCAAATTTTATACAAAACTTTCATAATAAAATCTGTCAGTAATCTTTCAAGAACGGAATCCTAATAATATTTTTTATAGTTGTGTAAAACATATTTTGTTCTTAATAATAAAATTTATATTCTTGTAAAAAAATGAATAAAATAAAAAAAATAATAATAATATTAAAAAAATAAAATAACTACCAACTTTTATATCTATTTTATATAGTTGACTTGTTTTTATACATTATGGTACTTATAGTGAGCAATAATTAAGCCGACGACTTAAGTCTTTATAGAAACTTAAATAAATACTTAAGTTAAAATGACAGTCACATCTTAATTATTAAGTACAATAACTTGTTAATTAAGTATTTTAACAAATCATTATACATCTTATTTTCATTATATTCTGTTTATGTTTTCTAATATTTATTTTAAAATTATAGTATTTGAAGTATTTATGATTTCTAATAGTCTTTATAACCGATACTTTATGGTTTTTATACCCTATTTATATCTAATATACCTAAGGATATTAAAAGCTCAAGCCCTAGTTTATAACGTTTGGAAATAATCTTCGTAAAAATGAAATTTGTATCAAGTGTTTATGAAATGTTCTAATGACCCTATTTCCGAATCTATCTATCGGTCAACAGCAATAATTAAAAAGAGAAAAAGTTGCAATTTCTTCAACGTATTCTAGAACTAAAACATGCACACTCCCACGAAAATTGATATATCTACTTTAACAAGAGGAAGGCAGAACTTTGGAAATTGACTTGGGTATGGGACTTGTACACGAATGTAGTACTCATAAGGGTCATCCATTGTGAAAGGAAGAAGCACTACAAACCTTTTACAATTCTCAAATCGAAGTCAATTTCCCAAGTCGTTTCTTCCCTTGTAAAAGATAGAGGAAAAGTTTAAAATTTTAGCTCATACATATTAAGATACTTATATGTTGATAGATACTTAACTATACAGTACCTTGGTAAATACAACAAAAAGAAGCTTTATTATAAAGAAGCTTTATTAAAGATACAAAACAGAAAAACACTTTAAATATGATTGCAATACAGCCAAAGACATTACAAGATAAGAATTTACTACACTATACAAGATGTTGCAAAATTAAGTTTCATTACAATACAAAATGGTAGATTTTTTCGAAATAAGATAAATTTCAAGGTAAAAAATCTATCGATATATTTCGAAACCAAAATACCATTGTTTATTTTCTTATACACAATTTTGAGGAATCATATTTGAAAGTTATAAATAATTTTGCAGCAATCTGTATTTTATTACTACAACCCATATGGTGGTCTACTTTACAATATAAAACGTTTAAAAATAGATGTATTATAGACCACAAAAGTTGATGTCATTTGTTTAAATTTTATACTTGATTTGTGCCTTATTGATTCGGTTTTCGGAAAAATGCTTCGGGTAAAAATTGTTCATTAGAAATATAGTAACAATTTTTATTTGAAATTTTTTTTCGAAAACCGAATGAATTAAGGCACAAATTAAGTATAAAATTTAAATGACATTAACTTTTGTGCCCAAGTGTACACATAAAACATAACTTCATTTTATATTCAAAAATTATTACACACAAAATCATATGACACTTTTAAAAATCTTGTACATAAGTATATTGTGAATTTTTATCGTAACTTAAAATCAGGACATATTTATTACGGCTTTTTTTTCATTCATGCCGAATAAAAAATTATTATCAAGATCATCTGTGTCTGTAGATATAAAAGTTAGTGTATAATCTTCTTGTGAATAAAAATTGATTTTATTACCGGTATCTTAATCTGAAAAAAAATACATGTGTGTGGATCGGTCTAAAAATATGTGGTGTAAATCACTTACATGACTTCTATATACTGAGTTTAACAAATGGCTTTAATATATTTCATTAAATTCAACATTTATTTACTAACAAAATTAAATTTGAACGAAATAATTTAAATTATTCAGCTTAACTTATTTCGTTTACGAAAAATTGCTTGATACAAAAGTTGTTCATGATATTGTCAGGAATGTTTTTTTTAATTTAATTTCTACTCTTGCGAAAATTTTAAAGAATCAAAAACACACCAAGAGTACTATTTCCGATTTCTCGATTTCAATCTGGATTTTGCATTCTCTAATGCTATAATATCTAAGTTTAAAATTTTGTACCTCTAGCATTTTCTTCGCTCATCAGTATACTACCCCATCTAAAAATTTAGAGTAGTGACAAGTATTTGAAAATTTAGGTCTTAAGAAGGGTAAGCATGGTACAAGTTTTTAAAAATAAAGTTGGAATCTTTTTAAAGAAATTGTCAAATAACTCAAACCGTCAATAAAGCGTCATTTCCGATTAAGATCTTTTGTACGGGGTAGAAAGCTGGCCGTTTAAAAAAGATATGATGGACCGTAAACAGGTATTTGAGCTATGGATTTTTTGCCGTATACTCCGCATCTCGTGGAGTGTTAGAGTTACTAACGAAGAATTGCTCAATAGAATTAACAAACAGTGAGAGGTCTTGTTTTAATTTAAAAGCAGAAATTATCATATCTCGGGCACGTCTGTCGGGGTGAAAGATATAATCTCCTGCAACTCAGCAGGGATGGAAAGATACAAGAAAAACGCAGCAATAGACGTCGTTTAAGTACTTGGTTCTGAAATCTGGGGGTTTGGTGAGTCCTCGCGAATCATTCCACGCTGCTGTATCAAAAGTTAAAATTACTATAATGATCACCAATCTCCGAGCGGAGACGGTGACATAAGAAGAAGAAGAAGTCAAACCATCCGAGCCGCGTGAGACGATAATATTAAGCTTTAAAGTTTAAAGCTCCATACCTCACGCTATCTCCGTTCTTGAGATATCTTGTTCGCAGACGCCTAGTCTCACCATTTGACAAAGATGAGTTTTCTGGTACCAGGAAACTTCAAAACGTTAAAATTCGATAAAATCTCAATGTCGATTTTCAGCACCAAAAACATTACCTCTGCGTATATAGAGGTAAAACAAACTTTTTTGGGGAACGTTTCACGAGTCAGTGAATATACTATACGGAATAATTACAATCCAATCTTGTTTTATGAAGTCCATAAATATCAAATCAACCAATATAAATTCAATACTAGATATTAATAATAAATTAGTTACTGGTTTTTTTTTTCTCTAAAAAAATAAGTATATGGAATGAAAATTTAAAAAATGTTTTTTCTAGCAAATTTTTTTTCTTAAACGAATTCAAAATAATTTCTCTAAATATCTATTGAGCCTATCTAGAAGTAATATATCTGTACGCGTTCTAGAGGTCTTAATTAACAATCTATAAATATCAAATTTGGTATACGTACTGTTGGTTTTTGGTATTTGGTATCTTAGAGGGATGATAAACTTCAAATTTAGGGTATCTCTCTTAATATGAGTAAGACATATTTTACCGTCGCTGTACTTACTTGATGAAATATGTATTGCAATCATATTATCCACTATTTATACAATTTTTACAATTTTTGTCACATATATCTCCGTAGAATAATTTTTCTATACCGCCCTTCATACTTGTGTATCACGGTTGATCAATTTTTGACACTACACAAATCCGAATTAACACACGGTATTCACAAACTAAGCTAAAAAAAACCTACAAAATTGAAAATAATAAAAATGTTAATATTTGTAGATAATATAAATTTATGTAAAAATATGGCCGGACTTAGTAACAATATTAATGTCATTATTATTGCCAAATACATACATAAAAAATCGAATAAAGTGACCTTCACCTTTGTCTATGTTATGTGCTATACAAAATACTCATTTCAATGTTCATTAAAGTTTGACTGTCATGTCCATATGCATAGTTAATAACAATTGATGTATCTATGTAGGACAAACATGCAAATGATTTTCAATTTTCGTGTACTATTGCAGACAACAGTGTTGTGCCATTTCTAAAGTAGTACTAATTATTCTAAAACGAAATGAGATATCTACTTCAAACCATTATCACTCCGTAATTTAATTTCGAAAATGGCAAGAAGTAATGCTAAACAATACAATTAAAAGGTGTTTCTATTAAAACAACTTTTGTGTAAACCATGTTTTCGAAAACCGAATAGATTCGACAGAAATCGAATATAAGTCTTAAATATTTAGCAGGACCATCTGTGCATGAATATAAACATACAATAAATAAGCTTATTCAGATGCATAGTTAATAACAATATTGATGTATCTATGTAGGACAAACATGCAAATGAGTTTCAATTTTCATGTACTATTGCAGACAACAGTACTTGTACCATTTCTAAAGTGGTATTCATTATTCTAAAACGAAATTAGATAACTAGCTCAAACCATTATCACTTCTTAATTTTATATCGTAAATGGCAAGAAGTAATGCTAAACGATACAGTTGAATGGTGTTTCTTATAAAGGCGCGTTCTCACGAATCAAGTTTAGTTGGCCAATTATAAAATTTCAAATTCGCCCCCTTTACCTAGATCAGTTTTTTGTATTATAAATACGTATTTCGACTACAATGTAGTCATCATCAGTATAAATTAGCTAGTCGTACTCTTTGACAATTAGAAATAGATAGAAAGTCGAGATCAATAGACAAAAATAAAAATAAATAGAAAATTAACTAAATTAAAATATACTGGATTTAAAATATAATAAATTTTAAATTATATTGAAATTACTCTTGTTAAAATTTTCTTCATTCACATTTATTCCTGTTAATTTTACTCTTATTAAAATTACTCTTATATTGTCGCAGGATATGTTACTTGTTACTAATTTGGTGACAATTTCAATTTGGTTTACATTAGACATGAATCAATTTCAAAAATTTGATACAGGTTCGCCACATTAAGAGTCGATGTTATAAATAATAAAATTATTATTTTTATGACGAACAATTTTTTTTAATATCCTCAGCCTATCAACCTCAATAGACCGTAAAAGTGTGACGTTACAAGTGTATTAGGGTTGTGGGCATGCCCATCGTGCCCACAATGGTGGATCCGCGCTTGTGTTCCTATCAAAGTCGGTTGAAGTCACACCACCCACTCATTCCTGGTTCACATATTAATTCCTTGCCCTTTAGTGGTCGGGAAAAAATTCCAAGATAGGTCTACTTGCCAGGCTTCGACTTCCCCTCCGCAATATAGGTAGTCAAGAAACAAAACAACAGTGGCGGTACTTTTTTTCTGTTATAAACCGAGATTTTTTGTATATATGTTTGTCTTGTATTATTTGAATAAATAGTTATCTGTCGTAATAACAATATGCAATATCTATGATTTGAATCAAGTAGATAGGTAGGTAGTATAGTGTTCAATTATATCAATACATGTACTTACAACAATATATATTCCCAAGGGTCATGTGAACACTGGTTAGGTCAATATTTAAATAAATGTTCAATTTGTCTTTTATTGATTTTATCGATTGTTTGTATGATTTGCCGACTTTTGTGTTTGAAAAATTGTTTTTTGTATTGTTTTCAAGCTATTAATAATGTATAAAAATTCACCGATTGCATGTGAGGAATTTAAAATGTACATAATATTGTAAGCAAGAAATTAGCGATAAGAGTTAATCATTATATATAAATAGTATGAAAAATCTTAACAACTTTCCCGATTTTCATAGTTAAGATAGTTTACTTATTAGAAGTTGGCAAAATTTGGAAAATTAATCGAAATCTATATAAAATTATTTCAAAATATTACACTTTCGAATACATTTTAGTATACGATTAGATAACATGTTTTTTAGATAAAGATAATATGAGTATCAGTGATATTTTTATACAATTTGGTTACAATCTGCGGATTTCAAAGTGAGATATACGCATTCATATTTGCCTGTTGAAAAACTGAAAAATTGAAAAACTATTATCCATTTCTTTCAAAAACAAGTATCAAACTGTCAAAAACCAAAGTTTGATTTTATTAAATTATGTAAAACAAGTGAAAATAACTACTGCTATTCAACTGCCTACAAACCCGGTAAATACTGAGTATATGAAAAAAGGTTCAAACAAAAGTTGTTTATTTTTGAAAAAAGGAACATTTTTTGTCTTTAATTTTTTGTTCTATCCCTTACTCCCTCATATAGTGTTGACGGACAGACAGACGGATATTCGGAAATAGACTACTAATTAGGTCATTTTATAACAAAAATGCCTAAGAACATTTTATAACAAACACCTATAGCAAAAATGTGTTTCTACAATCAATATTATATCAACCGTTACAAAGTCCGGGCTAAAGTAATTTTATACCGGGTATAAAAATATATTTTGCGGATTTTGTACACATAGCCGCAAAATTAATTCTATGGGAATTATTCAGGAAGATTATATTTCAAACAAAATATAAACCGTCGGTATCAATACATACATGTCAAAGTTAAACAACCAATTAAATAATAATTCTTAAAAAACTAAGGTATCCTTTAAATTGCATCGTGAATTTAATTCCAAAACAATTAAAATATCTCTGAGAAAGTGTTATACTCGTATATATATATATATATATATATATATATATATATATATATATATATATATATATGTATATATATATATATATATATATATATATATATATATATATATATATATATATATATATGTATATATATATATATATATATATATATATATATATATATATATATGGATATATATATATATAATTTAAACTAAGTGGCTTTATGACTGCATAGTGTGACGACCCATAGACATTTTTGCACAAACTGTACGTCTAATTAAAATCTATTTTTAGAAATTTCTGACTTGTTTAGATTAATGAAAATAACTATACAATGTAACATATAATCTCTACAGATAGCTAGGCAGCTAATGGCTGTTTATATGAATGATTTCATTGTTGTTAATAGAGATTTCATTGTTGTTGCAAAGTTGCAAGAAAAAACAAACTATACTTTCACCAGTACTTGTGATTAGTCCAATTTATTATAACAACATCTTAAAAAATCCTTATTTTCTTGAATCGTTATTTCTATCGAAGCAATTATCACTCTAATTGTAATTTAGTACTCAGAATCAGTTCAATAAAAGCTCAGACGTCTTAAAATCATTTGTAATCATGAGGGTAACTTATACTCCAGCTATTTATTATAGATAAAACTTCACTCGAATCAACGTCTTCTACCAGACGACTAAATCATTTAATAATTATTTATTTATTGCCTCCAGCTCCCTAACTATGACGAGTAAGCAAAAAATGCAAAACAGTAAAAAAATAAACAAATAAATAAACAGTATGTACTTACTTAAGCGATTTATAATCAAGTCAATTGATATGACCCGTAGGAAATTTATATTTTTGATAAATGATATACAGAGTGTGTTATTGAACATGACGGATCCAATGGATCAAATAAATTATATTCTACAAAAATGATTGTCAAATTGTCTTCTATTTAAAGTTTCTTATACCAAAGAATTTCAAACGTAACCCTACGGCCAGAAAAAAATTACATTACACTTAGGTAATTCGTGGAATAGAGTTCTAATACTAAAAATAATAATACTAGTACTAAGCAGCCCATTGGCTGGGATCCTCCCTATTAGATTCCAGTTCACTCTGTTTTTGGCCTGTTTCATTCACTGAGCATCCACGAGTTTCCACATATCCTCTTTCCATTGTCTCATCCGGCGTCTCCTTTTCCGTTTACAATTGTATGGTGTCCACATTGTGGTTCTCAACGCATGACTCCCAATCTGGCGACATGATTACAAAATTTAAAATAAAGCCTGTTATGTTTTGTCCTAAATTAATATTATATAACTATTAAAAATCATTATTCTAATTTAAACTCCACATATAGAAAGCTCAAATAATAGTTGTAATTATTTATCCATAAAGCAATTTAGAAATAAAACCTTTATTTAAGATCAAAATTTTTTTTGGTTAATTATAAAAATTTTAATTATTAAAAAAGTCAAAATCATCAATTTCTAAATGATTCAAAAGAGTTATCCTGAAATAAAATTTCTTACGGTTATTCTTTACAACAGGTATTTTTTTAATCGATTTCCCGATGTTCTTGGGGTATTAATAGTGTTTTACCGAGGCTACGACGTGACGACCGAGGCGAGGCGAGGTTGATAGCTGACCCAACCAAGGCGAGGCGAGGCTAGCCAACATTCTGCCTCGGCCGAGGCGAGGCGAGGCAAGGTTGATATTTAAAAAAGTGAGGCGAGGCGAGGTGATACCAAAACCTCGCCTCGTCTCGTGAAACACTAGGTATTAATAGCTACAAAGTAGAAAATTAATTTCCAAACACTATATCAAAATCCCACAGGGGGGATATATTCAATTACCCTTGACAATGCTTTATTACAATTATACCATCTTAAAACAATTAAAGGATTACTACTGTGATTTATTGATTTATATTAAAAACTCGCAATTAAAAAATATACTACTTGTACTAAAAATCAAATCATAAACGATGGGTCTTAAGAGCATATTTAGTTAATAGTTATGAGCTAAACTTTTCATTTGTTTGATAATTTTTAAAAGATATTTAAATTGAGATTATAAATATATTTTTTTTTTTTATTAATTTCATATTTAAATACATATAGTGTTGTGTTAATTTTATCAGACCTAACGATCTAATACATGAACTGTATACAGTAGCACGAATTAAAGAAGTTACATCAACACAACGGGTTTTAATTAATTCGTTTTAACATTTAATGTAACTTAACACTTAAAGCATATAAATAATTTAATAAAATTCTATTTATAAACAATTAAATGTTTTTTTTTTTTTATAAAATTGTTGTAAAACATTTAATTTTAAACATTTAAGTCACATACTTTTTAGTTGCCTTGTTTCAAACATATTTCAATGCTTAAACAATTTTCAATATTCAAAAAGTAAAATTAGAAATTCTTTAAAAATAGTTAAAAAGTTCCTGTTTTTTTTGTTTATTTATCCTAGATATTAAATTATGGTAACTTGTATATGCTCTCTGGTGGGTAAATTAGAAACTAGATCTAGTAGGTCGATGTTTCCTGCCTCAACTGCCGTGACATACCCTTCCGCCTACGAGTTTCGTGGTGGCACTCTGTTGAACAACTTAGTAACTACTGCTAGTAGTTTGAAATATTGAACACCGCTCCCGACCAGATATCCCAATACTATATACAGAATATGTTTATGCTATTTGACGTGTCCTTTTCTCAAATCTGATGGTAGTTAAGTTCTATCGAAATGATCATATGATGGAATTCGAAAATACACCACGAAATAAATTTGTATTAAAATATGGGAAATTTAAACCCCAACAAAGTGTCAAACCATAATTTACTGACTCAAAAATTCTGATACATTTCTTTGGAAAAAAAAGGAGTCCAACTTTTTGAAAATTATTATTTGATTTTTTGCGTGCGTTACTAATAAAATCGTTTAATTTTCTTTTATATTTTTCGAAACCATAAATATTTATTAATTTCCTTTTATTACAAAGACAATGTTGATAGGCAATTGTTTGGAAGGAATACTGCCATATGCTGTATATTTTAAACTAGATAACCAATTTACTGATATCCTCTTTGTTGTAAACCTCTGTCTACTTTTGAAAGTTATAATCCTAATTTTGTTAAATTAATTTTTTTTTATTTTTTGTTACAGACAACGGCCGTGATGACATCACAGCCACGTTTATCATATCGAATGAATCGAAACGAAGGAATGGATTTAAGTTATGTTACGGAACGTATAATTGCATTATGGTTTCCAAGCGATATTGCTCAATCCACATACCGACAAGGACAACGACAAGCAGCTCATATGTTACATAATAAACATGGCAATAATTATATGGTAAGCAACCACATTTATTATGCTGCGTCACACACCATAAATATGTTTTTCACCCGACTAGGGTAAAGCCAAAAGTTTTTTATTTATTTGTTACTTCATACAGTAAAAAATTAGGTGTCGTTGAATTTTTCTTTTTCCAGAATATGTGCTAGTCATATGACGTCACAAAAATTGTACTATGATGCACACTCTTGACGTTACGTCAATATACAAAAATAGAAAACTCAAGCTTACAATTTAAATCAATATTTAAAACAAAACTGAAGACTAGATCAATTCTGTACATGAAATATATTTTCAAAGTATTTGGTTAACGATAATAGATGCCAACAAATCGAATTAAACAATTTTGTTTGTGTCAGTTGGTTCCCGGATCATGTTAAAACAGCTCAACCGATTTTAATGCGATTTTCACTTGATGGTTTTGCCGGTTAACCTAAAACTTCAAATAAACAACTGTTGTTGGAATTAATTTTTCACGTACCCAATTGTTTTAGCTTAAATAAAGATCAACTAGTAGTAGCAGAGAAGAGGTTGAAGCCTGGCAAGAAGGTCTTTCTAGACCTTTTTTACCGACCCCTATAGGACAAGAAATTTGTATGTCAACAAGGAGTTTGTATATTGGGCGATGGCAGCCGACTTTGATAGGAACTATTCCAATATTCATCTGGAAATTGTGAAATGAAACGGCAGCAAGCCTTCACAAGCATAGTCAGATACATTCGTTCTTGTCCATATGCCGACAGTTTAGTCAATTAACCGCCCCTTTTTTTTTTTTAATTAATTTAATTGACAAACTGCCGCTTTTGGGATCGAACTAGCAACCTTCCAGTTGCGAGCAGAGTGCCAGAACAGCTCGACCACTCGATCGGTAGGTCGGCTAGTAAAAAATAAAGTTAAAAAAAACTTAAACTCGATTACCCCTAGAAAGTGGACTAACATAAATTTATGAGCAAACGCTATTGTCAATGAAGACTCAAAAGTGGACGCGGACTGAAATTTTTGGATGGAAATAATTGGCCTAAGAACCTTGTTGGAACTAATTTTAATATAAATACAGTAAAAGTCACGGGATCTAGGATGAGGGCCTGAGAAATTTTTCTTGTCAAATGAACGGCAAAGAAGATAAAAAGAGTAGATTTTGATAAGGAAATTCCTCTTTGACTAAAGCAAATATTAAAAAAATATTAACAGAAGCAATTTTTTAGGGAAAATAATGTTTTTCAGTTTTATAACCGTTTTTATAGCTACAGTTAACCTTATTTGAGATTCCATAAATAACGGGACTTTCTGCGTCACACTTTCTGCTTTAGATTTTCTCATTGGTTGACATTTATTTTCTTAACTTTATATTTAAAATAGTTTTATGGTTTGTGTAAGTACCATATTTAATGTCCAGCTTCACACATGATCAATTTTTAGTTTTAATTCGAAGCACGTTTCTATTTTTGTAAAACATAGAAATTAATTGATATATTTTTTCGTCTTCTCATATGAAGAGGGCATTATATTTATGTGTTCTGTATGTGTGTGTGTGTTTAGGTTTTCAATTTATCAGAACCAAGGCGTGCAGCACGTAGCGAACATGAACGTGTACGTGAAGTTGGTTGGCCATCAGATTTAGCACCACCATTAGAAGGATTATGTACAATTTGTAAAGATATTGATTCATGGTTATCAGCTGATAAACAACGTATTGCGGTCTTACATGCAAGGTAAAGTGTAAATTTTAATAAGTTTATAGTGTTAAGATACTGTAACAATTATTTTTAATTATTCAATGGTCCGTGTCTTTTTTAATGTATCTAAATTATGTATTAGGTTTCCTTTAAATTTCAAAAATCGGATTTATTCCTATTAATTTGTAGTAAGGTATTGTCGATGGTTCAATTCGTACAAGGTTTAGTTCCCTTAATATTGAAAAAATCGAAACATGCAAGAAGTAAAGTTGTAGAAAATTAGTTATACTATAATTATGTTTCTTATCATTTTTTCTGTTATACTAATATTTACAATTTAAGATTGAAAGTTAAAATCCTAAATATCTCTGTACACATTAGAGTTTGAGAAAAAATGAGCAGTTAATGAAATGTAGCAAACATGATTTTCTACAACTTTACTCCCTATACATTTTTCGATTGTTCTAATATTTGGAAAGATATTTTATATTTTGTGTTTTCTCTTCACATACTTAATCCCTTAATTGGTCAGTCAACTCAAATAATCCTTCAGGTACTACTTCAGTCAGATCATATAAAAGACAAAACTTTTTTTATATTATTGTGAGACAAGCACCAAATTAGCAACGAGCAACATATCTGACTCCATATCGCAGAGATAGTTACGATTAGCTAATTCATACTGATGATGACTACCTTATAGACGAAATTTTAAAATACAAATAATTGTTCTAGGAATTGGGGCAAAATTTGAAATTTAATTTCAAAAAACCTAGAGTTCTCTTTGTTCATCCAAGGATTTGTTAAGAGAAGCTCTGAAACAGATTTTTTGTAATTGGAAAAACGATATTACGCTTATTACGTTTTAAAAGCATTCATCCCTTAAATTTAGACTGAAGTATTCTATATACTGTACTGTCCCTGTATCCGACTTTGATTATATTTCTGAGATATTCAAATTTCTGGAGTTTGTTCAACGAAACCTTATACCGATTCTTTGGTGTAACTCATGAATATATTCATACTGATACCGTAGTGCTTTAAATAAATATTAAACATTTTACAGTTAACTATTTACAAACGTAAATTAAAACCTTTACTAAAATTTATTTATTTGTATAGTTAGTTATTCATCTCTTCATTTATCTCTCAATAAGATAAATTCCTTTTCAATTTTGGTTTAGACTAATCACATAATTTTAATAATATTGAGATTTAAAAGAAAATTACGAAAAACTAAACGTTGAATATTTTTATCTTATAAAAATAGATTTTCAAAAGAATTGAACCATAATTATTTTTCTTTTCAATACTCGCATCAATAATTTCATTATGAACATTGACCATCGGCGTTTAAATCGGGTCTATTATCAGTGATATTTTTTATCTTTGTGTCCCATTTCGTCCATCATCGATATTATTTTTTCATATACATTATATGACTTCAAATTGTATGCCATATCTTTGAAGTTTTTGATTAAGTTAAGAGGAAAGATCTCCTTCTAACTTTAATTAATCTGTGTGCAATGTTGCCATCTATTAACAAGAAATAAAACTACGCAATATAGGTTCATTTCCCTGCTAATTTATTAAATATTAATGTCCTCTTATAACAAAGACCAATGAGATGTATTTTAATGTTTTTTGCGTTAGGAAATATTCGATGCCTTCTTCCCTGCAAAATAAAGATTAATACAATTTGTTCATAGCTCCGTTTGAAACAAAAATTTTCGTACTGTTTGAGTCAAAATTAGTCAAGAAAATGATTATTATTAAAATGGAGAAGAAAAATTTTCTTCACTTTTCTCACATTTTTTCCAAGGGGTACCCCTTAAAAAATCGCTAAAATTGGAGGAAAATTGTATATCCCCGATTTTGATAAAACTTTATTTAAAGCTAATTTGGACCTAGCGAAAACGACGGCGTTGGTTAAAATACGATTCGATTCACGGTTTTCAAAGTATCAGACTCATAGTGCTAAAATTCCAAACTGTATGAATTGAGAAGAGAAAATTTTGAAATCTGTTGGTCGGACGTTAAAATGAACCTGATTTTCGTACTTGTTGGGTCAAAATTAGCCTAAAAAATTATTATTATTAAAATCGAGAACAAAAATTTTCTTAACTTTTTTCGCATTTTTTCCAAGGGGTACCCCTTAAAAAATTCTCGCTAAAATTGGAGAAAAATTTTATGTCCCCGATTTTGATAAAAACTTCGTTTTAAGCTAATTTGGACCCAGCGAAAACGATGGCTTTGGTTAAAATACGATACGATTAACGGTTTTCAAGGTGTCTGACCTATAATTCCAAAATTCAAAACTGTATGAATTGAGAAGCGAAAATTTTGAAATCTGTTGGTAGGACGTTAAAATGAACCTGATTTTCGTTCTTGTTGGGTCAAAATTACCCTAAAAAATTATTATTATTAAAATCGAGAACACAAATTTTCTTAGCTTTTTTCGCATTTTTTCCAAGGGGTACCCCTTAAAAAAATCGCTAAAATTGGAGGAAAATTTTATGTCCCCGATTTTGATAAAAACTTCGTTTTAAGATAATTTGGACCTAGCGAAAACGATGGCTTTGGTTAAAATACGATACGATTAACGGTTTTCAAGGTGTCTGACCCATAGTACTTTCACATTTATATAGTATGGATTATTAAAAACACTATTTGACATGAAATTGACAAATCATACACATCTAGAATACGAATCGAACCCTTAGCCTCGGGAATTCTAGACCAACGCTCTCCCTATGATCTACCTGAAATCTTATGGTAGTAGAATGCATATAATCTCTCACTCTCTTGATGTCAATTTATTATTAATTTTTTTATTTTACTATTTTTATATTTTTCATTTATTATTAAATCTTTAAAAATAAATTTTTAAATATATCATTCAAATCTTTAGAACTCTATCTGGCCCGAATTTTTAAATCGTAACGTCACTGTCATAATAAATATCAAGTATTATCGTTATTTTGCATAATATGATAACCATAGATAATATACGATGAAATGTCATATTTATTATGACAGTGATGTCACGACTTTAACCATCATGTACGAACAGCTTTTTCGTGCGGTCATAAAAAGGTAAATATAAAAATACCTTTAAAAAATGCGTATTCAAATTTTAACAGATTATTACAAACAAAATAAGACGCATTTCAAAAAAGCCTATTCACTTGAATATTATTAATAACAAATTATATCACTCGATAATAATATAAACTTAGGTCAACAAACTGCTATATTATACATTTAATTAATTTTATATGACAAATTTTTATTATATTATTATTATTATTTCATGCTTTTTATTTTGAGTTTATATAAACAAATTAACCAACATTTAATAAAATATTGTGTTTATTTTCAAAATATAAATATAATAAATAATGTAATTTATTAATTGATTATTATTATTATTATATATATGTATATCTTTTTATTTTGTTTTCAGTGAAAGACATTTATTTTAGTATTTTTGCAATACTCATCATAAATTGAAATTCGTTTCATGACATTGATTGGCAGCAAAACAATATATTCGATCTGTTTATACAAATAACGATTATTTTTTGTTTAACCCTTCCGTGTATAGTATGTGTATGTAGAGAAGTTATTTCAAAATTAATTTATTTCAACAAAATTACTTTGCTGTAAAAATAATGAAGAAAAATGTCTATTAATTATTTCTCAGAAATAAAAATTCCAATCTACTGATCTACTATCATAGACATTTTTCATCTATGAATGAACCTTGGTGTTTCCCGTGAAAGGAGGAAATGTCAAAAACAAACTTGTATTCTTACAAACAAATTTGCATAAGGAACGGTCAGTAGATTTTGCAAAAAATGTGATCATTATTTTTCTTTTATTGTAGGCTTCGTTTCTTGACATTTTAGTCATATATGAAATATATTATTGATTTTTTCGTATTTTGTCAAATCTTTTTGCAATATACAAACTTATTTCCGTTTTAAGGTAGTTATTTAAATCGAATCAACTGAACTAATTGAAGCGTCACATGGTGGCATGAGTGGAGACTAAAGCTATGATGGTAATACAGTTATATATCTATAATGTATATTATTAGCTGTGTACAACGTTGCCATGTTTTTTATGAAAAAACGGCATTAGTCAATTTACTTAAATAAAACGTATAAATGCACGTGCAGACCGTAACCAAAATAGCAACAAGTAACATCTCCTCGGAGAATAATTACAATTAGCTAATTCATATTGATGATGACTACTTTGTAGTCGAAATACGTATTTATAAAATACAAAAAATTTTGATCTAGGAAATTGGGTCAAAAATCGAAATTTATTTAAATAAAACGGTTTTATACATAAAACTACTTATACAATAAATTTCGTGTGACGACTACAAAAGATTTAAATAGCTTTGCGTCATTAAACGATTTTATACTCCCAAGGGTTAATGTTTGAAAGACTATATATAAAGGGCTCTTAGTAGATTGATTCGTTAAATTAGTATTTGTAATAATATGAGGGTTATTATCTGTGAAGGATAGTAAGGATTGTTGATAAGAATTTATATTGTACTAATATTAAGCATATCATCAAAGAAGAAGATACAACTGTTAATGGGGGTGTTATTCATTAAGAATTTATTTTATTAATATTTATTTCACTCTGTTTTTTTTATTGGTACTGGTGGAAGGGGTGGGAAGACATATTCAACATGTTGAAATCTCTATAATGGTTTACATTAAATTTGGAATATCTCTATTAATATTGATTGGTTAATTTGGGAAATATAATATGAGTAAAGTTGTATAAAATTGATTTAGCCTCATTTTAACTTCTGATTATTTTCTCTATAACTCCAATATTGACGTAAATATTTACGATTGAATAAAAATTATAAATATCCAAAGTGTCGCCAAGGTAACTAAATTTCATATTTATTAGTATTACCAGTCCAAGTAGCCGAGTGGTCTAACGGGCTTTGCCATCTTAGAGGTTAAGATTTCGAATCCCGGCGGAGGCAGTTAATTGATTAAACTGTCGGCGTATGGACAAGATCAAAGCAACCAGAAATGATTGTGAAGGTTTTCTGTAGTTTCCCTTCACAAACTCTAGACGAATATTGGGATAGTTCCTATTAAATTTGGCTGAAGCCACACAACCTCCGACTTCCTAGTCTGCATACAAATTCCTTATCCTCCACTCACTTCCTGAAAATGTATGGTTAAATATTAAAAAAAGGTTTAAAAAATGATGTAGGTGGCCTCTGTTATCGTCCCCCTGAGAAAATTCGCATAGCCTATGTTAATCATACGTGACGATTTTTTTAAATATATTAAGTACACCCGGCAATTAACGAATCTCGAAAACGAAACCAGATGGCAAATAGTTTCAATTTCAGATTTTAATTTTAGAATTATTATTTGGGTGAAGTAACCCAATTTCACACTATATATACAACTGCAGTAAAGGAATTTTTATTTTTGATTCATTGTTTGTATATAAATATACTACACACACGTGGCAAATTTTATTTATCAAAGGGAGAGTTAGTCAGTTGTCGGTATTTATACGTGTAATAATAACCATAAATAATTATGTTTTTGAAGAACAGACGTGTGCTGCTCTGCTTATACTCAGCTTTCTATACTTGTCAATATCCTTCTTCCTATTATAAGTACAGCTGCACTTATTTATTTGTATAAACCATTTTGATATGTTGTATATATTATTAGGGTCGATTTGAATACTCTCTATACTCTACTGTTTCAATTAACTAGGTATACACAGCAATTTATTTACTGATGTGCACCTAAAATTAGTAACTAGATCTAGTATACATCTGTGATTTCTTAACTTTAATATGTATATACATGGTCATAACAAAATAAACCGTTACCTCATATAGCACATTAAAGAGTAGTATAACTTTCTGATATTAATTTCCTCATTTAGCTTTGATTGGTAAAGTAAGTTCTTGATGTGATTCTTTAAGATAAATAATTATCAAAGTGATCAAAAAATCTCTCTTCCTAATGCAGGTAACTACATACCTGTAAATATATTCATATTTTTGCGAATATCCATAAAAATTATTAATTTTTTTTAGAAGATTCTAAAAAAATATTTCGTGGTATTTACTCTGGCAAATACCCAAAACCCCGAAAAGAATCGATGGTAGCTCTGAAATAAATAAACTTGTGTTCGAAACTTTTAATTTTACCACAATTAACTCTGTTATTTGTTAAAAATTGTTTAAAACCTAACCTCTTTGACGTAAAAGCCTTTTTGATTCCGTTCAAAAACTAAAACCATTATTCATAAAAACAGAGAGGGTATCGAACATATGCCCGTATATTTATAATTAATAATATTTATTTTCTATTTTTAAAGACTTTTTAATACAAATTTTCATAAAAACACAGACATATTTACATCAATAAAAGTTTATTTCTTTAAAAAAAAAAAACATAATAAAAAGGGTCATAACTTCACTGCGGGTAAAATTAACATCAAGAAGTTCGCGTGCTGTTTGCTAAAACATATTTATCATTCAAGCTAACAAAATTTGTGAATAATTGTTATTAATGTAAAAAGAGTTCATTCAATTGATAATTTTTAAGGGCTGAATCATACAAGACCACCGGATGTGGTCAGTAAATTAATAATGTACTAAATCTCGTTGTCTGACCTACATCCGGTAGTGAAATTTGATACAACTATGGACCTATCTAACACGTTTTTTGTGAACTCATAGTCGTTTGTCTGGCTAAAATTGTTCTTCATTTCTTTTAACCAAAGAAATGAGTCACTTTGAAATTATCAAACTTAGAAAGTCAATATCTCGGAAAAAAAATTTTGAATACGAAATTTTTTATACATGTGGGCTTGTAGACAGTGGGTCAAGATATTTTTTAAAACATAGTACAGAAAAAAATTCGTGTAAAAAATATTTTGATTTCGATATCTAGAAATGTATTAATCTGAGCTTTAGTTGTCATGTAAATGGAAACCACCCAATTTCGCGTTTCGATTTTTGATTAATTATAATTATCCAAAATTCAATTTGTTTTAAATTTCAAAGAACAAAATTTCGATAGATGCTCAAATAAGTCAAAATCACTGTGGGAATTTTCTGATGGAGTAATAGACAACATGTTTACAAAATTTGATGTCAATGGATCTTATAAGAATTCCAGCCAAACACTAGTTTCTAAAGTTAAAAATCATTCATGCTTCGATTTAACTCATGTCACCTAACTGATTCACATATAAAAATTGTTTAACATTATTTTTACAGAAAGTAATAAATAAAATTTCTTTTCTGTAAACCGTAAACTTTAACACTTTGTAAAAAATAACACATAACAATTCTTTTCGGGATATTCACCAAGAAAAAAAACTCTTTACCCTGCACAAATCGTTTCTGCATTAAATAGCAATAAATTAAACATAAAAAGTGTACATAAATTTCATGCTTCAAATGCAACGAATGTCGAATTCATAACATAAAATATTATTTTTAAATCGATAAAAGGAATTTACTCTTCTAAAGTGTATTTTCTCCGAAATAGTTCGCAAATGCATTTTAAATGTACATTTTCTTCTCAAATCTGTGTATGTATGTATATACATATATCTTGTAAAAATTCACAAATGCAATAATAATGTATTTTTCATATGTTGAATACAAAATAGTCAAAATATTCTTTTATCAAATAATAACTGTAATACTGAGTGTGTTGTGTAACATTAGGGACTAGATCATAATATGTTTTAATGTAGGATGTATGTGGTTATTAATATAGCATGATGACTTCCTATTTATTAGAGTTTGTAAAAATAATTTTCAGTAGAAGAAACAGCCAAGTCTAAATTCGTTGGTACCCACTTGACTTGCACAGCTCATTTACCTTTACTTTTATTATTTGCGTTTTGGCAACAGCAATTTATTGTTGAGTAGTGGAAATTCAGTCAGCATACAGACATTCACGTTCTTTTACATCGCGCCTACAGACCGGAGGAGAAAAAGTATCAGAATACCCACAATATCGACACTAACCTCAATTGTGTCCTTGCTATTACGATCATATCTTGAGAAATAATTCCAAAAATGGCCGCTATTTACATACAAAATACTTTTCTGTAAGATGAAATTTCATACGTGAAACCATTAAAATATATTTTTTGGTATGTATCAAGCATCACGTGATCGTGTCACAAATCTAACTTGTAATATATTTACTTACGCCTGATTCTATAAATGACTATATTTCAATAATTCGATCAAATTTTAAATAATTTTTAGTGTACTTTATCGACATGTTGTATTAAGTTAATTTTCTTTGGCATTTAATTATATTTTGTATAGATGGCACCACATACTATTATAATCTGACAGTTGTGTTTTATATTTTGTTTTTGAACTAGTAAAGACATTAATGGTTGTGTTTTAATTCTTCTTGGTCACATAATACTTGTTTGTAAATTTGCGACTAAGTATGATAAGGGAAGAGAGTGTCACATGTTGTCCAGAAAAAGTGTGATGCAATATGTGGACAGCCCCTTATCGAAAAATCATCAATTTTGATTCAAATAATAAAATAAATGCAATGTCTAATCACAATATGAAACCAGGTGTGTAGATAATATAAAGATTTAAAGTAATACCCAATAATGTAAAACACACACTGTAAATTCAATTGCATTTTTATATTTATATGAATAATACATTTTACCGTTTTAAAAGTGTGTTCGTTCAATGAAATATGACACCCCCTCGATGCTATTCTTATTGAGAGAATCGAAAGGTACACGTTATGTCAATTTTGGGTCTGCTTTTTTTTATTATTTAAATAAATTCTATCAAGCATGAGATCTAATACAATAAACTATAGAGTATAAGGTTACGTAACATGTAGTTTTTTCAACATCTGTCAAAATTTTTATAATTTAAGAAAAACAGTTTTTCACAATAGGCAATTTGAACACTATAGGGGTAATAGTTTTTGTCTTAAATTCACGAATCAAATTTCAACCAAAATGAAATTATACTCAGGTAAATGTGAACCTTTTGGCAAATGGATGTTTCGAAAACGCCTAGTATTGATATGAACTTTTGGGAACTGACATGGAGGCGCGGCTTAATTAATATAGCTGACTTTAGGTTGCAAATTTTAAATAAAAACGTGTATTGTAACATCAGTGACAGTTAATTTAAATAATTAAATGATTTCTTCAAATTGATGAGTCAAATTTTCAACTAGACAGATACAAATATTGGTGAAAAATAATAAGCTTCCATTGGTTTTAGCAGTATGCAATGGTACCTTATCATAGTTGGAATTTTAGACGTCGTAACCAATGTGGTCAGTTCCCAATACTAAAATTGATATCCCACATATTATAATCATGTTCAATTTTTATGATGGTATCGATGATATGCATTCTCAGGACGTTCTCCTTTGGTCTGATACTAGACAAAGGTAAAATCTACAATTAATTCTGCATAGGCATGAAGAGTGGAGTTGCAGCGATTAAATATGAAAAATTTCACCAACAGTGTTATATGAAAGAGAATTTCGTAGACAAGAAGGCAATTAACGTTATTTACACAAAATGAAGGCTCTCGTTTTTTATCTACATAATCTTTTTTGAACACTCTAATAACAAAATACGTTTTTGTTCACTTTTAATTCACAAATAGACACTCCAAATTTTTTTTTATATTCAAAATATATAAATTATGTTTACATTCGATTTAGCGTTATAATAGTTCCGGTTTCATATTTTATGACAAGGGTTAAATAAAAGTGTTAACCATTACTCAAAATAAAAATTTCGTTTATTTATTATACCACAAAAACGATTTTATTGTTATCACGTCGAGTGGTTCTATAACAAAAAATTAGGTATCGTTAATAATATTTTAACAGCCTGTATCGATAAAAATCCACCATAAACTTTTAGCTTTTGTTATGAAAAAATGCTTGAAAACATAAATCTTAAAAATAAATTAAAGTTAAAAAGCGTTTTAAAGCCGCACTAAAACCGCATCATATAGATCTAAAACCATTTGATCGTATTCCTAGAAATACTGTAACATATTTTAGCAATAAATCTTAGGAAAATATGATACTCTTATGTTCAAGAAATGACCGCGAACAGACCACATAAAGTTATGGCGGCGCTGTACTCAAAACTAAACTATTTTAGGTTGAACATAGATAGAAAAATGGGCAGATTTAGTACCGCCCCAAACAAGTAAGACAAATCAATTATAAATTCATTTATTTCAGAAAATTTAATTAATAAACGCCATAAATATTGGTTCTTTTACAAAATTTTTACAGATAATTTGTGCCGATTTCATTCGGTTTTAGAAAAAAAATGTTCAGAATAAACTTTGTTAGAATTATTGTAACGAACAACTTTTATTCGTAATACTTTTTCGTATAGCGAAGAGATTCGGCCTACAAATTGACTGCTAAAAAATTGAAAAGGGAACGCCAGTTACGGAGTTGATAGTACTATAAACGCAGTTGGTGTGGAAAGCTTCATAATTCAAAGAAGATAAAGGATAGTAATTTATCCTTGTTCAAATCAATTTCATTAAAACTTTTATATAAAGTTTTCATAAACATTGAATTTGTGTGGTGCTTTTGTGGTAAAAAGTTTTAATTTATTTATGAGTCAAGTTTCAAATCAAAAATGATTGATTAAAATAAACTCGAATTAAAAAATTTTCATTTCATTCATAATTTTTATATCCGGTAATTAAAATATATAAAAAAGTATGTTTTAATTTTTTGGTCCCGATTTTGTAACGGTTGAAAATATTGCCGAAAAAAATGTTTCCGCATATGTGTCTGTCCATCCGTGGGTTCGTCCGTGCGCCATCAACATGGTAACTCAAAAACAAAAAGAGGTAACGTGCTGAAATTTTATATATGTGTTCTAGAGCTAAAAAGTAAAGTTATGTTTGTGAATGGGCAAAATCGGTCCATGCTTAGAAAAAATGGGCAAAACTGCCTATCTTTGAAATCGTAAGAGATAGAACAAAAATTTAAGAACAGAACATGTTTCTTTTTTTAAAACAAACAAATTTTTTTAAACAGTTAGTTGTTATTTTCATTTGTTTTCTATGGTATTGTCATCGATTCTTAATACGTCTGCAAAATTTCAGATTATTCAGACGGTCGGGAGTGGATGAAAACTGAATTAAAAACTTCCATTACATTCATTCAGACGTCCGTCATTGAGTCCAGCTGATATAAACGTGTTAAAAAGGCATTGTTTACGAAATCAAAACACAATCTTCTGATTTATTTATTCTCTTTGATTTGTTTTGTTACATAATCTGTAATGTGGGTCTTAAATTACATTGAAATCGAAAAAAAAGAACTTCTCTACCAATATCCTACTACATTCAAACAAAAATAATAGTCACTAGATACATGAAACTAAATCTTATTTCCTAGAAAAAATTAGATATGCTCAAGGGGGTATAGATACACAATAATACAACACAATATTGTAACGTATTTTCGTTTAAAAAAAAAGTATGTTACTTCCATTTATTTTATTTACCTTTGTAAGGTAAATTCTTCTTTTTTTTTGAAAAAACTGAGATATTACTATGTTCATTATTTATTTTGAACAATATAGCTACATATATTTTACAAACTGTACAACTTTTGTTGTATGAAGTATAAACTATACGTAGTATACTTCATTATAATATAAAGTAACATTTATCAAATAAAATTATCTTAGAATTAGTGCCCATAGGCAAAATATACACATATACACAAGTTGGTACAATACAAATATATATTTATTGTGCAAATTTTACCATCTTAAGGACGTTAGGTTGGTACAGGAAGGTTCATAAAGAACTAGTAGATCCTAAAAGCTATATCGTTTTGTTAATTTGGCAGGGATGAATTCAATTGTATACTAAAAATGAATCTCCTATACTCCCAGAATCCTTTGCGGAGTTATCACATTATACTGTGTAGATACATATACTGTGTTACAATGGAATCGAAAGATAAAAAATTTAGTTCAACCAATGTATTGGTTTTGTGGGTTAAAATGGGAAATAAAATAAAAATTATCCATGGGCATCGTGTAAGGTGTCAAATGAGAGCTTATTTAAGCACGAATTCAGCAATTTATATGATGTGTACTATTTATGCATTTCAACGAATATTTTTTTGAGAAAATCGATTAAAAACTGTCCCCCACCCAAGAGAATCGTTCGGAAAAATTGGAAAAAAATTGTTATCATTGACAAATAGGTGTAGATTGAACCAAAATTATTAGGATAGCAAAATTATACCACAATCAATTGTTCCACGCAATTTAATTAGTTTTTAGTCTAGTTAAGTTAGTTTATATAGTTATATAACAAAACAATATTTATGTAATGCGGATTGCATATTTCAACAAATGGTTTATATTGTAAATTTCTATGTTGATAATTTTAATTATATCTATTTCTTCACGGAAAACTAATCGTGCAAGTATAGCTTGCCTTTGATCGATTTTTTTCACTGGAATATATCTAAATATTTTATGTTCAGGAGTAATTTGATGATGCAAAAATATGGATTCTTCCTAACAAATCACTTCCTGAAAGTTATGAAAATTTTACAAATTTTTTTCAATGTTAATATCAACAATATATTGTAGATCAAAATGAAAAAATATGGTCTGAAATAGTATGAAGTAAATGATAGTATGATATTCAAGAGCACATGTAACTCGAAATAAGTTTGCCATGGTCAAATTTAAGGCTGAACATCTGTTATAGGCTTACTATCATTTAATTAATACCACCTTATTTCCGATAGTATATTTATTAAAATGATCTGTAGAAATTATTTTCAAAATTTTTGTTTACAAAGAACGTAATGAGACACGAAGTGTTGTAATCAATAATTTAAATTTAAAAGAAAGACTTGTGAACAAAAGTTAACTTGCCTTGATATGGTAATTTTGATATTTTCATAAAACTTAAGGATTAGTGTTTCTTTAGTAAAGTTGACAATGTTTTTGATTATGAATTTAAAATATTTGAAAATCGTGCTTAAAGTATCGTTTATTTCAGGATATAATTACGTGAGAAAAAAAATCTCTTTAAATCTCTATTATGATAATTATAATAATAATAATTATAATGATAATTATAATCAAAATATTATTTTTGTTAAATCACTAAAGTATGACATTTTTGAAAAAAAGTCGTTAAACATAAAAATTATCGACTTTCCCATGCAACAAAAGATTGTTTTTGACAAAATTTAAACAAAATAATTAAAAACATCAACACCTATCTATCATTAAAAACAAAAACTAAATGTGTAATGTCTTTACCAAAAACAATTTCAGGTCCATAAGGATCATTTTATTTTTACCCCCACCGAGTTAGAATTACATATATAATATAATGTTGTAGAAACATAATTGTTGAGTGATCTGTTAATGATGAGATAGATCTATCTATCTTCTTTAAAATACCCGCACATATACACACTAAAACACACACTCACACATATATATAAGCCAGAGAGGGTTTATTATTTTTAAATGGAACAGCAGAGGGTTTTAACTTAAGTCCATAAGTTACCTAAAAACAGTAGTTCAGTGTACTAGTGACGAAAGACATTGTTGCAGCTTCCTTCTCTTTAAATTAGTAGTGTTTATAAATTGACAGGCAAACGTGTGTAGTGGAATAGTTGATTTAGTTTTGAAAGTAAAAACTTTGTGTGTGGAATTTAAATCAATTGTTGGGGTCGTTAAAATAGTTTGTTCTTTTTGTATTATGTGGTGATTGTTTTAGTGGTAAATATTTTAGAATTATTTTTTTTTGGGAAATTCCATCAAACGCATTATTGCCAACAATATACCGTCTAATTGTTAGTTGTTTGCAGGATCCCGCCAAATTAAAATCCAAATGCAAATTTCTGTATATCGTGTATATAATGTACATCGTGTTTTCAAAAGTTTTCTGTGATGAATATCTTGATTTCATTATTATCAGAAGTGCTCGAGGAAACATTATGCATTACCAAATTTGCGGGTTTAATTCAATTTGGCGAAATCCTCCAAAGAAAAAACTTAGGTGAATTTATCGACTATCTGTAAAATATCATTCAATTTGATAAAATAAGCAGAAATCCAAAAATTTTTGTAAGCTGTTTTCTGCAAAAATACATATCCTTGCAGAACGATGCTCAAAAATCTCGGAAATTATACTAGTGAAAATTAAAATCCTGATTTTCGATAAATATTCAAAACAGATGTCCTTTCTTTCAATCTCTATAGATTTTTAATTTGTAAAAATGTACTAATACTCACAATACAGCAAAATTTTGGAAGGGTCTTAAGGCTAAAATGATAGTTTTTGAATTGTATTTTTGTAAGAAAATGAGAAACTGAAAAAATGAGAGAAGACGAGATGATTGAAAACTTTTACAAGACAATACAATACAAGAGGCATAAGAGTAGCATAGACTCTCGTCTCGCGGCATTACTAGATTATACATTTTTGTATATTTAAATAGAACACAAAATTTTAAGATTAAGGAAAATCTGAAATTTTTCAAAAGATTTTGCACAGTCTAAATTGAATTAGCTTCACAGATTGAAAACGAAATTCAAGGTCAAAATATCCCAATTTAAAGTGAAATCGTAACTGAGCATACTCCAATCACTAAGAAAATAGGGGTCTCATCAGTCTCGAACTTTCTCCTATTATTATAAATTGACAATTTTTGGCATTTTCTTACAAATCAAACCCTGAATTCCTGGGTTGTTAACTCTCCCTTTACCAATGACTTAAGCCATTCAACAACAGTTAATTGAATAATGGACAAGTTTTCTTGGAATTGTTAATTTTTCGAGATTTTCATATCAGACAGATTTTCTTATATGAAATTGTAATAAAGTAACGTTTAAGTTATATTAAAATATTTTTGGACCGATTTCACAATTCCGGGAGTTTATAATTTATATTTATTTTTTTCTCATAAAATTTCTCTTAAGTATTTTGGCGTTCAAATTACGCACGACTTTTCATTCCATAATTTTTAAATTTTTTGATTCGTATAAATTGAAGTATGAGAACCTTTAGTGTGAAAATTAGGAAAAACTTCAAAATTTCTAGATACTGAATTAGCAAGAAAGAAAGGGTAAAGTAAACATGATCAAATTGATATAAAGATTATCAAATATAATCAAAGAGAAGCCCCAATCAATTTTTCCCAATACGACACGCACCAAATTAGCAAACATATCTTCACGGAGATTAATTACGATTAGCTTATTCATACTGACGATGGCTACTTTGTAGTCGAAATATGTATTTTTTTAAATTAAATACACATTGATAAAACTCTATTGATCTAGGAATTGGGGCAAATTTTGTGAATTTAATGATCAGATTGGCTACATCTAATTTCTTGGACTTGAATTATCTTCAATTGTTGTTTTTTTTAATTGGAAATGTTCCCAATTAGGTAATTATAATCGACCAGTTTTTTAAATATAAATTTCCATTGTTACAGAGGCAGTCGTGAACGTTTGGGTGTCGTTGTCGCCGCATACATGCATTATTCAAGTATATGTGGAACGGCTGATCAAGCCTTGGATCGTTTCGCCATGAGACGATTCTTGGATGATACAGTTAGTCCAAACGAGTTGCCTTCAAATAAACGGTAAGTACAAAAGACAACAGTAAACTAAAAATTAACTAAAAACAATTCTCCCTCGCCATAAATACATCAAAATTTATTTGATCAACATGATAAAAATATAAATATAAAAAAACTATTTGAGTACCACTTGAAATATCAAGTAACATTGTTGTGGATACTTGAACAAAATACTTCTTATCAAAAACAAAAAAAGATTTTAACCTTCATTAATTTTATTAACAAAAATGAGACTGCATTTTGTGAACCAGTTCATCGAAAAACGATCTCACATACACACACACACACGCAAACGATTTTTTTGTTGAGATGCTTTTAAGATCATATTGACCAGTTTCGTATATTTCGTGCCACATTTATAGTCTTTAATTAACAACCACATTCTTATAGTTTTTCTACTTTAAATTTGGTTTTCAATAGTAAAGTAGTCAAAGGATTTCTTTATATTTTGATTGATTGCTTTTGATCTACAATGCAAAAAAAGGTTACTTTTTACCTTTAGTTCGTTGCATTCCACACAAAAAATAGAAAAAACCCAATACGGACAAAAGAGTTATTCAACATTAACAATGATTACGAAAATAAAATATTTGTTATAGATTGTAAACCAACAGAGGTTATTCGAAAAACCATAAATCTTAAATCGTTTTATTTTATTCGATTAGGGCAAGAAGCAAAGTAATCTTGGCTTGTCATAGTAACCGATGAAAGCTATTTTATTTGCCTAATAAATGATGTGTCTATCTTTTCGGATCTTTAAATTAGTCAACTGCTCAATGCATTTGACGTAAATGTTAATTTTTTCAACTACCAATGGACTCCTGCTTTCAGGAATCCTGCCTGTCTCGAGCCGTGTCTCAAGATCAAGCATCAACGAAAAATTATATCCAATCGGGATCCTTGACTCGGGAACCATTTTCTGCAGCCTTTACTGCAGATTAGAAAACATTTGTGCAGTTTTATTTATGCATTAGCTTTGAAGACAACCTAGCTTTTATAGGTCTTAATTGAGGCACTGCTTAAGCTAATTATGAGTGATGTGATCAAAGATGAGCTCAGATGACAGTATTGTAATTTGTCTTAATTGTACAGTCATTATCAGACGTAGTGTCCTTTTTTCAAAATTTCAGTCTATTTAGCTGAAATAAGTTGAAAAATTGACGCCGCTATATGAGCCAATACTAAGGAAGTATCACTCGTTTTTCAAAATTTTATAATTGATTTGAACCTTATTCATTTGGTTATGGGAAAAATGTTTCGAATTAATAAGGCAGTAATCAATTATAAAATTTTGAAAAATAATCGCTACTTTTGTGGCCCGTAGTACACTAGAGTGTATGTGTATATGTGTTATGTATAGTACCTCTTAGAATATTTCGACTGGTTCAATTTTTTTTGTTCTTTATGTATATGTGCAAGCACAATGTTTATTAAATTATATGTTTATAAACAAAGCCAGGACATTCCTACGAAGACAAAACGTCAAATTTTATTTGAAATTAATTACGCATTTTTTATCTTCTTGCGCCCTAAACCGCAGAAATTGCCAGTATGAATAGAAGCTATAATTTTCGTAAAATATGAGACATTTAATTAATTTTTTAGTATTACTAATTGGGCCGCTCTAAAAAACAATAACACAAATGCAAAGATAATAATTTTAGTCCCTAAATACACATGACGAATACAATACAGAATAGTAAAAACTTCCGTTGAGATCAAATATGATCGCTGTGGCACGAACTACATATTCCAAAACTTAAAAATACAAAAAAAAATCACTTTTTTGTTCAAATAAATTTACTTTACGGAAATAATTTGATAATTTTATTGTTAAACCATAAATGGAATGATGTTCCATTATTCACTTTTTTTCTCTCCTGGGTTTATTGTTCCCAAATCAGTTAAATAATTGTATATTATTATTCTTTTTCAGTTATGTGGAGTATTTTTCGGGTCTATTGTCCGGTCATATTCGTATCAATCTAGCACCATTATACCTGACACATGTGACAGTACTTGGGGCGCCTGCATTTGACTCCCCTGGCGGTTGTCGTGCCTTCCTCAAGATATACGAAGGTCTTATTCCTGTTTACACATCAGGTAAATATATCTATCTTATACAATATACAATATATATTATATATATATATATACAATAATATTTATTTTTGTTTTTGTAAAAGCCTATAATTTGTGTTTATTCTTCGTTTCGAAATATTTTATGCTTTCATCAATTCAGCCTTTTTTGTGTGTTCTTCTGACCCAAACATAAATTACATAGTAAATAATAATAAAATTTGGATATAAAAATCATAAAACAATGTAATGGAATTTTGTCAGTTAAGACCCACCACCGTGGGTTTTGATTTTTGATATTTTTTTTGTGGATTAAAAAAAAGTTAATCTTTTATTTGAAAAAACTGATCATATATAATATAGGATATAATATTTCTCGCACTATTATATTACAAAACTAGTTGAAACCTGTTGAAAAACCAGTGGTACAATCATGCCCTGTTTTATGTTTTTCAACTTACTACTAATATGCTTTTGGTTTGTTTCTTTTTGATTTTCCTAAAATTCATTAAGAAATACCCCTCTGCCTTTAAGATTTATCGTTTAAAAGTAAGATTCATCTCAATTTTAACTTCCTTGCCCTTATAATATGCGTTACAGTCGGACATCGAAAAGAGATCACCAGATATTCAAGAAAATTATACATATAATGACCAAAGCCATCGATATTTGTGGTTTGAAGTTTCCCTATTAAATAATTTTGATATTTGCCCAATGTTGAATTTTCGGAAAGCGTTCAGATGATTAAGAAAATTTCAACGGAAAAAATAAATAACGTCACAAAATCGCACTACGATCATGAGAAATTGAGAAAGAGTAGAGATGAATTTTGATTGGTATCCTCTTGGAGCGATGCAATTTCGACAAACAAGAAGACGCATAGTCTCAAAATGAAAACAAAAGATCACATGAAGTACGGTCAAGAAGAGGAAATCTTAACTGGTGTTTCCTCGGATCAATCTCTCTCAGTCTGCATATGAGCAGGCTTGAAATTCACTCAAAGCATTGTGGACGTGATTTCTGAACCTTTAGTGAATACGAGATCCTTGCTAAGAGATGACGGTATCAATTAGTCTAATCTGTGAAAAGTCTGAATAGTGTGATGAAGCATATCCCGAACTTCATTAGAATAATTATGTACTACCCAGTAGTAGGTCCAACCATATCTTGGAACTAGAAAACCGGCAAGAGATAAACCTCCTTGTTTGGGTGCTTACTGGCGCAGGCTCTAAAGACATCTATCCCTTATGAGGTCGGAGGACAGTGCGATGTGCCAGGATTGTGATGATACGCCATCACAATCCAGAACGGTGTGGATGATACGCCATTCCACTTTCTGGCAGAATATCCTTACAGAGCCAGAATGAGGCACTTGACCTTACCTCAATCAAAATGGGGGAAATGAGGTAAAACAACGCAAATGGAGCTCTCTCCTGTCATTCGAACGAGTAGGTTTGTCAACGAACAAGCACAGTTGATCCTTTGGGTTACTTAAAAATTAGTCTCAAGTTTGGTCAGAAGAAACATCCTCATAACAAAATTTCAATTTCAAAATTTTAATTTTTTAAACTTTCTCTTTTTACAGGGATATATTGTGTCAGTGGAAATGTTCGACAATTTACAGTCAATGTTGCTAGCGAACGGCAAAGACGTGGTTTACAATTACGTGGTGATATTTTAGTCAAATGTTATCATCGACGCTCGAACAGTCGTGAAACAATATTCTCATGTCAATTTCATACATGTGCTGTAGCTGATTATACACTTAGTTTTACACGTCAAGAATTAGATGTTGCAAGTAATGGTAAGTAAACAAAGTTAAATCATGTCCTTCTCAAAAAAAATTACTAGACGCAAAAAATCGTTATTTTATATCTACGCAATATTCCCAACTAAAAAATAGGTTTTATAAAATGAAAAAATTATCTTTTTAAATGTTGAAATATATTCTTAATCTAGATTTCACGTCTATAATTTTTTTTTTTTTGTAAAGGCAATATACCTTACAGTTTAATATTAATATTTGCATATCTGTACAAAAGTAGATAAGTTTATCCTGAACTTATATGCAATATATATAACATAGCTGTCATAAAATTGCATATATTATGAAATAAAATACAAAAGTATGTGTATTAAATATTAAAAAATATGTTACCTTTTATTTTCTTTTATAGATTTAAGATTTCCACTTGATGGTGCTGTTGAATTACATTTTTCACCAACACCTGATATACGTTTACCATCACCAGCACCAACACCTGCTATACCGGTTGATTTTAGTGATGATAGAATTGTACGATATAATAGCTATGAAAATTTAGGTGCTGAAACAACTGAAGAAGAATCAGATCCAGATGCTACCGGTAAGTGAATAGATATTTTATATCGAGATAGAAATATATATCAATACTAATTTGACATGTTTTTTTTTTGTGATAAAAATGATATCCAAATATTTTCATATATAAATGTTTGAGAAAATTGGAAAAATACAATTTAGTTTAGGTACAATGAAAATTTATTGTACCCAAATTTGAAATGATGTTTTCTCTGACAGTTTTTTATATACATTTTTTATGGCTGATCTATTTTATATTGCTTCTCATTTATCAGGACGAGTTTCCTTTTCTTTATCTTTGTCACCTTATTTATGCGATAGTATATTTTTTACATCTTAACTTATAGAAAAAGGATGCTATAACCTAATAATTTGTTTTTTCGGCTATTAAGACTAAACACTTTCAATTCGTTAATTCCAATCCCAATATGTTTGCTATGAGTTGATGGTAAAACTAATACAGTAGAACTCGAATTATCCCATTAATTGAATAAATTATGGAAATAGGTCGTTTCTTTAGAAAAAAAAAAGATTAATTAAAAGTGTACTGAAGATAAGCTGTCGATTTGACAACAGTGCGTGTTGCTGCAAAACTGAATGCAGCCTTTTTTCTACCCAATCCTCATTTTTCTCAATCCAGATAATTGGAGTATCGATAGTTTTCTAATTTTTGAGTTCCAATAATTAAAGTTTTACTGCAGCTATGTTTAGGAATTTCAGGAAAAAGTTAGGGAAAATCAGATTATGTTTGTTAAGTTGTAAGGTGTTTACTCATGCGGGGAAAAGATACTTATTTTCTTGTTTTTGTAAAGTTGCCTAATGTTTAAAATATTAACAGTAAACGTTAACTTTGTTTGTCACTTTATTATCGACAAATGCCAGAAACTTTTTGTTTGTACCTGCGGCCATAAAGAGTTTATACCATCCGTCTGGTATAAACATAGCCTGTTCAGTATCGGACTGGCTATAGAGTCAGGGTGGCGATTTCCATCCGGGCCCTAACCTCATATTTTTATACATCTGTGCGTATGAAGAACGGGAGCACTAATAAAAAAACGTAGTACATACACGATATTTAAACAATTAACTCAGTTATTCGTAACGTTTATTGTTGTTTTTAACATTTCTATTAGTTTTTTTTGTTTTGTTAAAATTGGATTAACTTTAACGGTACCTTTTTAAGTGAATCCTAGATGAATCACTTAAATTAATGTTTTAAAAAGATTTGGTCAAACAAATTAAAGAACAAATTTATTAGACGTTTTGAAAAACATTAGTAGTATTCTTTAGTCAAAATTAATGTTGTAATCACTAAACAGCAACAACAACTGCAAAATCATAATACAAAAATTATACATTTGTTTATTTAACTGTGAACAAATTTATTGTTATGATTATTATTTTTGTCAAATATAAATGAAGCACAAACACAGTCATCCTAAATACGAATAGAATAAGTACTATCGCATGCAAAAGTGGCGTTTGTTCCTTTTCAATATCTTACAGTTGCTGCGTAACGAATCCATTTGATTTTTGGAAAAAGTTTTGCAAATCAAAGTTGTTTATTATGCAACTAAAAAGTAGAAAATAAAATTTCACTCGAGTCACCAATTTGTTAATATAAATAAAACCTTTGAACGCTCAGGTTTAAAATGTATGCCCCAAGCTCGTATTTATAGTGACTCGTATTTAAAGAGTTATATTTATATTGGTGACTCGTAGAAAATAGTTTATTTTTTAGTCCATTAAACAAAAAAAAATTATTTTAAATAAAGTCCATTTTTTTTGTATTAAGACTTTAAAACTTAATTTCCCATCGCTCCCACTACTTCCCAATGTTTATCAACACTCCCACCAAATTTCTATTTCAAGAAACATTATTTGATTTTGATAACATTATTTGGCATCCTATGCTTGTTATAAAAAATCATACATATCTAGTTCATGTCGAAATTTTAATTGGAAGATTTGTCCCTCACAAATTAAAAAAAAAACAGAAAGTGAAGTTAAATAGCTTGTAAAATACTAACAATTTTTCGAAAATCGAATTTATTTGGCATAATCCAAGTGCAATCAGTTTTGCAAAAGGACCGCTACTTTTCGAGTTGATAGTACATTATATAGAAAAAGCCGTCGTCGTCTCTTAATATAGAAAACTGGATAGAAATAATAACACAATTGGGTTCACCGGAACTACGCACCATTGTTTTTTTTCATGCGACAAATGTTGTGTTGATAATGACGTGTCCGGCCGTATGTCCAATTCATTTTCTACTTAGATTTGATGTCATAAAATTATTAAAATTGTATATTTTTGTAATGAACACACAGCTATATAAATATATGACCGGACCTTCATTAAAAATGATGACCTTTTTATTTTTAGTAAAGAAAGGCGATACTTTATTTTGATTTTTACTACAAATAAGCCAAAATTAATGTTATTTTCTTTGTTGATTTTTTATTGAAAGGTTTTTTTCGAAATCTTTCTTGATCGTTAATAATGCATTCAAAATTTAAATTCATCATCCAACTAAGTGGAGTTTTTTTTCTTCAAAATTTTGTAATTGATTTATGCTGAATTCATTTGGTTTTCGAAAATTAGTCTCGAATATAAATTTATTCGTAATAAAAATTTTAACAATTTTTGTTTTATGCATTTTTTTGAAAACTGATTGAATTCGACACAAGTCGATTGCAAAATTACTAAAAAGGAACGCCACTTTAGTGGTTATTTTTCATTTATTAATAAATCAATAAATACAATTTGTATGGCCGATTTGGAAAAAATCCAAAAAATCGGTAATTAATTTCACCCTTAAGACTTGTGTCTTAAGATGTGTGCTGTATTAACTCAGTCTTCGAAAAATTGTTTCGGATATAAGTTGTTCATCATTCAAAACATTTTCCCAAAAACAGCATAAATTAAGTACAAATCAACTAAAATTTGTTGAAAAATGAGCGCCACTTTTATGACCCATAGTACCTATCATCTTATAAACTCATCTTATGGAATTAGAAAAAACGCCTCGTAATAGAAATTAAAATTTTGGTGGAAGCAGTGTTAAAATGATTGGAATTTATGCATTTTTATATGCTTTTATTATAGTAAGCAACGCAGACAAAAGCATAAAAGCGTGGGCCAATTTATATTGAAATGAAATCATTTTATCCATCTCAAAGAAATTTTGAACACTAATCGCCTCAATCTTAATTTACAATTTTATTTTAGTGCATTACCTATCAATAAAAGTTTATATTTACAGTTTGTTTATTAGATATGAGTTTTCTGACATGAAACTAGTGATGAATTTACAATGCACTTAGATATGTGTAATATGAATTTAATAGAAATTTATAAACCCATATAATAATTGCTCAAGAACAGTATTTTGAAATGAATATAATAATGATCTGGTATGAATATGAAATATCTACTTATAGCTAAAAGCAAATCAAAATAAATAATTTATGCATATAATTTCATTGCTATAATAGTTCATATACCTCATTTATAAATCACACTTTAGAGTTTAATATATCATCTGAATTTATTTTATTATATACTTATATGTGTGCATCTATATACGATGCAGTCTATCGTTATTATTATATCAAGAATGAGGGTATCTAAATCGCAATATTAAAAATCTGTATGCACAATTTTTATAGGTACTCTATAGATTAAAAGGTATTTGTATAAAATACTATTTATTGCTCTTCGACTTCGCCTACGAACATTTTTGATACTTATCAAAAAGAAATACAAATAATTTACAAAAAATTGTAAATTAGAAGAAATATTTCATTGTTTAATTCATTCCGCGATTACAAAATACAAGTTTCAAATAAATAGTTGCATTGTTTAATAATACATACCTGCTTTGACCCATTACTTTACACTCTTAAAGCTTTAATTTAGAAAAAGCCAAAAGGTCGTGTACCATTATTTAGTTGTTAAACAATATATTCCAAGTTCCAAGTTTGTATAAAACCCTATATTACCATTTAAATGATTAAATTTTAAGAAATCGCAAAACGCATGGAATAAATATATTTTGAAATAATTGGACACTTGTTTAGGGATTATTGAAATTCCAAAGAGACTAAAAAATGGAGATAAAGTTTATACGTATAGAAAGGAACAGTTTGGATCCGCGCTGTGGATTTTTTGTGGAAACGTCCTGTACATTATCCGTAGAGATATGGACTGTCGCTGGTCGCTGTATGCACGATGGGAGAGCTACGAAATCGCTTTGCGCCGTTTTTTCATTTCTTTTCGACGCTGCCGTAACTCTCGTATTCGTTTGGCACTGGCTCATTGGATTCTCTTTACAATGAAATGAAATCTTTAATTATTTTGTAATTATAATTTAAATACTGATTTTCAATTATATTTCGATGAATATTTTAGAAGTCCTAGAAGTGCTCCGCAAGCTCTTCACAACGGCATCCGAATCAATAGCGTAGCTAAACGTGTCTACGTTGTAAAACAATAATTATTACTATCAAAAAAGTTATCTGAAGTAAGTAAAGTATTTTACAATTAAAAAAATTGATTGTGGAAAAAATAAGCAATAAATATATTATTCAAATGGCATATAATTGGATATTCTAAGTTAGAATATCGAAATAATGTCTGCCCATCAATCTCCCTTTTGATTGGACAACTCCATAAAGAGAAAGATAAACACGAAATGTAATAGTTATTCAGTTATGAAGGGTCCTCAATTATCATCTACCTACCTATCAAATAAGCACCTACACATAAATATTTCATATGGCAACAGATGAAAAAAAAAACGTACGACTTAAGATTGTAAAACCATTGAAACCTATCATTATCATATTATAAAAAAAAATGAAAGATGCTGTAAGGTGTTACAATACCAATTTAATAATAATAATAGTACTGTAAGTTTTGGTGGGAAGTAAAGGGGGGAATATTATGAATTTTTTTTTTTTGCAAACGAAGGTCAATTTAATATCAAGTTTAAAAATTTTTTATAATACGTCCAATAGCACAGACAACATATACTATATAATGCACTGCCTACATTAATCAATTTAATATGGTATTTTTTTCGTAGGTTGTATACTCGTATGTAAAAAAAAATCAATTATTTCACTAAAAAAAAAATTAACTTGTCGAATTTGTCTTTATCATTGTTAGAGTTCCGTACCCAAACAGAACCCAAACAAGAAATCATAAGAGTGGTCAAAAGTATCTTGAAAACATATACATTTCAATTTAACTTGTTTTTAAGGAAAAGAAAAATGTTTGTCTATATAGTATACGCTAGTTCTTTCATACTATGTCGTCGTAATCTTCATTGAAATTGGCATTAGTATTGTATTGATACACAAATAATAATATATTAGAATAATAAGTTAATGTTCAGATTAATACTGTCACTGATATGAATAGATTAACTCCTTCATCAGTATCTTCAATGGTGTACGTGTTAATTTTTTCATATCATTTAATTTAAAAAAAAAATTGCGTTACGTAGGAGCTGCATCAACTTAGCGAATTTCCGCAGAATAAATACATTACTTCGAGAGATTTCGAAAATATTGAAATAAAAATTTGGTGGCAGTGTCGACAAATATTTGAAGTAGTGGAAGCGGTGGGAAATTACACTGAGATTTTGAATCTTAAAATGACGGGAGTAAGAGATGATACACAAATACGAATAAAGCCGATAAACATCTAACTCAATTATTATCTAGGGTCTTTTTCCATGTTTTGACATACCCACTCTCCTCAAATTTAACTTTTTAGGGTTGGATATTATACATTTCGATGTATGTTAATGGGTTCGAATCCCAAAATCGGCAGTTTGTCAATTTAAAAAATGAATGGGGCGGTTAATTAACTTGTAAAGGTAGATGATTGATATAATAAATAATTATTATTTAAATAAATAATAAATATATGTGAAAGATATAATAAAGATATAATTGATCTTTATTAATTTGATTTATGAAATATTATATATTTTAATATGTAAATTATCAAGGTTGTTAACATTCAAAGCAACTGTGATAATAGGGGGAAGTTATAGTTGTTATGCAACAACTAAAAATGATGAACAAAATTATAATAATAATTTAATGAAGAAGCGATACCGCTACAAACTAAACTGTAGGCGTATGGACAAGAACGGAGTAATCGGCTATGCTTGTGAAGGTTTTCTGCAGTTTCTCTTCACGAACTCCTGATGAATATAGACATAGTTCCTATCAAAGTCGGCTGCAGCCGCACAACCTACCAATTCCTCATCTGCATATGAATTCCTTAATTACTTTAAAATAATGATGTGGGTGACCTCTATCATAGACCGTGGTGTCTCAGAAACGGAGGTAAATCCCCAATATTATTATTATGTATGATAAAAAACTATATTTTACGTCCTTCGTTTTCATAGAAAATCGATTGGGTTTTTGTATCCATCCATTATTACACACCAAACTCTATAATATCCAACATTAAAAGGTTGAATTTGGAGGGGGAAGAAAAACAGAAAAGAGCTGTAATCTAAGTCAAACACAGCACAAATAATAATCTCTTCATATTTCTACCATTTCAGTTAATCTTTACCCGATACTTAGAATATATTAAAATTCGAAACCTACCTAGATATCGAATAGTAACAGATTTGCAGTAATTCAGTCAATATTTAAACTTGATCTTACAACAGAACCTATTCACCATTTCTTAGTAATTAAATGTATTTGTTTAAATAATTATTATTATATTCTTCTCTCTATAGTATAACGATATAATAATCTTTGTTTTCCATTCATATCTCTGAATGTAATTTATATTTATAAACAAATAAACTAACTCCTTCCTACCAGCATAAAATAAACATAAATAATAAATATTTTAAAGAACCCAACAAACACACAAACAAACAGCACACAATGTAGCAAATCTAAATATTAAGATTAATTAATTCTATTATTTTTACTTATATTAATATACATACTTATATATAAAAGAAACAGAGAAAGATAGATAGAGAGAAAGAGAGAGATAGAGAATTGTTGTTAATGATACTTGCAACTTTGTTGTTGAAATAATATTTTTATTAATTATATGAATATAAAATATCTTTATTTATTGTTTTAAGAATTTATTTTTTTTTTAATTTAACACTTTTAAAAATAAATAATTCTGTGAAACGTTTGTATAATCTGATTGGAGAAATATTAAAGTATTTCGCACACGTAACTCTTATGGTTCCAGTGGCCACCGTTGTGTGTGTACACAGAATTTCTCTGCGTTTTGCTAACAATCTTCGTTGATGTCATGTTTATGACATCAATCACGTACGATATGCTTATCAAGATCGCCACTACATAAATCATCCTGATAACAAATGTATCCCGATTTTAGTTGCTATGTGTGCGGAATTGTGTTTTTAAATAGCTGATAACTGGATTTTAGAATACTTGAGCCACTTAATACCGAATATTCGAATCGTGTCCGAAGAGCCTAAGCCTCTACAAGTAGTTTTCATCGTAGAAGTTTCTAAGAAAAATAACTGTTTTTTCCTCATGATCTCAGCATATAGTGAGACTACCTACCTCATCGAATATCATCAATATGAGTAGTAAATTAATAAGTATACATAATCACCTTTCGAGGGCAATCGATTTCCCAGAGCTAATCCTGTGCAAATTACTGTAATTCAGCTAATTACAGTCGAAAAAATGAAACTTTAAATACCCCATAAAATATCCTAATGAAATTAAGAGGGTAATGTGTGTAATTTCATAACTACCTGTACAAACTACCCCGGCGACTGGTTTGACAGAATGATTATTCGGAACCTTATCTCCTCATCCATGCCCTTAAGTTGCAAAACTTGTGCTATAATATAAGGGCGACCGGTTTGAAGAGTAGTTAATCGGAACCGTATCTCCCAAATCGAACATTTTTAAGTTGCAAAACTTGTGCTAAATATAAGGGCGACCGTTTTGAATGAGTGGTTAATCGGATCCTTATCTCCCGCATCGAACATCCTTAAGTTGCAAAACTTGTGCAAAATATAAAGGCGACCGGCTTGGAACAGTGGTTAAACGGAACCTTACCTCCCTCAGCAAAAATCCATAAGTTATAAACCTTGTTATTAATATAAGGGCGACCGGTTTGAATGAGTAGGTAATCGAAATGACTTTATCGCACAAGTAACGCCATTTACATCGGAGGCTAACGGATACATTAGATTTTTCAAGTTTTTGTTCAGTTTTACATTTTCCTTTCATTCAAATTTTGTAATCGATTCTTCACACAATCGGTCGAATCGAAATTTGATACTTCCATTTCAATAAGAATAAAATGATTTATACTAATAAAAATTATTTATACTAATTTATCATTTGCCAGTTATTCCAATTACTATTTGCCAGTTATTTTATTGAAATGATGGATATAAAATTTAAATTTAAATGATGTTAAGGACGTTCAGTTGCTACGCTGAAGTCAAATGAGTACTATCTTTAATAAAATTTATTTAGGATTTTAAAAAAGTTGTAAAGTATGTCAATAATTTTTAACGATTTATAACCTTTTTTTATTTGTCCTAAATATTTTAAAAGTATTTATTGGAAAATACCAGGAAATTGTAAAGTAGAAATTAATTTGACTTAATGTGACAGATCTGACAGTAAACTATGTTTTATATTTGTGTGTATGTGTATATTATTTTAGTGTGTGTGGTCGCCAGTTTTCAAAATATGGTGGCAAAAACAAACCTAACAAAAAAGTTTTAATTTTATTAAATAATTAATTCAAATGTTCGTCAACACCATTTTTTTAATGCAATTATATAAACTGCATACATCAAAGAATATTTATAAACATTATTCATGATGGTGTCTACTTTAATAATATAGTTATTCTAATTTTAAGTACAAAAAAAATTCTGTTCTCCATAAGACGCTGTGTTCAAAGTTTGATTTTTAATCGATAATTACTCTTTGAAATGATCGTCAACAGGTGTTAAATTTTTGAGGGAGGATAACTACTGAATTGAGCTACTCAATTCACTAAAAAAAAATGTTTATCTACTATCAAGCTTCATGGATGAACGTCCTTAAGCGACCTTAAACATAAACGATTTGCGCACTCTCGATTTAACATGTAGTAGATTCTTTTATTTCAGCATATTCTTGTCTACTGATATTTCCATACTTATCTTGTCAAAAGTTTAGTTAAAAAGTTTCTGAATATCAAATGTTTATAATCTTGTAATTATAACGAAACGTTATAACATGATGATGTTATTAAAAATTAAGATAAAAAATACAAAAAAAGTATTTTTCTAAATTATTCAACTCGCCTTAATCTTAATTAGCTAATTTAATGGCGTCAGTAAGATCTCATGTTTACATGAAAACAAAAGTTAAAGTATTTATACAACATTTTAATAATATACATGGTTAGCTATTAGCTCGGTACTAGACGGTATCCACGTATCGAAAACTACCCAGATGAAACTGCATCAGAATGGACCAACTTAAAGAATTACACCTAAGAGAAATGAAGAATGTAAAAAGTAAAGAATGTGTAAGAATGTAAAATGGCGCTTATTGGTGCCGTAAAATAAAAAATTAAATAAAACAAACAAATATTTGAATGTTATCACCAAAAAGCGTTGTTAAAAGCGATCTCCAAAATACAGAATAAGCAAATTTACATTGTATCTCTTGCTGTGATAGGCAAGCTCTCTGTCGAAGTCTGGAAACAAAACTAATAGGGTTGTAATCCTCAATACTATCCACTAGAGTAGTAAAAATGCAACACTGTATATGTTAAGTATAATTATGATCCAAACATTACGACCCAAATCTTTTTTGACCCAAACAGTACGAAAATCAGGTTAATTTTAACGTCCGACCAACATATTTCAAAATTTTACCTTCTCAATTTATACAGTTTGGAATTTTAGCACTATGGGTCCGATACCTTGAAAACCGATAATCGTATCATATTTTAACCAACGCCATCGTTTTCGGTAAGTCCAAATTAGCTTAAAACCAAGTTTTTATCAAAATCGGGGACATAAAATATTCCTCCAATTTTAGCGATTTTTTAAGGGGTAGTACCCCTTGGAAAAAATGTGAAAAAAGTGAAGAAAATTTTTCTTCTCCATTTTAATAATAATCATTTTCTAGGCTAATTTTGACCCAAACAGTACGAAAATCAGGTTCATTTTAACCCAACACATTTCAAAATTTTGCCTTCTCAATTCATACAGTTTGGAATTTTAGCACTATGGGTCTGATACTTTGAAAACCGTTAGTTGTATCGTATTTTAACCAACGCGTATCGTATTTTAACAATATCGTATTTTATCGTATTTAAACCGTTAATCGTATCGTAATTTAAATTAATAAATAAATATATTATATATATATATATATATATATATATATATATATATATATATATATATATATATATATATATATTATATATATATATTTATACATATATATATATGTGTATATATATATTGTATACATATATATTTAGCTTTCATAAAAGGCAGATAGAGATATCATGTCTAAAATTATGTATAAAATCAAATTCAAACAGTATATTTACATTATAACAAATATAGTATTGTATCCTAATGGCTAATCTTACGGATTACAGCCTGTATATTCATGAAAAAATAGTACATTCTAAAAGTTATATCGGTTTGTAAATTTGTCAAATTTGGATGCAATTAATAAATCCTTAGCGTTACAATGGATTCGAAAGATGGTAAAATTGGTTTGACGAATATAACATTTGCTATTTAATACGGAAATTTATGTGTAATTTTAGCAATTATGCTGATCCACTATGCAAAATTGGGATATCAAACATATATTCTCTATAAGATCAAGTATAATTTGATATATATTTTTATTCCACATAATTTTTTCTCAACAAAAATTCATTGGTTTTAAAGAATTTTCAATATATTTTAAGATTTTTTGTATGTACAAAAAAATTGCGTCTATTTAAATATACAACACCCAATAAAAAATTGTTTATTTGTATCTTTTATTCAGCATTTCACAATCCATAAAATATTTCATCCGAATAATTTTCAATATGTCAACACCGTGTTATACTGTGCTAACTGGTATAGTTATTATGTAATTTATAAAATTATATTTAAATGAGTATAATTATTTAGAGAGATAAATAAGTAGTGATGTTATGTTTAGATCAGATGTTTGTGTAAATTTTTTATTTTTATTTTTTCATTTAAAAATCTAAATTAGTTATATTTATTTTAATTTTATTCAATTTCATTATTACACATCTTGTTGCTATTAATTGTAACAACTTTAAATGCTATTATATATGTATGTCAATTTATCAAAAAATATTTTAATTCATTTAAATTTATTTGAATTTAACTTGCGGCAAATATAAAGTACCGCTTACACGACCAATATTATTTCGAATCTAGTCCTTGAAAACTGTATCATCTCATTAGAATTATTTTAAATTTTATCATCCATACAATTGGCTGCACAAATTGATGTTTTTTTTATTTAAATTTTATAATTTATTTGTACCTTATTGGTTCGTTTTTCGAAAGAAATGCTTCGGCTAAAATTTGTTCATTAGAAATAAGTCACAAATCAACTTATCAAAACTTAAAAATAACATCAACCTTTGCAGCCAATTGTACAAATTTAAGTTAGATTCTCAGGGCCAACAATGGGCCATTAGATCGAAGTGGAATACTTTTATATACCCCAAGATTTATCTATGTAGATCCTCTGGGTACTAATGAGTGTTAATTTTAGGGCAGTCAATATGTGTAGTCATCCCCAAAAGTGGCCTTCTTTATTAAAAAGTTTATTTTTATAGAATAACTGAAATTCGAAATTTTGAAATAACTGAAGTTCGAATAAAAAATGTATTCGGTATAATAATTATTAAAATAATCAAAGAGAACTCAAGGTTTCCGGGATATGGAATCGAAAATAGTTACGGTTAGCTAATTCATACTGATGAAGACTACTTTGTTGTCGAAATACGTATTTATAAGATAGAAATACTTAATCTAGGAATAGAGAACTTGCATGTTTTGTAATTTTTTTTTCGAAAGTTTACTCAAACTTATTAAGAAAAATTTTTAAAAAAATTTTTAACAATTGATTTTTCTTGTAATTTTACAATTAAAAATTGTTTTTTGAAAATGTACATTCAAACGCCAATGACGTCATTATATCGCTTTAGTAACGCCACCGGATGGAGAAATTATTTAACATCCATGTTTACGAGAGAGACAAGAGACTCTTAGACTATTTGGTTATGACACATGATCATCTGAATATAGAAAATACAAGTGTATAGCATGATTCCAATTGGCTTTCATTCTCAACGGATATAATGACGTCACAATCAATCACAAGTCGTTTTTTACATACAAAAATTTATTTATTTTTTATGAATAATTAATGAAAAAATGAAATTGTTAATAAAAAAAAAAAATCAATACATACTTCAAACGAATTATTCTTTCATTAATATATGAATTTGTAGTGATAAAAAAATAATGCAACTTCTCTATTGGGGGCCTAATATGAAATTTAAACGTATTCAGCACAAATCGAATTATTTTAAAAACAAATTAATATCTTAGAAACGAATAATAACACATGAAATTGGGTTTACATGTTTAATCTGTTCCTAGATAAAATAAATCTTAGACATACTATATATTTCTGTCGCGAGCTGTCTAGCTTTTATTTTTTCATAGAAATTTATTTATCTAGAAATCATTTAGAAAATTGTGTTAAAAAATTTTACACCTGGATATTAAAAATATCAATCATTTCATATAATAACTTTTGATCATAAAAACAAATTTAAAGACCGAAAATTTTATAACTTGTTGACATATGTTTGATATTTATTAACGCATTTCTTTTATAAATGAATATAAATTTAAAAATTTTATATTACTGTAAACTTAATGAAAAATTCCAATTTTAACGAAACTTTAATTTGTCTATAATAAATTATTAAATAGCAATAAAGTTTTAGCAACAACAAAAAATTATATTTCTTCACTGTAAAATATGACCTGTTGGGATCATAAACCGAAAACACTTATTAAGTTAAAAAAACCATCCACAATACGTTATTGTGGTGTTTTTTTTTCCTCTAAATTTCATAGTTTATTTGTTCCCAGTTCATTTGGTTTTCGAAAAACTGTCTCGAATAAAAAAGTGTACATCAAGAAATATTAACTTTTGTGCAAAGCATTTGTTCGAAAACACGCCTCTTTTGGGACCATGTGTATTATGGGCGAGAAAAGTTGCGCTTATTTCTCAATATTTTATAGTTGATTTTGTTCTATTTATTCAATATGTTTCGAACAAAAGTTGTTAGTATATTTATACTGAACAACTTCTATAAAGAAGCATTTTTTCGAAAACCAAATTAATATGGTACAGATCAACTATACAATTTTGATAAATGATCGCCCCTTTTTGGCTCATAGAACAATATACTTAGAACGACTTTTGATTATTTTGGCCGCTCATTGAGCATTTTCGTATATTAAGAAAATACATAAAACACACAATATGGTAAATTAACATTTTATTATATCTATTTAAACTATAATAAATAAATATTCCCACAAATAATAAATAGATTTGTATCCCGCGCGTCCCCTTATTCAAATATCAGTTTATGTTCTTGCAAAAAAACGTCCGTGAAGAATTTATCAACATCCTTCTCTATTTATATTTAAAAAATTTTAATATGTAAAATTACGAGTGATAAAATGCAATTTGCAGGCATATTAACACTAAAAAATCAAATAAGCGTGAATAAAAACGATCTTGATCGAGCTTGGTTTTGATTGTTAGACTGTAATGAATTTGTGAATTTCGATAGTAAATTCATCCGTTTTTTAATTAACAGGGCTGTAAATTTTATTCGAACAAAATTGGAAAATCGATTAAACGTGTACAAAAATAATTCTGTATGAATATATTTTAGTATTTTGTAAATGCATAGACGTGTTTTAAGGGTCATAATTTCGGTATCTTATAAGTCAAGAATAAAACAAATTCGGCCAAAGGGAGCTAATTTATTTGTTATTTTAGGTTGCAGAAAAAAAATTTTTCTTTGTCATTTGATTTTTTTCCCTGTAACTGTAATATGTACGATTTTAATGTTCTAATATCAGGATCACTTCGGTTTCTCTGTTTTTATTTATTTTTGCATCACATTAAACGGGTTCAATCGATTTTGATGGGATCCTCACGAGATGGCACAAATTTTAACGGAAAACACATATTCAAAATTTATTTGTTCTTTGCATCCGTGGGCGCGAGGAAAATGTGCTCAAGACCTTTTCTTTAAATAGTAACCATCTTTAAAATCTAAAAAATGTTTTATCTCATTAACCACTTTTGTTTGAAACATTTTTTCATACATTCGAATTTAAGCTTTAATACGAAGTAGGTTGTGGTGAATATTACAACTATTACTATGATTTGATAATCATTCTGATTCCTTCCTCGGGTTTAAATTCGCTTTAAATTCGTAGCTCCTATGTGACGAATTCTCTTTGATTGATTTTGATTAATTGTTCAATATAAATTTATACGTGATCTATTTACTCTTGTTTTTTACCTACGAATCTTCATTAAATTTATCCATTATTTTTTATTTTACACAAATTTATTATTTTAAAAATTAAGTGGAGTGGTGCAATGACATCTTTCTGCACTGTAAATTATTTAATAGCAAAAATATTTGCAATATTTTAATAAAATACTTTTTTAACTTTTAAATTCCTTTAAAAATATCTACAGAAGATTGAACTTGATAAAATAAATATTTTTCGTGCATTTTTTTACTAAAGGAGCAATGCAATCACATGTTTGTCTATATAGTATACGCTATTTCTTTCATACTATGTCTTCGTAACCTTAATGGAAATTGACATTAGTATTGTATTGTGATGCTTAAAGTATACACAAATTATATAATGTTGACTTCAAATTAATACTGTCAATGATATAAAAAAGTTGACTCATGCATCAGTATCATCCGTGGTGTAACGATAGTACACTGGGCATGAAACCCAGAGATCCAGGATGCGATACCTGACGGATTAATAAATAAATAATTGACGAATAAAATGGTTACTCAAAGTTAGAGTTTAACGAGAAAACTTAATACTATCTTGCTTTCGACCATAAAATAGTTTATGATTTTCTTACGCATTTTTATGTGAACCATTCTCGACAATGTTTTCAATCTTTTCAATCTTTTGCTGGTTAACAACCGATTTATGTTAATTTTGTGAATTAATATTATTTCTATGTCCTTATAAGTTCGAGTGATCATTTTAGCTGATGATTCAAATAATCGAAGTAATCATTGTTAAACCGAAAAATCACTAGAGTATAATCCCTCCTCGGAGAGATGCTTTCCCCCAAAAAGCTTATTATTAAGTTACAATGATATCGAACTTAATACCTATTTTCTTTATTGAAATATTGTGTTCACAAATAAGATGATGTTCAAATTTCAACACAGATCAATGACTAAAAATAGTCTTTCTGGTATTAGGTGATCTGAAGGCAATATGGTTAAAACAATTTCGATTTTGAAAGCCGAAAATATAATCTTTGTATTACATAGATACTACGATATTGTATTCTGTATATAGAGGTCAAAACGAAAACGGAATACTTGATTACACAACTTTCTAATATGTCAAAAATAATTTTTTTCTAGTTGACATCACAACATTGTGAAGTGATTTATTTCTAAAATATCGTTTTAATAATAAAAAAAAAATAGAATAGAGTAATCCTTAACAACATGCTGTGACAATTTCCTCAATTCGTTCATCTTATTTGTCTTCCATTTAAACATCCGCAATATGATATAACTCATTCATTTCGAAATGACAGGATATAGTAACACAGTTGTATACGCAGTCTTTTTTTTTTTTTTGTAAAAAAATATACTTCCATCTTTGTCAGAAACATGCCATTGAACATACATCAATAATACGATTTGTCATCACATCAATGCATTTATAAAATGATAATTGCATTAATGACGATTGTTAAATAGAGATAAGTATATTGGACTTCTAATATACTCTATATCAAACGCTGTTAGTCGTAGTATCAGTAGCGGAAGAGAGACCGAAGTTTGGCAAGTATTTCTAGGCCTTTTTTACCGACCCCTAAGGAATCTTTCCCGTCAACATATTTTGTCCTCTACCATACCTGGGTCGTTTCCTCTAGCCCTGTATTCGTTTTCGAACCTACCTGTACTTTTTGCAAATGAAAGGACAGAACTCCACTGTCGTTGTTTTACCTCGTTTTCCCCCATTTTCGTGCAGCCGAAGACTAAGTGCTAATTCTGGATCTGTAAGGGCATTCTGCCAAATAGTGGAAGGACGAATCATCCGCCCCGTTACAGTCCGGGCTAATCGCATTGTCCTCCAATCTCATAAAGAATCGATGCCTTTCTGTTCTGGAGAAATTTTCCCTTTTATTGAATCGTCGTTAGATAGATAGATATATGTTGGGGTATAAAAAGTATTGTACTATCCTATGGCCTATTGTACTCCACCTTCTACTTCAGTCTGGCGAGATTCGCTTCTCCTAGATCTTGTCAATAGCCAAAAGCTTGCTAAACAGGTTTTCCTGAAGGTTCATATATTTAGGGTACGACGCACCGAGCCCGGTGATAAATCCGGTAACCTTTCGAAGTACCCTATTCAGATTGAGTGTTTAGAGAGTTTTTGTTGCAGTATATTTTCTCAGCGATCACGCTGTTTTACGTCCATTCACTCGTTCATCACTTGTTTACATGCTGTCTTTTGAATTCTTAAAATAGGTTCTGGGCCTATGAAAGTTATTCCGACACCCTTCTTTGCTTCTGGTATCTACTTTTTTTGGCCTTCAATGTGACCTGAACCATCCTTGCTCGGTCTGCTATCAATATTTTTCAAATTTGAGATCAAATTTACAATTACTTGATTGTTTTACTGAAATTTAATCATATTTAGAAGTGTAAAAACGTAAATACGTGGAATTGTTTAAAAACTTAAGTCGGTTTTAGACTTTAAATTTTCCACGATAATCTAATCAAAAAAATTATCGCCAATGACTTTTTTGCATTTTTGCCAAAGATATTTTATAAATTCTTTCATAATCATAACTTAACCAAAGCCAGACACTCATTAATAATAGAGTATATCGGAAGTACTGCAATACTAAACAATATTCCGTTTATTTAGTTTTTTTTTTCGTATAATGATATCGTTTGATGATGATCAGCTCTTTTATAATTTTCATCAGGTAGCAACGTCTATTTTTATACACAAAAACTTTTTGTTTGTTTTTTATTGTTTTTGTTTGAAAAAGACGCCAAGCGTCGTCAACAACTATATCCAACTGCCATCATTAATGTTATGCATACGTGTCCCGTCCGTAGTCCACTACTTGGCGTCTAAATACAAATTGTATCGTTTTTGAACGTTGTTGTGTTTGTGTGTGTGTGTGTGTGTCACGTGTGCTGTGTCAAATTTAGATTATTTAGTCGAAAAAATAATAATAATAATTTTCACGATTTTGTGAATGTTTGTAATCAAATTTTTTTTGGTATGTATGAGTTAATGTTTTATGTTTTTGTAATTCTCATTTTTGTGATTTGTATAATTAATATTATATATCCAACTCTGTTTAGAACAAGTAAGTTTATATTTGGTATCTTTTTTTACATGTTTCTATATTTTTTTTAATGTTTTATTTTTTTTTTTGCTATAATTTTCGTTAATGTGTTTTGGCTTTGGAATAAGTAGACATTTATAATAATCTATTTAATCTAAGGATAATGTATTTTTGATCCTAAATGTTTAACGAGATAAGTGTACAGTAATCATTCCGAGATAAGTGTACAGTACTAATAGGGAATATGCATGAAAATTTTTTTTCAAATTTATTTTCAGAATATGAAAATACTGTTTATACTGTAATAATATTTAAAAACGAAATTAAAATCCGACAAGTATCAAGGATGCTATAAGCTTTTAAAGATTATTATCTGTCTCTTGCAAAAATACTAAAAACGGAGTTTTACGTGTATTTTAAATGGTGAAAGTGTAATATGACGTCACATAACATATCAAGAGGGCTATCACCCTCTTTGTCTAATCGGGAATTTCAATCATTCATATCTCGCTTATTTTTAAAGTTATTTAAAAAGTAATTTTACCTTGATATTTTTCAAGTAAACATGCTTCAATTCAAGTGAAAAAATATTTTCATGCATATTCCCTATTACTATGTCACATAGTACTCTCATAGTACAGTCCACGAAAAAAAGCATTTGAAATTTATTTCGAAGAAAGGGTTATTCTTAAAACAGCAAAAAGTGGGCACTGATCCATACTACTATATAAATGTGAAAGTAACTCTATTTGTTTGCTACCTCTTCACGACTAAAGGGCTAAACGGATCATAATGAAATTTGGCAAGAAGATAGATTATATCCAGGGGAAGGACATAGACTTTTTTTTTCTTAAAAAATAATCTTGAAGGGGGGTGAACATTTAAAAAAAATACATACAGTCGAACATAGAATCTCCTCAGTTTTCGGTTAAAATTTTTGTTGATTTTATTATTTCCACAGATACTAAACTTAAGTAAAATAACTAAAAAATTATTTTATTAAAATTTTGTTTCAATTTTGAAATGTCAACTTTGATTGTTGTTTCCATAGTAACTATAAACTATAATAGCACACTACGAATCGTTATATATCGATATTGATTGTCGTTTCCATAGTAACTATAAACTATAATAGCAAACTACTAATCGTTATATATCGATATACATACACAATAGAGTCTCATTAATCCAGCACTATAAAAAAATACTGGTAATCCGGCACTGTGGAAGTGCCGGATTAATGAGACTCTATGTCTATTGTATATGTATGTACCCCTTGGAAAAAATGTGAAAAAAGTGAAGAAAATTTTTGTTCTCGATTTTAATAATAATCATTTTCTAGGCTAATTTTGACCCAAACAATACGACAATCAGGTTCATTTTAACGGCCGGCCAACACATATCAAAATTTTGCCTTCTCAATTCATACAGTTTGGAATTTTAGCACTATGGGTCTGATACCTTTAAAACCGTTAATCGTAACATATTTTAACCAATGCCATCGTTTTCGATAGGTCCAAATTAGCTTAAAGCCAAGTTTTTGTCAAAATCGGGGACATAAAATTTTCCTCCAATTTTTGCGATTTTTTTAAGGGGTACCCCTTGGAAAAAATGTGAAAAATGTGAAGAAAATTTGTCTTCTCCATTTTAATAATAATAATTTTTTAGGCTAATTTTGATCCAAACAGTGCGAAAATCAGGTTCATTTTAACGTCCAAACAACACATTTCAAAATTTTGCTTTCTCCATTCATACAGTTTGGAATTTCAGCACTATGGGTCTGATACCATGAAAACCGTTAATCGTATCGTATTTTAACCAACGCCATCGTTTTCGCTAGGTCCAAATTACCTTTAAACCAAGTTTTTATCAAAATCGAGGACATAAATTTTTCATCCAATTTTAGCGATTTTTTAAGGGGTACCCCTTGGAAAAAATGTGAAAAAAGTGAACAAAATTTTTCTTCTCCATTTTAATAATAATCATTTTCTAAGCTAATTTTGACCCAAACAGTACGAAAATCAGGTTCATTTTAACGGCCGACCAACACATTTCAAAATTTTGCCTTCTCAAATCATACAGTTTGGAATTTTAGCACTATGGGTCTGATATCGAAAACCGTTAATCGTATCATATTTTAACCAACGCCATTGTTTTCGATAGCTCAAAATTAACTTAAAAGCAAGTTTTTATTAAAATCTGGGACATAAAATTTTCCTCCAATTTTTGCTATTTTTTTAAGGGGTACTACCCCTTGGAAAAAATGTGAAAAAAGTGAACAAAATTTTTTTTTTTCGATTTTAATAATAATCATTTTCTAGGCTAATTTGGACCCAAACGGTACGAAAATCAGGTTCATTTTAACGTCCGTCCAACACATTTCAAAATTTTGCCTTCTCAATTCAAACAGTTTGGAATTTTAGCACGAAGAGTCTGATACCTTGAAAACTGTTAATCGTACCGTATTTTAAATATATATATATATATATATATATATATATATATATATATATATATATATATGTATATATATATATATATATATATATATTTATGTATATATTTATATTTAGCTTTCATATAAATGCGGACGAAATCGCGGGAAAGAACTAGTTTATTATAGAACTAAAACAAATATTGGAAATTTTCGTAAAATCACTTTATTTGACTAGTTTTGGAACACAGTTCCTTCTTCAGAAATAAAAATGAAATGAAGAAATAAAGTGATTTTACGAAAATTTTAAATATTTGTTTTATTTAATAACTATATAATCCATTTTCGTCCCAAGTAACGACCCATTCAATACAAAATAGTTAAATATATTGACAATTCAAATTATGACGTATCAAATTCAGTGACGTCAGTTACACCATATGGTGAATTAATAAATTTTAAATCAGGAATAAGAAGTCAAATAGATAAATGAATTAAATTTTTAATGAAATAAAAAAATTTACCCAATTCTCTCTATCGACGATCACTCGCCTAAAGATCTAAAGATAAAGGACATTCTGCACTGTATGTTCAAACAAATTTTATCTAAAATCCAATGCATACGATTCAATAATAATAATTATTATATATTAAATTTCTTCGTATCAATATAATATAATTATAATTACTTATACACGATCACACACACCGTCTCCGTTGCCAACCAACCAACCACTCACTTCGAGGTATATTATAAAAATCAACTTACTATATTTGGTTCGGTTTGATAATATGAGTACATTTTTACATTTTACAATAATAATAACAACAATCATTGTTTATAATCATTATGCGTTTGCTTATAGTCTCAGTCGCTGACTCTTTTTGGTACGACATATTTGTGTGTGGACTACTTATGACGTAGCCATTATATTATATTCATTATATATGGGTATTATTTACTTCTATATACAGACTTCGACGTAGTAGATAGATAGATAGATAGATGCATCTTGGGGTCTAAAAAGTATTGCACTTCGATCCTATGGTTGATTGTGCTCCCCCTTCTACTTCAGTCCGGCGAGATTCGCTTCTCCCATATGTTGGCAATAGCCTTCTTGAAGGTTCATATATCCGGGGTGAGATGCACCGAATATCCTGTATCTGCTGTAACTCAGCGGTTCGCAGTCAAAGATAATGTGTCTGGATGTTTCTTTCTCCTCGTCACATAATCTGCACATAATGGACCCGTTATGGAGTCCCATTGTGTGCAGATGCTTCCGTAGGGGATAATGCCCGGTAATGAATCCTGTAATCCTCCGCAGTTGTATCCTGTTCAGCCTCAGTGCATCGAGTGATAGCCTCTTGGTTGTACTCTGAAGCAGTATTTTCACGAGCTCCTGCTGCGGTACTTTTTCCCAGTGATCACGGTGTTTAGCATTTGACCACTCGTTGATCACCTGTTTACATGCAGTCCTTGGAATTCCTAAAATAGGCTCTGGGCCTATGAAGGGCATTCCGACTCCCTTCTTTGATAAGGCATCTGCTTTTTCGTTTCCTTCCCGAAACGAAACGTATTTCCTTCGAAACGTTGTATGTATTTATGTCGAACGCTAAGAGTATGAACTCAAAAATCGATATTAAGTTTTCATCGCATTCTTACGGCGGCTGTCTGCCGATGTGTTATATTCAAAATTCATCATTAAATTAAGTTTTGTATCACTTGCAAAAATAATTTGAGAAATTTAAAGAAAAATTTATATATTTTCGGATTTTTTCTAGATCGTCTCTAACAATTTGTATACTCGGTATATTAAGTTTAGTCCCGATTTTATAATGGTTGAAAATATTGATCGCAGAACAAAATTTTTTATATAAGTGTTCATAAAATGACCTCATTGGTACATTTCTGTATATACATCCGTGTGTCCGTCCGTCAACTCCGTCTGTCGTGAAGTAGGTGAATAGTCAAATTCCCACCCCCCCGAAGAGGGGGGGAGGATGTATACATTTGAAGAGATAAGAGTTTTAAAAAATTATAAAAAAATGTACCTTTTTTAAAAATAACTTTTATTTAAAATTATTCATTAACTGATTAGTTTCATCGTAATGAATTTCAGTTCAAACATTTCTCCTATCGGATATTTAAGCAACTAATATACCTTATAATCTTTGCAAGGTATCCTCTAAAGCAATTTTCGTGGAATTGTTTTTAAATTTTGCTGCGTGTCGATGATACAGGACCAAACATAGATTGATCGATTGTAGAGGCTGCCCTGGAGGGGCTACACTTAGACCATAAGGTCCATTGTGATGCCTAATGATGTGAGGATGTGAGTGGAGTGGAGGGAATTTTTGTGTATAGACTAGAAATTGGTAGGATATGCGGCTGCAGCCGACTATGATAGGAACTATGCCGATATTCGTCTGGAGTTCGTGATGGAAACTGCAGAAAACCTTCTCAAGCATAGCCGGTTACTTCGTTCTTGTTCATACGCCACAGTTGAGTCAAATAACCTTTTTATCTATTTCTTAATAATTGACAAACTGCCGATGTCGGGATTCGAACCCATAACCTCCTAGTTTCCAAGTAGACATACAGGACTGGCATACAGGACCATAAATGTGCTTTATGGTTTTATTTTGATTTTTAATTAAATTAAATTTTTTGAACCCTCGACTTTTATTAAATATGAGGCTCAAATCTCGCTAGAAACTTTTAGTAATCATAAAATGAATAATATCATAACAATAATAATAATAATGTTTTTCCGCTATACATAAATAGTTTAGTTTTGATTACCAATAATAATAATCCCTATATATCAACAAAATACAAGCTGTATAACATATCTTTTAGTTTAATGGTCTATATATAGAGGTTATGTGGCGCTCACATCACAATTTTAGTTTATTTTTTTTTATTACAATTTTTAATTTTCAAATCAAACAAGTTATGCTTGTTTGTATTTTTTTAATCTGATGTGAGTTATACTTCGCTTAGGCCTTTTTCACTCAAAACAAATAAAAGAATGTAACGACATAATCGACATAATCTTGTTAATTATTATCTGTCCTTTGAAGCAGAAAAAACGAATCGTTTAGTGTGAAACTGACATTTATGATTTTAACTAGAAAAAAAAATACCTTCATACTCTTGCAATGGTCTGAGAATTGGTAATAAACTTGTAGAGAATATCGAGCGTATAGTGAAATTCTTATCAGTAATGGTGTAATCTTAAATTAAACAAGTGAAAATGTAGCAATTAACTCTGTAGTTAATTGTTTAAATATCTTCTAGAAACTGAGTTCATTAACAGTACGTGAAAACTTGCGAATAGTGTATTTTGAATAGATAGAAATTTGATCCTTTCTAAATAACATTTAAAATTAAATATATACCCACCCAATATATACCCAATGATGGTGAACGCGCACTTGCTAAAATTATACTCTCACCATATTTTTAAACTAACGTCCCTTAATATAATGGATATATTTCTGTATTCTTCGTAAAATTAACTAACCTACTTTTAACCAGTCCAAGTACCTGAGCTATCTAAGGCGTTATATCTGCGCAGTATGCCCACTTGGAAACTGAGAGGTTATGGGTTCGAATCCCGACATTGGCAGTTTGTCAATTATTAAGAAATAAAAAAAAGGGGCGGTTAATTGACTAAACTGTCGGCATATGGAGAAGAATAAAGTAACCGGCTAGGCTTGAGAAGGTTTTCTGCAGTTTCTGAACTTCAGATGAATATCGGCATAGTTCATATCATAGTCGGCTGCAGCCGAATATCCTACTAATTCCTAGCCTATACACAAAAATTTCTTCCACTTACATCCTCACATCCTTAGACATCACAATGGACCCTATGGCCGAAGTGTAGCCCGTCCAGGGAAGCCTCTATAATCTGTCTATCTATCTAACCTACTTTTAGCACGGCCAAAGTAAACAGTATTATTACCGGCATAATTGTTGTTTCTGGACAAAAATTGATCTTTCTTGACAAAAATTGATAAAAGATGTATTTTCAATATAAATTAATTATACGGACCCAGATAAAAATCATACGTATGATATTTCATAATAGATTTAACCGTGAAATGATACCAGCTATGATATTTTAATATTATTCAAATAATATATTATCTATTTCGATTTCTAGAAGAATGAATGAAGTAAGCTGCTATTTATTCAATTTAGCTAGGAGGAAATTTATATATTAGCTAAAGGGATATAAATAATAATATAATATATGATTATTTATAATTCAATGTGATAATTTTCTTGTATATATATACATATTATATTATTATAACAATTTAAAAAACAATAATAGTTGATCATTATCTTTATTGAAAATATTCATTTTAATTTTATATTTGATGCGATCAGTTGTTTATAATTTTTGTTTACTGTGGAATATACAGATTGTATTTTTACACATTTTATAGGAATGACTGTTTAGCAAGTATACTAACATATATCAAAATAGTCGATGATATTGGCTGACTGAGCTAGTATCAGTAAATTCTATAGTTGAAAACTTATGATTTTCCTCCAATTCTACAATAATAATTATTCTTATATAAAATGTTTAAATTAACAATCTGTATATTTAATAATATATACTCATGAGCAAAAAATCGAATCGTGTACAGTACAAAAACAAAATATTTCAACCAGTTGAAATATTCTAAAGTATAAGTGCAATTTTATACAATACAATATAATATACAATATAGACAAAAGTAGTGTACAGCCGATTTGTGCCGAATTCAATCGGCTTTCGACATTTGGATTATTTACGTTTCTGGCACTTGTCTTAATTTTTTCATATTAATTAATAAATACAATTACGTATTACTCTATATAGTATACGCTTGTCCTTTCATACTTGTGTCTTCGTAACCGTACTGAAGATTAGCATTGGTATAGTATCGTGAAGTTTAAGTATACACAAAAATAATATATTAGAATTAACTTCAAAGTAAAACTGTAAATGATATGAAAAAAACGACTGATCTAGCTAATAATCTGTGGTGTAACGGTTAGCGCACTGAGCACGATATACACAGGTGCGGGGTTCGTTCCCTGGTGGATGAGTTAACTTTTTCATATTAATAGATATTAACTGTTACCATAGAAGTTATCACTTCAATTATGCAGTTTTCGGTGCTCTCACATAATATGTTCACAATCGAATTTTATTATAAGTTGGTTCATTTTTAATGTAGATCACTGTACATGAGTTGATTAATTGAATGTAAGATTCTATAATTGTATGTTTGTGACATTAGAAAATGTATGGAATGAATTATTTTATTGTTTGAGTTCATCTTTATTTTATTTGTATAAAATATTTACAATTATAGTGATTATTTTATTACTGCAGTTTAAACAAAAAAAAAAACCCAAGGAATTAAAACGGAGACCAGGCACTTTTTGTGGCCAATGGGTCCATTGCTGCACCCAAGTTTATCTTTATCTACTACTGAACACGATTTTCACAGGGGCTAGATGCTTGGCTGTAAAATGGGACGATAAAATTAATAATTTTTATAAACAAATAAAAAAAACCTTCAAGCGATTTTATCCATTAACAATTAACAAACAAAAAATAACATACAAATATATCAGGAAAATATAGAACATTGATTTTTTTTTAAGTCGGTTAATATACTAGAACCTTATCATCAGTATATAGATTAACCCAGTGGAGGATAAAAATTGATCGTGTAGTTTCTGAAAAAATTAGTTCACTATGATCAATATTTACAATCGTTAATGTATCGGACTAAACTTATAATACCCTTTTATATACCTATATTTGAAATTGTATACAAAGTATAACAATTCTTTGCTTATAATATCTACCCTAATCTTATCTCTACAGTCTACTCTACCTTAGTGTAATTTGAATTTTATACAATTACCTTGAAATAAACCGCGGGAAAGTAATATCCCCATTTTAGATAAATAAACGGGCATGTATTACGGGCGGTAGTATGATTTAAATTGTTAAAACAAAACCTCATTTACCATTAAAACTAATTTATCGTACAGAAAACTATTTTTAAAATTGACTTTTAAAACTGTGATTTGTTTATATTTGGAGACATGCCCATAAACGTTGACATTAATATAAAACTATTTTTAATTCCACGGTCAAATCTAGAACTTATTTATTAATTAAAATCAAAACATTAACAATTTTCAATAATTTCAGCTTACCATATGGTTGATTTCTTTCTGGTAATTAATATATAGGCATCATAGAATGTAAAAATTTGGCGGTTAAATTATGTAATAATTATTAAATGATCTTTAGGCATTGAAAAATTGAAGTTCATAATAAACTTAATTTTGCGGTACTGTAAGTCGTAACTTTGCAAGTCATATTAACATAGTACATACATCACTCTATACAAGGTGTAACAGAAAAACAGTTGAAACTGTAGTTATCACAATCAGTGATAAAATGTCTATAAAATGATATCTTAAACAGTTCCAAATACGCTTTTCTTTATTATTGCTTACCAAATTACCAGTCCAAGTGGCCGTACGGTCAATGGCACTGCTTGGAATTGAGAGGTTGCGACTACGATTCCCAACAATGGCAGTTTGTGAATTAAATTTTTTTTAATTATTGGTGCGGTTAATTCACTAAACTTTCGGCGTATGAACAAGAACGAAAGTAACCGGCTATATTTGTGAAGGTTTTGCAAAGGTTTACCTTTTACGAACTTCATATGAATAGTGGCATTGTTCCTATCAAAGTCGGCTGCAATATAAAATTCCTTGTCTTGCACCCACAATTTTAATGTTTAGGTATTATAATGAACCTTATAGTCTAAGAGTGTTTCGTCGGGGACACACAAGCCGCTACAACCTAACCTATATTTATTTAAATTTAAGGCAACTTAAAATGGTGTACCCGTAAAAATCAGATCATATTTGTTTTGTTCATTTTGTTTATTAAGTGAATGAAAAAAGTATAGAAGACTTCGATTCAGATAATGGTGATATAATATGCATTTAATATGCCGAAACGAAACAAAAACCAAACATAATTGGATTAAACGAAACATAATTGCTTAATATGCAATTAATTAAGTTTTGCAATTTATTAGTATATTTATCTATAGTTTGAAGATAAATATATTAGTAAGTAATTTATTAAGATCTGTAATTTGAATATCAAGGATAATACAACATTTAAATCAAAAGAAACAATCAGTTTATTAAAAATTTAATAAAATTACAAAATCTTATTGATCACAGGTGTTATAGCATTCACCTTGTACCTACGTATGAAAAATATTTTTTAATGCAATCAACTATTCATGTATTTATGTATAGAATTGGTATTTATCTTCAATCCAGTAGCGGATCACGCACAAACACTTCAAACATATATTTGAATCCTCTTGTATACAGGGACACCCTGTGCCTCATTTAAAAAAATTGTTTAAGAAATGATGAATATAATAATATTATAAAGAGGAAAGATTTGATTGTTTGTTTGCATTGAATAGGCTCCGAAACTACTGGACCGATTTAAAAAATTTTTCACCGTTGGTAAGCTACACTATCCCTGGGTGACAAAGGCTATATTATATTTTCAAAAAAATTAGGGAAACTCCAATAATGTAGCCCGAGGTGTTAAAAGGTGGAGGTTCTGGGAAGCCAAATAACATTTTAATTCTGATAGCGGAAGTGCCGGTAAAAATTAATAAAGTTGAATAATTCTGTAGTACGCTATCAACACCAAAAGTGCCGGAGCAAATGTTGGAGTTCCACGGGCAACGCCGGAGAATTCAGCTAGTATTATATATGTTCAATTAGCGTAACTGTAATAAGTAAGCTTATTCTACTGTATTGTATACTTTTTTGCTTTGACTATCACGAGTGATTCACCATAAGGATTAAATCCATAGTTCTTTTTTGCAACTTGGCAAGATTAAAAATATTTATAAAAAATGGTCACGACAAGCTTAATTAAGATGTATTAAGGCAGACATACTTCGCCAGATAAATTTTGGTACTGTAATTATGGACTTTTAGTCTTTGGCCGTCACTGCTTCAATCATTATCTTTGAATATTAAATATCCATAAGTGTAGTTTAATAATAAATTTAAATGGCGACATGTAATCAATATTTTATTTATTATGTTCATTGGAAATTCATTTACCTATACCAATATAATCGTTTGTTTTGTTATTTTTTATGAAGGACAACAAACAATGCAACAAAACAACATAATATAATCTAATCAAACATTTAAAAGTTAGTGAATTTTCTAAATAAAATTCATAATTTTGTAAAATTCACTCTTTATAACGAATATTATATTCTTATCAATGGTACAGTTTTAATAGGTGAAGATCTTTTTTAATTTCCTGATATTAGAAAGTGTTCACCAGCTCAAGTAGCCAAGCGATCTAACGTGCTCTGCCTGCTTGGAACTGGGAGGTTACGAGTTCGAATCCCAACAGTGGCAGTTCGTCAATTAAAATTAATTGAGTGGTTAATTGACTAAACTGTCGGCTAATGGACAAGGACGAAGTAACCGGCTATGCTTTTGAAGTTTTCTTCCCGTCACGAACTCCAGATTAATATCGGCATAGTTCTTATTAAAACCGGCTGCAGTCGCACAACCTACAAATTCGCATATACAAATTAGTTCGAAAATACAATTCCTTGTATGTGGACTAGGAATCACGTCATAAAAATGTATCGTAAAAAATTAAACGAGTAAAAAAAATAATGAAGTGTGTGGTCTCTGTTATAGACCATGGAGTTTCAGAAACGGATGTGAAACTTCATTTCCCATTATATATTAAAAGTATATTTCACTGTGATTCACTATGATTTGAAATTGATTCATGATCAGTTATTGTAGACGTAATATTTTTCTTGGTAAAAACTTTTATTTATTTACCGTTTACATGTTGAAATATATTTTCATAAATTCTATTATTAGCTTTCCGTTTACGTAAATTGTAGGTTGATTTTAATTAATCATTTATTAATTAAGGAATTATTATTTAATTACTATTTCCCAAACCTACATAATAATAATTTTGTGTAATTAAAATTATATTGTTCATCCTTTAATTAATTTATTAAATAACTATTTAATTAACACTTAAAGACAAGTTTATCTTCTACTTGAGTTCTTGTTAATTTTTTTTTTTCGAAATTATTTCTGTTTTATCTATAAGCCAAAAAAATTATGCTTTTTTATATCTTTAAGCCAAATTTTTTTTCAATTATTTGTAACAAGTCTCGTTTCTGATAAAAGACAATTTATATACCGACCAATTTTTTTTAATAACTAGGAACCGCTAGTATTAGAGTAAATGATATTCTGTTTGGCCTAAGATAGAGAAATTCTGAGAATAGGTTTTGTAGACAGGTTTTGTGTCTACTAAGTGCACTGATTAACAGATTAAATGCGCACAAAAAGTGAATACGAAAACAAACTATCGAAAGTTAAGTCTTTCAAGATGTCGAAAACTTTGTTACCATATCGTTTTATCAGGATGTCTCAAATACTATGAGGTTTGTGATGATTAATGCTATAAACGAAATTAAAGCATAAAAATTTGTTAATAAAATTCTACAAACTTCTAAATCAATACGACAATTAGAAATGAGTAAACTGTTAAGATTTGCTTACATAGCAGTTACAGGTCATGCTAATTAAAGCGTGTTCAAATGCAAATAACTTTTATTCGAAAAATTTTCTCGAATACTATTTCAATTCTAATTTATATATACATTGCGTCTAGACTATTATAATTTTTACTTCTCGTTAATTTCTATATGCCCGTAGACATAATTATTCGTTTAAAAATAGCTAAACTATTATACATTTTGGAAAAGTAGAAGCAAACCATCTGGTTTATTTGAAAGAGACATGTTGCATCTTAATTACTCACAGAATAATATCACATAAAGCGTGCGTGCATTTTATAAAATATAATATATTGAAAAAGTATTGAGATGTGTATATATATATATGTGTAATCAATAGGCTTTCTATTTTCTCACAGGAGAAAAAATACAATAATTTACAATTTTATTATGATGCATTTTATATAAAATTTATGTCAATTATTATATTATTTATTCTTTATTCAGTGTACAGAGTGGCCTACCACCCCTACCTGCCTCTCGTTTTCTATCACTTTCCATTTTAATAGACATTTATCACATGCTAACGTTATATAGTCAATATAATTTTTTATGTCATTTTCAAGTGAATTAGAACGGAGGTTAAACGACAAAAAGAAATCTTTCTATTTTTGATTTAAGAAATAAAAACATACAAACATTCATCCTATTCTTTAAATAAATAATAGTTTAAAAAAACTATAAAAACACGCTTTTATAGAAAATCCAACTAAAAAATAGAAATTAAAATTTAGTTAATTTGGATTAAGAAAAGTGTAAATAAGAAACAAATGTATGTTATTTACACTTTTCTTAATCCAAATTTATTAAATTTTATTATCTATTTTTTAGTTGGATTTTCTATAAAAGCGTGTTTTTTTAGTTTTTTTAAACTATTATTTATTTTTCATTTTTTAGTTGAAGTTCGCGCACTAGCTTTATCTCTACTCTCATGCAATGGATGCGGAAAGAAATTGATGAATCCTGGCGAATCTAATCAGGATAATCGGATATTTTAATCGAATTATTGCATTGTCATCGGTCTTTGACAGGTGTGCAAAATTTGAATTAAATCTGATCGTTCAAAGTAGGAGAAAATCGAGTCCAAAAGGGTCGGTTACATAAAAAATAATATACATACATACATACAGATGAAACTAATAAAAAGCGTATAATAAGGCTCTGTTGCTAAAGTTATGGATATGACAGATCATTTTAAGGGATTGATCATAATATTTATCATAAACCTTTTTATTATCAAAATAGCTGACCTATCTTTGCACTGAAATTGAATCTAAACTATTGGTTGTAAGAAAAAATGTTTTATACAAAAGTTGTTGTTTTTATTATATTTAAAGATTTTCTCTAGCACTGTTTACAAGTTAGGTTTTTAACGTAGCTGCCACGCGAGTATGGACGCATGAAATAATAACTTTTTATGGTCTGTGTCATTCAAGAATAATGTAGCTTTCTTTTAGTGAAAAGAATTTTCCGAATCGGATTAGTAATTTCGGAGATTACCTCATACAACAACACAACCTTCACCTCTTTATAATATGAGTATGTAAATAATTCAAAAACAATGGTCTCTAACATTTTGCTGCTTGTTCTCATTGAATTCGGAGATATGGGAATGTGACTCAATTCTTGTCACATGTTTTCCTCGAAAACAACGAAATATATCAGATTCCAAATGAATAAATATATAGTTGGGGTAAACCGTACATTCTATTTCGCAAACGTTAAAAAATAGTGCTTAAATTACAAAAATTTTCCCTATAAAAACATCAACAGCTTTAGTGCGAAACTATTTTTGAAAGATTATGTATATATAATACAAATCCTTGTGCAGTTTCTACATTCGATTTGTGCCGAATCCAATCAGTTTTTGGAAAAAACATCTGTCGAAAACTGAGAACTCCAGTTATATAAAAATAATTACAATTTTCCACAATTCCTGTTGTTCTGTATTAAAATAATTGACCTAAGGAGAGGGAAGAAAGAACCATTAAGTTAAATTTGGAAGTATGAGGCCTTGAATTAAAGTTATAATTTAAGTATGTTTTTTGAAGCCATACTCTGATGGAACCCAATAATTTGTTTTTGAAACTTTCACAAACAATAAAGACAATAATTTATTTTTTATCTAAAATTTATGAGAAATTCAAGTTTGCATAGATTTCAGCACCGATCACATAGAAATATGATTTGATTTGAAAAAATATTAAAATCTAGTAATTAATTTATATTCAATTATAAATTAATTGAAAGATAACGTTTTCCGTTTGATGTGTGAAAGAATTTGTTAAATAAATATTTATCAAACACACTTTCCTTTAAAGAATTTCAATATTTATTCGTTTTTAAGCGCGCACACAAGAATTGCCTTTTTTGTTAATCTTTATCACAGAGAGGAAAAAAAAATACAACATAACTCTGTTCCGAACGAAAAAAAATTAATTATAAGTATAATTTTATTTCCATTTCAATAATTAATTTAATTCAGCCTATTCTAAAATACACTGACCGACCCAAAAGTTGAAATAGTAATACACGATTTTAGAAATATAAATAAATATTTGCAGCATCGAAGTCTAGAAATTTAGCACTATATTATCGACTGTGCTTAATGTGTTAATAATAAATAATACCTTTGAAATAAAATTTTAAAGTTCATAATTTTCATAGAATTGAATTATGGTTGCAAAACTGATTGATTTCTGTAATTTTTATGGTTTTATGGAATTATGGTTTGAAGAATAATACAGTAAAAACTTATATTTAAAAAAATTAAAATACATGCTTTTTTTAGTATATAACGCACTAAAAAAGAAAAGATTAATATATAATCAATTTTAAAACGGGAGCTTTTTATTGATATTTTCTTTGACAAGACTACGATTTAATTTTAACACAAAACACCTCAAGCTTTTATAAATAACTATTCATTGATTTTTTGCTTTTTAGTACGTTACCTTCTAATAAAAGCTTGTATATTAGTTAATTATTGATAGGTTTACTTCATACTTCGTTTTTCAGACTCATTGTTTTCACTTTTTAGTGCGGTATTTTAAAAATTCCTTATTTTAAAACAAAAATCGTCGACATTAGTCCTCCATACCCAAAGATAAACGCGAATAAATATTTAAAAAATGTTAACTCGAATTGAAAACCTTTCTTCTTAGAGACAAATAAAAAATTAATTCTACATTTGTAAACTTGTCCCACTTTCCGCATCGTCGAGTGTATTCTATGTTGTATTCATCGAAAATTGTCTCCTAAATTTTTTTATTTTATTATGTCTGTATTTTTGGACAAAGTCCAAAAACTTACACAAAATATATACATTTGAAAATATATTTCTTTATTTTATAAGCGGATTCTATTTTTATCAAACAACTTACTTAATAAATTTGTATTTTAAAAGAAGAGCCCACTATTTTTATTTTTCATTCTTTTTTGGTTTGAGGACGTTGGGTCAGTATAGTTATGATCTATAATATAGCTAGTTTTTTTATACTATATCTGAAGTAACCTTTAAATGGAATTTGAAAAGTATTGTATTGTGACGCTTAAGGGCGGATCCACACTATATTGCCGATCACAGTTCGTTCTCGGTCCGATCGATTATATTCTTATTCTCGATTCGACCAGAACTTGACTGTTACGGATAGTATGAATGCACACGTTGTCTCTTACTTGATAATATTTTACAAGACCGAGATCGAACCAAGAACGAACCGTGTTGGGCATTATAGTGTGGATCCACCCTAATAGATAAATTTTGCTCATGTGCTCCCAGAATCCCGTGCGGAATTATTGGCTGTGTAGATAAATATACTTATATTTAACTATTTGCGCCATAATAGAATCGAAAGATAGTCAAATTTTTTTAACGAATCTAGCTAGAAATTTGTGGATTTATTTTAGCAATTATGCTTATCTACCGTGCAAAATTTCACAGTGCTATCATCAGTGATATTTACTCAAATATCACTAAATATTTTATTTTCTCTATGATTCCGTTTAATTTGGTGTTGTAGATTTTTGGTCCCAACCAGCTTTTTAAACGTTATTCCAATTTAACTGTTTAGTCAACATTTTATTTTTTTTTTACAAAATTGTTATCACTTTTATGTGGCCCAACGTACTTAAATAATTGTAATGATTTGTTTTAAAACAAATGATTGATAGTATTTCTAATTAGCGATGATATATTTCTAAATAATTCTTAAAAATCAATGCAAAGTTTTATTTTTTTAATAATCAAAACTAATTTTGATGGTTTTTTTTCTATTCTTTAAATAAATTCTTTCTATTCTTTAATTTATTAGTTTTTTTTGGTGTATATTTTAAAATTTAAGAAAATAATATAATAAATTTTTAAGATTAAGTGGCTTAAATTATTGCCGTGTCCAAAATAAATTTTATTCCTAGACGTACTAAACGTTTCCTAAATGAGTACAAAAAGTCTAAAAAATGTTATTAAAGATATATAAAGGTATACAGTTATGCGATGAAAATTTAGAAGGTAAAAATTTTCCAAACAAAACTGCTATGCCCATATTTTGTTTGTAATATTAGTAAGATCAAATACTTATCTTATCTACTACAAAGACTGATCTTAGGCGGTTTTGGTACTATTAAATGCTTAAATTTTGTAATCGAATCTATTTAGTTTTCGATAAAATGTCTCGAATATATTATTTAAATACTATCCACTTTTGCTCTAAAGATTTTTTTCAAAACCGGATTTAAAAATCACTTTCGCTTTAGAGTATATATTTTTAACAGACTTTTTAAAGTTTTTATACTTACTAAAAAAACAATCGGTATACTGGGGAGTAGTTTGCTCACGAAATTTATATGGCGAGAACTTGAGAACTGCTAATGGTCCATCGAAAGGTGCGTTTTCCTCGGTGTGGCCATTGCAATGATCGTTCAACGATAGTCGATGAGCACTATTTCTTTGTATTCCTTATTTTGCTTCGAGCGGCTAGGAAATACATATATGGAATGTTTAATCCGCTAAATATAAAATTTACGATATTTAGGATATTTTATCTGGTCTCGTTTGATTACTAGTATATAAAACCATTTTAAATTTTTTATGTAATTATTTTTTCAAATCATTTTATATTCTCAACGACCGCCTACGTTCTTTTCCAAAATTAATTATGCAAATATTTCGAATTAATTATTTTTGTTTACATATAAACAAGAAATTGCTTTCGCTCCAAAAAAAGCAATAAAATATCTTTTATATATAACACTTTACAAAAGCAAATTTTCTTTTCCTGATATTTTAATATAATAACGAATATATGTTAGGAAAAAAAACACCTTAAACATGAACATCTAATTAAAAAAATTTCCTTTTTTAAACAAATATTTATACTAAAGCAAAATTAACAAAAATTTTCTATGGGAAAATAATTCAATAAAATATTTCATAAAAAAACTGTCAATAACTTGTAATTGATTTCTTTCAATGTGATTTTTATTTTTATACCCAGTATATGTAAATATACAAGGGATATTATCGTGAAATTATTAAGTTTAGTCCCGCCTTTGTAACGCCTGAAAATGTTAATCCTTAACAAAAATGCTTCACAAGGGTAATCATAAAATGGCCTAATTCGGCCATTTCTACATGTCTGTTCGTCTGACTGTCTGTCCGTGAACACGATAACTCAAAAACGAAAAGAGATAACGAGCTGAAATTTTGTATGTGTGTTCTATAGCTAAAAAGTAAGGTCAACTTCGTTAATAGAAAAAATTGGAACGTGTTTCCCCCCACCAGATTAGAAAATATACATCTTTGAAACCGTAAGAGTTAGAAAAAAAATGTAATAACAAAAAATTAATTCATCATTTTAAAATAAATAACTTTTGTTTGAAAATTTTTTTCATAAACTCAAATTTTCAGTTTTCTCAGTTTTCTCATAATTTGTGATTAAATGTTTCTCGAAAGGCGAATTGTTAACAATTTGAATACGCAGAATTGTTAACAATTCAATCAATGCAGTGATACAACTGCATCACTGCAGTGATACACTGCATACAACTCAGTATATACTGGGGATTCAAACAATTAATTCAGTTAGTTGTTACATTACTTGTTTCTATTTTGCTTCCAATTATTATAATTTGTTTCAAATATATTAAAATAATTGGGCGTAACATCATTATTACTGAAAAATAGTTTTTTTAGATTTGCATCCCACAGAAAAATATTCTTAACTGAAGGTCAATTTAATTAATGCTCATCAAAGTTATTTATCTTTTTAATTTGTAAATTTTTACAACTAATATTTCTTTGATGGGTTCAAACGCAAAAAATGCACACTTTTCAAACATCAAATGTCTTTTAACTCCAAGAACTGTAACGATACAATTCCTAATTTGACATTTTGTCAATTCTATACTATTTTCACTGTACTTACTTGAATAAACATATATAAGGATCACGTTTTCGATTATGTTTACCATATTTGATACACGAATAGATTGATACCTCAAGATTGATACCTTCCGATCCGTTGCGATTATTCTATATGGGTGCACAATTTTTACACACCTCTCTTGTACCCTTTAATGAACTTCGGTCAAGTCGCCAAATAATTTACCTAGATCCAACATCTATACGCCAAGTAATTTTCAAGGGGTGGAAATTAAAGTTAATTTTTTATTTATTAAGTTCATAAAATAAACTAAAAGTTTCAAAGCGAGTATCGACCAAGTGCAAGGCGTCATACATGTAAACATCCACACTCTATATTTGTCATACGCTTATATTATTCACGAACGATTCTTGAAACGGCTCTTAAAATCATTATTTCAGCATAGTCCAGCATAGCATAGTTTCCGAGCATAGTCTGTAACCAAAAAGAGTGTCATATTTGAAGGTAAATGGTACCCCAAAAAAAATTCACATGAAAATGGATCCAAAAAAAACATGGATCTACATCGTGAAAACAATGTTTTCATAAATGATTGATACTATTTACCTTCATAAAACAACCCCAATGTTTGCCAACATTGTAATTGTCTAACAATCCAAAACCTCTATTTTAAATTATTTTATTTTATAAAATTGCCTACTAGTTCTCGTATATTGTGGTTTAAACACACACTTGACGATTGTGTTTTTTTAAATTCCAGATGCCGATGTAAATCACACATATGGACCATTAGATGGATCAATTTATGCAACAATAGCAAAAAAACCAGATCTATCACCAGGTAGTGCTGGTGGTGTCATATCAAGTCCATTAACTGTGTCTATGGATTCGGGTATATCATCTGCTGGACATCAACAAGCATCCTCGCATGGTGCACCACTAAGTAACAACACATCAAACGAATCATCATCCAGTCCACCACCTCACCATCATCATCATCAAGGTGGATCGAGCGGACAATTATTAACTCCAGAAGACCGGCATCGTGAATTAGACGAATTATTAAGTGATATGTTATTGACGGTTGAAAGTATTCCCGATTTAAAACCGGGATTACGTGGTAGTACTCCACCACAACCTCCGCTTCAATATCGCAATGACATCATCACCTGTGTTAATAGTAGCAGTAGTAGTGGTAGTATGACATCTCAACAGCATCAACAGCGCAGCACAACACCAAGTAGATCGCGTAATCAGTCTGCCAACGGTCTCTCATGTGAAGAGACATTAAAGTCAGTGATACATACATTGGATAGTGTTAGTTATATTGATGACGATTGTGGTGCCCAAACAAATAGTGCTACTCTCACACTGGACGACATACCGTATCATGCACGGCAAGATAGCCGTCCCTTCACCTATGGTACATTACCAGCGGAGGGTAGTATGATTGGTGCACAAACGGGACTTGCCAGTCCCAGTTTAGTTCGTAAGGCTAGCATCGGAAAATCATCCACATACAATCGTAATGGTAGCGCGTTGGATTATGAACGAAAAATTAGTCGAAATCATCATGATCCAATTGATGATATATTTACATCACGTGCAAATGAAAGTTTTCGACGCGATGAATATGGGGGTAGTAGTGTACATAGAGGGCATGAAACTTTAAGGCGGAGTAATACGGAAGGTGCATTGCGTCGACCGGTTGCGAATGGCACATCGACATATAGTAAAACTACTGTTACATCACCATACTCGGATTCGGAAAGTTTGTCACCGCCAAGTGGATTTGGACGTAGCTTTCGAAATACTCATCATACAGTGACGACGCCACGATCACCGGAGTTTCATGAAAGGTAAGTCATGTTTATGATTTTTCATCAAATACTCAATTCGAACTCGAAATAAATTTAAACCGCGAATTAGTTTGTTTCATCCCAAAGACTGTTGTATTTGTTTGAAAATACTTTAACGTCAAATTTTTCCGAACCTACAAATAGACGCAAAAAAAAATTTTATAAAACTACGCAAATTGTCCTAGAATCCCCTAATAGCAAGACAAAAAATATAGGCACTCGTTTTTATAAGAAAGCATAAATTTATATGTGAGAAGTTAGCAACCAAAACCAACCAAAAGTTTAAATAAACGGATATTGTTGGTAGTGTAAGATATATATGAAATGATCTATTTTTATAAGATATGTTTTGTACATTAAAAATGTGGCAAGCCAAGGTATTTTATGTACTAATGACTATATCAGGCAACAAGCCTCACATAAATATCTTTTTGTAGGTGTATTAAAAATATCTGCTTTGCATATCACAGAAATAAATACCAATTAAGGTTGTTTGACTTGTTGTCACAGTACTGTGCAAATCAAATAAAATGATGCACGTATTATATTTCATATGAAAAGTAATTATTTATATTTGCTAAAAAAAAATAAACCAATTGGAATTTCTTTTTCGAAAAGGGGAATGGCTTCAATTTTTTTAAATTATGATAAGAAACCTATCGCCTAGGTGTCCCTTAAATTAAATCTAAATTATCAGAAGAGATATATCTTTCGCGAAGACATGCAATATAGATTTAAGAGTAAAAGATGCGCAGTACACGTAAGCCTGTAATTAGTTTCTACAGGTCAATAAACACCATGCATCAGATGAATTTACTCAATTTTTTGACGAGACTATTCAAAGTACCCCCTTGTCAAATTTTGAAATTATTCGAAATTTTGAAGTACGTCGTTACCTTTTCGAAAACATAACATGGTAAAACAATTATCTGTGTGCATAATTTCAAATTTTCATATTTTTACATATCCTCATTAATATTTTTCAAACTTTCGGGTCCAAATATTGAACAAAACGCTTGTATATATTTAGTATCAACTTTATTTGAATTCTGGTGAAATTTAAAAGCACCTCAATATATTTTTTAATTCAACCAAAGACTTATTTTCATGGCAAGATTGTCAATAATTGACTTAATTACCACTTTTCACACAAGTTATATGCTTGAAACGTTAACCAAGCCCCATCAAACACGAAACTACTCAAGTTTGCCATAATTAGGCTCCTCTTGACACAAATTACCCGTGTGTACTCCGCCATATTTGATATTGGCACAACTTAAGTATCGCCAATGTCAAGCAGTTTGTACGAGTCAAGTCACCGAGTATTGGATACTTCAATAGCTACGTGTGCAAAGCGATTAAAATATACCATATTAAGAACGTAAGGATTCGTACAGGCATGTCATTAAAAATGGTCTATCTTAAAAACCATATCGTTTTATTAATTTGGCAACGTTGTATTCAATTTTGTACTATAGATGTTGCTCATATTCTCTTGGAATCCCTTGCGAAATAATTAGTTGGGTAGATAAATATAGTTTATACATAACATTCTTTGACATCAAAATCATACACATCTAGGATGGGAATCGAACCCACGAAATCTGGCATTGTAGACCAACGACCTTTGAGTTCCCAATTGTTATGGTAGTCGAAGGCATATGATTACTCACTATCTTGATGTCAATGTATTATCAATGCATTATTAAATTTGTTTATTTACTATTTACATATTTGAATTGTTTTTTTTTGTAAACTATTTGTAAACTAGCGACATTGTTAGTATGGTTGCCTTTCGGTTATATTATACTTACGGAAGTAACTAGCGTTAACTTAATTTGACATTTAAGTAATTTATCTGAACATTGTAACATTCTTTGAAATCAAATGCTTGATATGAAAAAGCAATCATATCTAGGATGGAAATCGAACCGACGGTCTGTATTAATATTAACAATATTTATTTCATTGACTTCAAAGAATTTTCAATTTTGACGAAGTGACTCAACATCCTTAAACATCCAGCGGTCTCACACATAATACAAATATGTAAATTTCAAATTTAAAAACTCTTATCTTTTTTGTGTTTTTTTTTATTTAAAAATTGACTTCGAAATGTATTTATGTCTGTATTTGGTAATGTTTTGCAATACAAAATGTATAAAAAAAAAAACGACGACTTGTTTATATAACTTGACTTTATGTATATATAAATAAAAGTACACAACCCAAACAACACACGTGATTTTATTGTAGAACCGCGACTTACAAATGTGTATGTAAATATGGTGTGCGCTAATGTATAGGGGAACCCGGGGCAGAACGCGGATCAAAGTATATTAAGAGTTAAATTGTATACAAAAATACAATAATATTGTAAGAAAATAAAAGAACAATTTTTTCTCAAAAATAGAAAAATATGTCAATTGCCCCATTCTGCCCCGGGAACGGGGCAGAACGTGGTGGTTAGAACAGTCTCTGTTGTCATTTGTAATCCAAGAGCATCCAGGGGTAGTAAAATTAGCCTATTCACTTGAAGGCCTATCAAATCTGATGTCAGTTGTGTCTACTGGAAGACATTGTGAAATATTGCGGCAGAATGGGGTACCCCATTCCGCCCCAGAGACACGATTTAGGTTAGGGAGGTAAGATCAATCGAAAACGATACGTAAACAAACATTTTATTACACCAAACTAAAGACAATTAAACGTACTTCAAGCATGTACTAACTGCGGTTGTAATGTAAACAAGTATGTATACCTTCTCTTGGTTCCAAGATCATCATAAGTTGCAATACAGGAGCAAAAAACCACACAACTTTACGCGCCAACGACCAAGAAAACGAGACTAACGTGATTGTCGTAGTTGAACAGCCACGTGTTGTAGGAGCACCCCCTTGACACCGAAATTCGTCAAACTTCATTCCGCCCCGGTACCCCGTTGTGCCCCGGGCTCCCCTATAAACTTTTGTAAAATATGTTGTGTGCTGATTATATTTGTATTTTGATTAATTATAAATAAAAGAAATAATTGAAAAGGAGTGTTTCCATTTCAATTAAACAAACGCAGTCATGTATTTAAATTAGATACAGTTTCAGGTAAAGGTCGTTTTTGATCATTACCGTACACAGAAGCGGTTTTGATGAATCGTGGAGTACGCTTATAACGACAAACTTCTGATAGATATTAAAATTGTAATAATAAAATTTAACTTATTAATTAAGTACTAAACCAAATAATTCCCTGGTATGAGTATACGAAAACCGACAGCAAAAATAAAGATTATTTACGGTTACTATGGTCAAAAGATCCAAATTTTTTGTCTTTCGTTCGTGCTGAAGGGATACCACACTTGAAAATGGAAACAGATCAATTTTTGTATGCTAATTCTAAGCAGTTCGAAAGTTTGCTAACATGATAAAATAAAAAATCCTCAAAACGAATTTTTTATTGATTTCAATACTTTTCGAAATCGCTTCTCATATATTTTGGTGAATTTGATGAATATGCATATTACTTTACAAAAATAACAATAAATCATAAAGCATTGCACGATTAAAATTTTTCTGGAGGATTGTTTTCATTTTGTTTTGTAAAGTAAAATCTTACTTAAAAATTGTACAACTTAGAACTAGAAAACTTTATTTAATTGTTCATTTTCAAATCGAATATTTCGAAAGTGGTTCAAATGCGCCAAAAATTACTTCATAGGTTATAACAACAGTGAGTAAAAAATGTAAAGTCCATCGATGGAAAGTTGTTTTCGCATTCTAGCAAAATATGGTGCCAATAATACTTCGATGATCCATTTCGTATACTTTGATGATCCTCCAAACGATCCATAAGAATTTCTGCATACCCAAACCCTATCCAACGTTTATTCCATACCTAGTTAATTATACATAACGATTACACAAATCTCCATAGCGTTAAAGAATCTGAGAATTGAATTTGCTCAACATTCTTTCCGCTACCTAAACTTATGTGAGACAATTGATAACTGGGTTGAGTAGTCAGATGGGGTCAATGCCAGATTAAAACCGAAAAAAGTGAATACAGCAAAGCCAAATTAAGATAAGTATTTATAAATCGAAAATGATTATAATCGAAAAAGTCATAAAACATGTAATTGCATTCTTTAATAAATAAATTATTATTTGCCTACATCATAAAATTATTTGTCCAAATTACGAAGAAGCCTCCCAAAAATCACCGCCGACATGAGCTGAACAGTTACAATTTATTTTGGCAGAAATATTCGAAAAATATTATTGACAGTTAAAAACTGATCATTTAAAACAAACATTTTACAGATTGCCTTTGTGTAAAAGAGAATCAAACGAGATCCGTCTGATCGTGTTGTTTGTAAATTGTAGCTCGTATAAACATATCTTATTTTGTATATAAATTAATATAAAACTTCTTCACCCACGTGGTCTGGTTTATATAAAAATCAGTGAAATTTTTAAAACCAGTCGCGTAACCCAAGTACTCTTAACTCTCTTTAATTTTGTAAATTTATTAAAATTTAGTGTGTGGTTACAAATTATGAGAAAAATTCTGGATCGAGGGTTTTGTCACCCAACTGCATTAGAAATTAGGTGCAAATTCATTAGAAATTAAGATCGAACAAATATTCGGATAATTGAATACATCAAGAAAAAAGATCATTTCTTTAAAAATAAATGCTAAATTCGTGTATATTGATGAAAAATGAAGACAGACTGTCGATTTTTTCAGATAAAAGTTTTGTTTTTTCGCAAATAATCGACCTTGGAGCCCTCCTCCAAGTATAAGACTTGTCTCATAGTTCGACTCACAGCTCCACTCATATAATTATAGCAAATTTCCGTGCATATAGTTTCCAAGGATTTTGTAAAGTTGCACACAAGTAGCGATTTAATCACTTTTTTTGACCTTAAATTATCCCACACAATCTACATCCCTGGAAATAATTTATATATGTGTGATGTATTTAACAAGGTTTTACGATGGTGTAAATATTTATGTGGTTTCTTTGAAATAAAAAACTACAATCTGAGAATAAAATACATATAATTATACTACATTTACCTGAAGCAGAAAAAACATTATTAAAAATATCTCACCTATTTACTAGGAAATTTATGATTTCATTAATAGTTTAGAAGAGAAAAATACGAGTCATGTAAAACAAAACATACGTACAAGGCTTGTCAAGGTATTTTATTCATCCTTAAAAGGTGGGTGAGTATCCTTGTTCTATTAAAATAATTTAGTTCCAAAGCCGATTACAAGAATTGTCATGCATCGGTACAAAAAAAAAACGTTTTTATTTATTTAAATTACAGAAATTGAATCTTGATTCGATTCCTTAAATATCCTGTATAAACTGAGTACGTTATCAATGCGTTAACTGTTTATTTTACTTTCTAAACACGCACAAATGTATGAAAATACATAATAGTATAAAAGGGGCTATATACGTATATGCTTTTGTAATCGTAATTTCAGGTGTTTCAGATGAAATTGTGCCAAAACTATTCAGTTTATGAAAAAAAGTTTCAAAGTCTATTTATAACATTTTTTGACTTAAAATTTTTCTTCTATCTCTTACGTTTTCAATAATATTTATCCCCCCCCTGGCGTAGGGATTAATTTTGCTCATTCATTAACTTGATATCAATTTTTAGCTTTAGAACACACACGCAGAATTTCAGCTCATTATATCGTGTTTATAGACAGACGTAATGTAGATTACAAAAGCATGCTTTGAGGAAAAAACAAATTAATATAGCACTTTTATTTGTATTTGTATATATCTGTGCTTGTGTTAAAATAAATAGTTCACGCATTCATAATGAACTCAGAGTATTTAAGCAATTAACTCAGTTAGTTGTTATCTACACTTTTTTTTAATAAACTTACAATTAATCAAAACGGTTTACATAATAAATTACGCTTAAAAAGCTTAAACAATCGTACTTTACGCCAGTTTTATTTACAGAAGGATTAAATATGAAACCTTGACTTGGTACGTGTTAACATTTTCTTACAAAACTTTTCGTTATCATCAAGTTAATGAAACTAAAATTAAAACAAAAATTAATTTTTACAACAAATCATGATATTTAATTTATTTATATTAACTACGATACTCAATACTTTTTATAAAACTTTTAAAATTATTTTTAATTACTTTTTAACTACAAACAATTAAACAAAACTTCATCATGCAATTTTGAAATTTTTCACAAAAAAACAGAAATGAAATACAAACAGGATAAAAAACCTTGATTTCATATATTTAATATCTATAATAATTGCCCCCTTATGGCAGTAAAGATTTATTAATTACCATGTTTTTCTGATAATATTGTATACTATCGGTTTCATAAGTAGAGTACACATTTTCGAAATTTTACAGTCAATTTGTGGCGAATCTATTTGGTTTTCGAAAAAACGTTTTGAATAAATTTTGCCCGTTATATAAATACTCACAAGTTTTGATATATTTTTTCGAAAATCGAATGGATTGCATACAAATTAACTGTAAAATTTTGAAAAATGTACACCATATTTAACGGCAATAATACTTTGCATATCTTTTTTTTTTTAATAAAATTATCGATAAAATACAACAAAAAAAATGTCCAATTATTAGTTTCATAAATTATATGTAATTAATAATAGACACAAAAATAATTCATCAAATTAAATTGTACGGTAACCTTGATTGGAAAACGGCAAGGTGACTTATTTGTTTAAATAATTGTGTTATTTATTAATCAATTTTTTCTTATACAAACAATTAAGTCAAAATTAATCAAATGCAGCTATGAATTGGTTTTTTATTAATTAAATCTGTGTTAATGGGTTATAAACAGAAAACTAGATTAATTATGGGACACCTTCCTAGAGCAGTTTATACAAAGTTCAGACGGAGGGGGGGGGGGGTACTTATTTATTATTTCCTAATCTTGAAGGGAATTTCACATACGAATAAAGAGAGCATAATGGGAAAAAGTTTGGAAATCAATGCTCTGGATCTGATTTTCATGTTTCTTCCATTAATTTATTTCTCAAAGCCTCTAGTGTAGTGGTTTTGTTATAAAAATGCAACACCTTGTATATAAATAACAACTTATATATTTTGAATAACTACACTACATAAATTTTGTATAATGTTACTTTTTGTACATTCAACTTAACTAACTGTGTGTACTAACGTTGTATGGTTACTGTACCGAACTGTTGATGATTGTCTGTTTTATACATGTGAAATGCACGCATTCTAAGAAGGTGCTAGAAACGCATTGAATATTCTTTACGTTTCCAGAACATACTTATACACAAATATGTAATACATATATGCTTATACAGTTAAGCTGTTTCTATACGTGAGCATACAAAAAGAGACAAAGATGCGTATACGTAAATGCTCTGCCTTGTTGTATAGTATTAAATACAATGTGTGCAATTATGTATTAGTGTGAATCAAGCCTACCTTAAAACTTTATTTGTATAATTATTCTAATTTCCCACCTTTTAAACCAGACGCACGTTTCTGTAACTTTATGTGACACATAGAAATGAATACAACAGCGAATGTTCGCACGCAGTTTAAGTGACTCAGTATCAGCGTGTCACATACCCTGTGTGTCAGCGCATCCGTGAGCTACATAGATCCGCGAACGTGCTTCTGTTATTACTTGTGATTACGACCTGCTAGTGAAATGTTTTGTTTTCACAAATTGTTTTTAGTCATGAAGTGATGTCCACGATGAGAAACATCGAGACAACTATTTGAACTTAGGTCAGGTTCAAAACTATCAGATTCTGAACTTAGGCAAGATCGAATATACATTGTTATCACGCACATTGTCGACACAGATCGTCACAGACAAGCAATGGCGATAGAACTACCGCCTTAACTTTTGCTCTTCCAAATTCAAATCATATTTCCCTGCGTCACTCCGTCGGCTCAACTTGCGTCTAGCGTACTGGCTATTTTGTCTGTTACTCTAATATTTACAGAAATAGTTGTAATTATAATGTTCTTAAACTAATAAAAAGTAATATTAAAAGGGGTCGCTTACTTTCATATTGTGATTTCCTCGTCTACGGAAATTCTTTTATACTACGTAGCTCTTACGTAAGGCTTTTTTTACTTTTGCGACAATAAAAGGTTTTATTACATACTGATGGGTAAAATGAACAGTACAAAGGGAAAAATAGATTGTTTAATATATTTTAATACTTTTTAAAATTAATACACGAATTATTTTTAACAAATTAATTCATATTCATTAATTTTAATCATCTTTAAAACACAGATGTTGTGACTCGTAAGAACAAACCATAAAAATAATATCAAATACATTGTTAATAGTTAGTGCAACATTACCTTATAGTTTTGATTCGCGACTTCCATGACCCGCTTACGATGACGATGTTGTTTTATTTTAAATGTTGTTATGTTACCTATTTAAGACAATACTCGACTTAACCATACATGTGAGTAAAATAATCTTCAAGAATTCAATATTATTATTGTGTAGAATTAAAATATGTATATAGTGTATAATTCATTTATGAAGGTCTTTCTGTAACAATAACACTACAATAATCTCATTGAAAAATCACTTTTTCATTTTACATTTTCTTGATCAAAACTTTCTGCTAAATTTTCCAATATGATGCTTTGAAAATTAATATTATTGGTTATTGATGATTATTTATAGTTATTTTGTATTTCGTTGGTTTCGAAAATCGAAGTTTTTATAATAAATTAATGGTTTAAGGTCTCCAGTAACGAAGAAGTTTAGAAAAAAGCAAAAACTTCACTTCTCTATTGCTAACACTGATTATTTATTATTTTATTACTATTTTTTTTACTATTATATAAAAATTTAAAGTTTTTCTGAATAAAAACGTAAAAGAAAATCTAAAAATTCGCCAGATTGGAGACCAGTCAAAAGTAGCGAATTATCTTAGAGGACAGACCATAATGAATATATCAATTCACTATAGCGACAATAATAAAATTCTAGTATTAGAACATTATTTGTGTAAACAACATAAGTTGCTATCATAAGTTTCTGTAAAATGTCCTTTTTCCTTGGCACTGAAAAAAATTGGTATAATAAAATTTGCTCTAAAGCTAACCAATATTGAAATCAAAGATTTGGTGAAATTTTTTTTTCAATCCTGATCTCAATAAATATACGAGTACGCAAAAAATTCGGCTACCCTTTCTTTTGCACGGTAAATATACACTTGGCCACTAAAGTTGATGTAATTTTTTTAAACTTTATAGTTAATTTGTGCTTTATTCTTTCGGTTTTCGAAAAAACATTTCGAATAAAAGTTGTTACTATATTTCTAACGAACAGCTTTTAGCCGAAACATTTTTTCGAAAACCGAATCAATAAGACACAAATCAATTTTATAATTTAAAAAAATAACATCAACATTTGCAGCCAACTGTACATAGATACTTTAAGCTACTACTAAGAATAACAATTAATAATTGAGAACAAAGAACAAAGAACAGTTTTAAACATAAAATTTTCATGCAAAATATCATTTAATTACAACCAATTATCCCTTTACCCCCACCCCCTCTATATATATAAAATCCTACCATTATAAGTTCTGAAAATAGAAGTCAAATAAATCAACGCTACTTTAAAGTAGGCGTAATAATGGTAATAATAATTTATATGAAAACCATGCACAATTTACATAATTACTATTCAATTGTCATTTGTGTTGTAATTGTAAATTTACATTTATAAATATAAAAAAAATTCCTTTTAAAGTTAATCTTACTAAGTTAAATTGTTCCTTATCTTAAGTGGTAAAGCATTTATTAATTCCAATCAAAAAGCAAAAAAGAAGAAAACAAATAGTTAGTTAATATACAAACAAATAATTATAAATTACATTGTTTACCTAATAAATATTGCGCGCTACTGTGCTTTGTACTGAGAGTTCTCGAAATATTGAACATAGAATCATGTTTTAAGAATTTATATTCGATATTGAAATGATAATTAATTCTACAGACACGTCTTGGGAGTCATTCAAGTATTACGTAAGCAGGCTTAGGGGGCGGGAAGGGGTGCAATTTTTTCTTACTTTTGCTGACAGAAGGAGTGGGGGGGGGGGTATCATAAATCTTACGTAAGATAATAAAAGTAAAAAATAATGAAAATGTTTTTAAAACAATATTTAAAATTTAATTTTCATAGTGAATAAAGTTTAGAAAAAATTCTTATGTCTTATCATTTGGGGGAGTAAGGTTGCATAATTTTCTTATTTTTGCTTATACAGCGGGTAAGGGGGTCTAAAATCACGAAAAGTTTACGTAATACTTGAACATTTTTTTTTTATCTTCAGTAAACTTACCGAATTGCCGGCTAGTTTTGTTTTAACTTACGCGAACATCACGGGACTCTTATCATCTTACACGTACATCAACCACTTTAGACAGCGAACGTAACCTTTAGATCTACTGAGGCCGATATTTCGGCCATATGCAATGTTTTAACTAAAATCAAACGGTTTATGCAGCGGAAACAAGTAATACCACCCAAGTAGTTGTTTTTACATCTTACTTGACATAAACCGTGACAGCCCAGTTATTCTTCTTCGAGAGTCACTCTATCTATTGGTGAAAACTTGAATGAAATTCGTTCAGTACTAGATTAGTGCTTTCAACCAGGCAACTAAGTAGTGATTTATCTGATGCGATTACCTGACAGACTCGGAAGTGTGACCCTTATCTAACTTTGCTGAGCGATGGTAATGTTTGCATTACCCAGTATATCCACAAAAGTAAAGATTACTTTTATTAACCCGACTTCAAAAAAGGAGGATGGTTCTCAATTCGTCTGTATTTTTTTTTTTTTTTTTTTTTTTTTATGTTTGTTACCTCAGAACTCCGGCATTTATGAACCGATTTTGAATTTTTTGTTTTTGTTTTAAAGGGTTTGATTCCCGATTGGTCCCATTGTCACCAAATTGCATTCTGATGAGGGGATCTCCGGAAAATCGAGGAAAATCCTCATTTTATATGTGAAAACCGATTTCTGCGAAATTTTTTTTTTTTTTTGAAAAAGTATACTCATTCATAATGGGAAAATAAGAAAATTTTTTTAAAAACCGACTTCAAAAAAAATTTTTCCTTAAAAAAAAAACCGACCCCAAAAAAAAAAAATTTTACAAAAAAAAACCAAATTCCTTGTAAAGAAAACTGAATATCTGTTATAAAAAAATGCATTAAAAATTTTAAAAAAAAAAAAAAAAACGGGTAAAAAAAAAGTGTTATAAAAAAATTCACTAAAAATTAGTTGGTCGTTTAGTAGGTCTACCCATATTTAGACAAATAAAATCAGTTATAGAACTTCAAAGTCACTAAAAAGCGAGAAATAAAACTTATTTTGACAAAATGGAAACCCGACTTAACAAAAGAAGCACTAAAAAGTAAAAAAATAATTGCATATTCTTGTGCCAATTTTAGTTCACCAAAGCAAAAATTTTTAAATATATATGTACAATTATTGTTATTTTTGGAGGCGGTGTCCAAAAGTTATGTGAATTTATCTATGTTGACACCGCCTCCAAAAATAACAATAATTGTACATATATATTTAAAAATTTTTGCTTTGGTGAACTAAAATTGGCACAAGAATATGCAATTATTTTTTTACTTTTTAGTGCTTCTTTTGTTAAGTCGGGTTTCCATTTTGTCAAAATAAGTTTTATTGTAACTTTAGAGGTAAGAAAAGTTAAAACTCTAAAATGTTATTAATCAATAGAAAAATCATAATTTAATATTTTGAGAAAGATCTTCTTTAACACGGTAATTGATAGCGGAATCACGGAAGTAATGAAAATCACAACATTCTAAAAATTATCGATACTAACACTATTTAAAAAAATTAAAAACTCTTACGCTCCCAGAAATATCGAAAGTAAATTTTATTTAAACATTCAAAAAAGGCGTATAGCTAAAGAGATTTCAGAGAATACTAGAATGAATACGTCATAATATACAATGATTTGCATATTCAATATGTTTGTATTTCTAATCGGTGTAGGTACAGAATACATAAAAATATTACTGTATAGTCGATGGTTATGAATAAACAGTGATACTGCAGTACACATGGCCACAAAAGTATGGTTTTTCAAAATTTCATAGTTGTTTAGTGTCCAATTCATTTTATTTTCGAAAAAAGTACGCCATTTTTGTGAGTAAGTGTACATAGAAATGGATATGTATCGATTAATATGTATGCACTATCAGACACGTATCTAGGATTTATTTTTAGGGAGGGTCACAAACAAAACTTTTTCGAACTCTAAACATCTATATTTGAGCTTTAAATTGGAGTATGCTCTATGATTAAAATTCCCATTTACATGAAGGGCTTGTACAACCAACCATAAACGTAAAAATGGATCTATAAAATATTATTTAATAGATGCATACGTTATATTTTCCAACAAAAAACCTTTATTCATTTCTGGTGTGCATGGAGCTTCTTCCTTATAGTTGTTGAGATATTTTTGGATATCAAACATTGAACGAACTTTTAAATAAAATTAATATTTGAAGTTTTCGTAAAATCACTTAATTTGACTAGTTTCAGAATACAGTTCCTTCCTCAGAAATAAAAAATGAAAAAGAGAAATGAAAATTGAAAAAATTGGACGAACTTATAATTATGATAAGTATTTTTTTATTAGAAATTTACCCACTTTACGTGTCAACCCTGTACAATAATATTTTTATTTGTCCAGTATGTATATTTGCCTTTATTGGTAATCTACCCATAATTTAAATCCATCCATTAAAATCATATGATTGATTTCAAACAATATTATGATTAATTTCTTTATGACATTAGTATTATAAACGATTGAAAATGAGATCATTTTACATATGTACACCACGCCGCCCGTTGTTGTGCTGTATAGTGTATATATTTATTTTTATAAATAAATTCATTTTTAACCCGACTTCAAAAAAGGAGGATGGTTCTCAATTCGTCTGTATTTTTTTTTTTTTTTTTTTTTTTTTTTATGTTTGTTACCTCAGAACTCCGGCATTTATGAACCGATTTTGAATTTTTTTTTTTTGTTTTAAAGGGTTTGATTCCCGATTGGTCCCATTGTCACCAAATCGCATTCTGATGAGGGGATCTCCGGAAAATCGAGGAAAATCCTCATTTTATATGTGATAACCGATTTCTGCGAAATTTTTTTTTTTTTTGAAAAAGTATACTCATTCATAATGGGAAAATAAGAAAATTTTTTTAAAAACCGACTTCAAAAAAAATTTTTCCTTAAAAAAAAAACCGACCCCAAAAAAAAAAAATTTTACAAAAAAAAACCAAATTCCTTGTAAAGAAAACTGAAAATCTGTTATAAAAAAATGCATTAAAAATTTAAAAAAAAAAAAAAAACGGGTAAAAAAAAAGTGTTATAAAAAAATTCACTAAAAATTAGTTGGTCGTTTAGTAGGTCTACCCATATTTAGACAAATAAAATCAGTTATAGAACTTCAAAGTCACTAAAAAGCGAGAAATAAAACTTATTTTGACAAAATGGAAACCCGACTTAACAAAAGAAGCACTAAAAAGTAAAAAAATAATTGCATATTCTTGTGCCAATTTTAGTTCACCAAAGCAAAAATTTTTAAATATATATGTACAATTATTGTTATTTTTGGAGGCGGTGTCCAAAAGTTATGTGAATTTATCTATGTTGACACCGCCTCCAAAAATAACAATAATTGTACATATATATTTAAAAATTTTTGCTTTGGTGAACTAAAATTGGCACAAGAATATGCAATTATTTTTTTACTTTTTAGTGCTTCTTTTGTTAAGTCGGGTTTCCATTTTGTCAAAATAAGTTTTATTTCTCGCTTTTTATAAATAGCCTTCTAAACAGGTCAAGGAGATTTATGATTTATTCTATTTACGCATAATAGGTATATCATTCATCTGTTTGGTTTAGTAAAAAGTTTCTTGGAAACTATTCACTATATAGGTATTTATTTTGAATTGCAAATTGCGAAACTTCTATGTTGAAAAACTATTGATATTCAGAAAAAAACAAATATTTGTAATTCCATCTAATACGTAACTAATTGTATTAGGATAATTCATTTGATTTTTATTTGTGATGTTTCTAGATCTGTGTGAAAATTTCTAGAAGAGATTCTTTGGATTTCGTTACATTTTTTGTACGATTTATGTTTCGGCTATGACTTCAGCGTGTAACGCAAATCTCTTTCTCTAGGGCATTTTTTTTGCTGGAACCAGAAATTTCCTTTTTCCCCATTTATTTTGAAAGTAACAAAATTAGCTTCACTAAAACCACTGTAACTTGTAGACTAATGGTTGGATTGTCACTTATCGTTTAAAAGTTAGTAAATTCTAAAAATCTATTTCAGCCTCGCGCCTTATTGAGTGACGCAATACTTCATATACAAAAATTCAAAGCTAAGGCTCTTTAAGGGTTGAATTTTAAGGATGTTCAAGGAAACTACATATTTAATATTAAAATTTATATATATAAATAAGATACACGTGACTTGGGTGTTTTCCTTGTATGCAAAAAAAGACCCATTTTAGTTGATTCCAGAAAAAATTGCACTTCTGTGTGTGACCTTCTCTCGTTTTATTCATGAACTCTTAGACTTTAATAATTATGCAATTTATATTGCAGAATGCAAAAAATTGCATATAAATAATTTGTTTGCATTTGCTTGAAATATTGTAAGATTTTTTTCCAAAATAAAAGATGATTAATTCTACAATAATTATTTATAAATTGCCAAAATGAAACATTAAAAAAAATGCTATGATGTAATATTTCTTACATTAGCAAAAAAAAAAAAAAAATGTCGAAAATGTGATTTCCCCTTTGGCAGAATACATTGACATAAACATACTCATTAGCACAAATATTTAATGCATAACTAATGTGAGTTCAGATGACATAATGTTATTAATTTTATCATCAAAATATATTTCAAAACTATCGCAGTATGAAATACAGATTATTTAGGGTTCCATAGTTTAATCAGGAACCTTTAGAGTAGTGCCATGTCCGTCTATATGTCAGAGCCGTTTACTTCGACTATTAATGCTAACAAGCTGAAGTATGGAAGCGTTATACATGTTTATAACGCCTGCTTCCCCCGCACAGAAAGTAGGTTTGATTTTGAATTCGTGTATCCCATAGTGTAGGGATATCCCACAACTGAATGGATCTCCCAATAGTAATGGATGCTGTGCCAGAAATCCTTTGTTCAACACAAGGATCCGTTTACGAAATATTAAGCTTTAACATTTTTGTCGTCATTCTCTGTCAGCTAAACCCCTGTTTTTAAATATCCGGGAAAAAAAAGGAAAACTATCAAAGCTAAGTAGACTTTGTCAACTTACGTATCATAATTGCCAAGACTAACGATTTTCGTATCCTAATGGCTAGTCTTGACGATTACAGCCTGTATATATAAACTGAATTCCAATACTGACTACGGAACCTTACCATGTGTGTGGTCCGTTACGCACTTGGTAGGTTTTTTCAAAAAGCAATAATTTCACTCTTATTCCAAGAAACATTTTTTATAAATAAACTTACATTAATAAAATTATGATTCATAAATATGTTAAAGTTTAAATTACATTTTGGCACATATTCTTCAAAAAATTTATTTGTATTGTTTACAAATTCTAACAAATTTTCTTTTCCATTCAACACAATCTATTTCTTCAAGTTATGGATACCAATTTAGTTTGTAGACCTTTTACTTTCTGTTTTCAAATTTTATAGTTGATTTGTGCCTCATTCATTCGGTTTTTGAAAAAGTGTTTCGAAAGTTCGTTAGTATATTTATAATAAATAAATTTTAGCCGAAGTATTTTTTCGATAACTGAATGATTAAGGTACAAATCAATTATAAACTTTGAAAAATTAGCGCTACTTTTGTGACATGTAGTACAATTTACTACTAGGTTATTATTATTAAGAAATGTTACTAATAATAAGAATAATAAGAAAACTAAGTTAATTGTTTAAAAACCCTGTCTATCCAAAGTTTCTATGAATACGTGTACTATTTAGTTTACTTTTCTACAGTTGCATATGCATAAAATATGACTTTTAAATAGACTCCCTCCTAGCAGGGGTTGGCACGGGCGGAGTTCCTTTTAAGCCCTAAGGTATGCTCAAGAAATTTGAGCTCATTATCTCTTTCCGCTTTTGAATTATCGTGCTGACGGACTGACAAATGAATGTTGTTTCCACGATGAGTATTTTCATGCTAAAATCTCTATAAATCCGCCAACTCTATATATAGGCGTAATCTGTACATAGAGGGTGTGTGGTCGTTCTTGAACAGATTTGTCATTTAAATAGATTTCATCAGTTATTATGACGACAATAATTTACTTTATTTTCATTCACGCTCCGATGCATTCGCTTCTCTCACAGTAACCGCAAACACTAGAGAAAAATTGCAGGAAGCATAAACTTAAAATGATTGATAGCTTAAATAACTCCCATCCATTTTGTGAATTTTCGTTTTCGTTTAGTGTCATTCTAAATATTCTTATATGTACAACATTATAGATCATTTCACCTACAATTTTATACAAACTCTATGTATAATTAGATGTTAATTAAAGATACACAAACATTAAAGTAAATATTATTTAGAGCTTTAATTTAATATTATACCGGAAATAAATTATATCAAAGAACAAACATAAAATATATTGTATAAACAAACTTTGTTGTCTTATCTTAATTAAAGAGTATTATGTCAACCTTTTTGTGTTTGTTCTTTTTACAAAACAAATTGGTTTACTATTTTGGGGAGAAGTAAATTCCGCACTTTTTTCAAATAGGGAATCTCTGCACTGTATACACTATACAGTGCGGAGATTCACGCTTTTATTATTTTACTTGTTAAAACACACTTCTAATTGTCATATCAATTTGCAATAAGATTGCGAATGTACGCAATTCTGATTGCAATAATATAACACCATCTAGATGAACTCATCATGGAACTTGAAAACATACCACACAAGAGAAAATAAATACTAACTGAGTTAATTGCGTAAATACCTGGTATATACTGAGTTTAGCTGTAGAAAAAACACACGAAATTTCAGGTCGTTATCTCTTTTCGTTTTTCAGTTAGTGTTCACAAATGGACGGACGGACTGACATGCGGAAATGGATCTAGGTCAATTTATAAAAAATTATTTTTTTAAATTAGTGAAAATATTTTCAATTGAACTAAAATATAAGCTTTCATAGATAAAGCACTAGAAATCAGATATTTGTGGATTGGTATATTTCTGGAGTTGGTTTCAACCAGCAGATCGATATATTTTTTGGGTAATGGCTCCAGGATTGTATTTTATTAAAAGATAGTTACAACATTATTATGAACAAAGAATTTTTTGTCGTAATGCTCGTTAATTCTCTGCGGAATTTGTCTACGCCCACCATTTTAATAGGACGCATATTAAAAATAATTTATTGATGCCAATTACCGTTACAAATTACCTATATGATAATTTGATACGCAATTTTCTATAAAATAATATAGTAATCAAATCATGTTCGGTAATTTCTACCGTTCTAATTAAAGTTAATATTGTCATAAATTTTAATTCTATTCCTCGTTTTTACTGTAATTATAATAATTATTTGTATTATGCAAATATAGGATAATTTCTAGAAATTTCCATTTAAGTATTATTTGAGTTAACAAAGTAAATGAAATAATTCAGGAAAATAAATTACTTTTCGAAAACACACCTCGCTTTTTGTAATCGTTCACTTTTAGTTTTACAAAATTTTCAATTTGTCATTCGATTGTAAATTTTGTGTTGAATGAGGGCAAATATTTATTAACAATTAGAATATGGATTGTATATATTTCATTACTGAATCCATCCATCTCTCTCTGTTTGTCCGACAACACGATAGCTTAAAAAAGAAAAGAGAAGAAAACGCTCTTAAATGCATGTTCTAGAACTAAAAAGTGCCTTCAAGTTCATGAATGGGCAGAATCGATCCATACATACAAGCACATAAAAAATCTATCATTTAAACCGTCAGGATAGAAAAAAATTCAATAATACAAAAAATTTTCCTTTTATAAAAACAGAAATTCTTATTTGAAACTTATTTTTTACAAACTAGTTTTGCCACCATTTCAACTGAAATGTCTCTAACTACTTGTAGAAGCGTGCGTAGGAATACACATTCGGTACCTTGATATATGAAACACACGTCATGTTTTTACACATCTATGTGTAAACAGTACACATACTGTTAAAGAGCTCGGTGATTTAAGCAATTATCTCGGTTAGTATTTACATTTCATGTTTCAAAACAGGGAAGATGAGAGGCAAATTTAAGTATTTATGCACAAACCACTTTACTAGCAATTTTATTTTGTGTGCCATGTTTCGATGTGATAAACCATTTTCAAACTGTATTTTGAAAATGGTTTAACATACTGAAACATACCATACAAATATTGTCGAAATTATAAATAATAATGCATTTCCCTAAAATAAATCTCTCTACAATAAATTACGTCATAACCATATGAGAACGTATTTTATCAAACGTATAGAACGTAGCAGTATTAGTGATATTGGAGGGGAGGTGAAGCCTGGCAAGTAGACCTTTCTAGACTTTATTTACCAACCTCTAAAGTACAAGAAATTTATATGTAGACTAGAAATTGGTAGGTTATGCGATTGCAGTCGACTTTGATAGAAACTATGCCGATATTCATCGACAGTTTGTGAAAGAAAACTGCAGAAAACCTTCACAAGTCTACCCAATTACTTTCGTTCTTGCCCATACATCGACAGTTTAGTCAATTAACCTATTTTTTAAATTTCTTTAATTGACAAATTGCCGCTGTTGGGAATCGAACCAGCAACTTCCCACTTCCAAGCAGAGTGCCTTTATCAACTCGACCTGGACAACGTATAGAACGTACTTCCAACTTTAAAATTGGAAAGATCTATTAACACACTTAAGTATAATAAATAATGATTATTGACCGTAATATATCTCCATTTGTACACAAATTCTAGGTATCTATCATTCATTTCTGATGTGAATTGTTTTCCTTACAATCTTAAACTACCGTGTTGATTATATTTATTTAATTTTTATTTGTTTGCATTCTATAAAATGCCCATCCCATCCATCCTATTTCATACTCTTTTATATTCATTTTTGTAAGTAATGTTATTTCAAACCATTAATAAAATTTTTTTTTAAATCTCATCGTATCAAATACATTCTTATGTTATTATTATTGGTGAAGTCGTCAGTCCAAGTAAGCGGTATTTTTTTCCGTCAAATTTGGTAATATCAACTAACCCGTAAAGAAAACTTGATGTATCTCTTTCATAAGAATAAAATAAATAAATATATTTTATATTATAAATGTATACCAACGACCGAACGAACTAACTGAACTGATGAAGAATGATTTTGTTGTTGTATTCAACTTCTCTCAGAATTTAAAATGGGAAAAACATTTTTATAGCAATATAAAGTTGTTTGTCTTATTTTAGGATGTCACATATTTTTATATTCTATGTGTGGCATACATGTATGTATGCGAGATGATCAAATTGAAACATACGAACAGAATAGGTAGTAGATATTTGTAAATCCGGAACAGTTATCATTACACCCAGATGATTTTTTATCACGGTTTTCTAATAACTAAACTCTAGTTCCTGAAGACATTATTATGTATTACTTTTATGCAAAAAGTTTATTCAACACAGTCTGGTGTTGAATACACACTTGGCGTTTTTATAATTAAAATAACAAATAACGTAGTTAATTGCTTAAATACCCGGTATATACTGAATTTATGTAAAACAGTTTTGCCCATTTTGCCCAAACATGGTCCGATTTTGCCCATTCGAACTTGACCTTACTTTTTAGCTCTAGAACACATATATGAAATTTCAGCTCGCTCTCTCTTTCCGTTTTTGAGTTATCGTGTTGACGGGCGGACAGACACATTTGCGGAAATGGACTAATTAGGCCAGTTTATGTACACCTACACCAAAAATTTTCAACCGTTACAAAAACGGAACTAAACTTAATTTGCTCTGGTATATATTATATACCGGGTATAAAAATTATATCTAACCATAGGTACCTATGAATTTTCAACCAGTTTTATTGAATGAAATTTCAACTTCTTTAAGACCCATGAGATTCTAAAAAATTTTCATTTTAGAACATGTATTTTCAAAAAATTCATGTTATGTTTTTTAAAAATAATTTTTTAAAACACTGTAGTTTAATTAATGTTTTATGGGTTAAATGTTAATTGATACGAAGAATGTCAATTTCTATAATAATTGACCTTATTGTTATAATATTAGAAAATACAACACTCTTATTCTCGAAATAGAATGTATAGTTATATTGCGTATACTTTTAATAAAATCAGTTTAGATTAATTTTAAGTCTTAGATTCTTTTTCAAATTAACCTAGATTTTATTTCTAATAACGCTTTTTTCAATTTTTTCTAGCTCGTTCACATCAACCACTACAACATCAACAAACAGCAACAACAATAGTAATTTAACATGGTTGCAACGTCAACAACAGAAATTAAAAGAGCGTCGTGAAATACAATTACGTGAAGAACGACAACCACATGAAACACGTTTAATATCCGAGTTACGTTCATCCATACAAAATACATCGACACATCGACATATGCGTCCAACGGCAAGTCATCGTTTAGATGGCTATACAAGTGATACAACAGCATTCGCCGATGATGATGATGATTTTACAATACCATTACATATAAATACACAAACAATTACGTCATCCACAACCAAAACACCACAATCATCGAGCGTGAATCAATCAAATATTATTAATAATACCTCATCGAATAATCCCATATCACCAATGTTACCAAATAGAACATCATCCAGGAAATATAATACCACAAATTCTAATGGAACACATTCACAAACTACTAGTATCAATCAATCGTCAACATTGGGTCGGCAAGAACGTCCATTTGTTGCTATAAAACGTGCACACGAGCAAAAGGTAGGTCAATATGAGGAAACGAAAATTTTAAGACATTGATCCTCGTTTATAACGCTCTAATTACAAAAATCGAATTCTTTCTTATTATTTCCATATATTCCTTTAAATTTGGCTGAGTTTCTTTTACATAATTTCCCAAATCGAAAAAAATGCCAGTTTACCTGTACCTGCAACCGGTCTAGACATTGAGGATAGATATAAATGTAAAGGCTTAATTTTGATTAGTAAAAAGCCATCGTTATAATTATTACTAAATTATTTAGTATTTTGCAAACTGATAAATGAAATTTTTTTATGAATTGCCTTATTTTACCAAGACTTTAAATGTTATCACGCCAGAATCGCCATTTATCTTCTCCTATCAGTTGTATAATACACCCAATCATACACATGCACTTGACTATGTAGCAAGTTGTACTTTGCAAGGTCTAAGAGTGGAGTTTACAAGCAGAGTTATTTATTTCTAGAGTGTCTTACAATTTCTCTTAACATAATTCTAATACTCTAACCATAATTTATCTACCAAATTTCATATAATAATATAACAAAAACATTCATCCATTTTATTCCAGAGCTCAGATATATCACCATCTTCCAGTTTAGCATCAAATCCTATGGGACATATAATTCAACAACAACAACAGCGTACAGAATCACGTGGTGTTGATACAATTGATTCTGGATTATTATCAGTTGTTGAAAAACAGCAACAACAACAAGAACAACAACGCCACCATCAAAATTACAATGGAAATAATAATGGAAATCATACCAACGACCGTAGGGTGGTGGGTAATATTGACCACTCACATCATGATGCTTTAACTGATCTCATTGCTAGTTTAGCAAATGCATCATCCACTAGTACAGATAGACAAAGTGATAACAGTAGCGATTCCATCACTAACTCACCTGCATGGCATCCACAGGTAACACGCCAAATGAGACATGAGAAATAGAGAGAGAGACAAAACCATACATACATACATACATTTCATTTTTAATACAATTAATTTTGTGCACTAACCTAATTCTATTTTTATTTTAACATAAATATCATTCATGCAAGTTTCATCTACAATTGTCTGTCATTTTCTAAGAGTTTTATGTTTCTATTTATTTTCAAGCGTGGCTTAAAACCCAACATATCCTCTAGCATTTAAATAATTCCTGCACATGGAAGAATCTTTCATAATATCTGGTGGCAGAAAATATCAATACTTGTAGGATGTAAAACACATATGCGTTTCAAACATTCCAAGTTTCAAAAACATGACATTCAATACATATAATCATATAAAGCGATCTCTATTTATAAAGCTGAATTATAAAACCATTAATTACTTTGAAAAAGATAGATTGCAACGTCAGCGTGGTCATAAATGAACTATTGGGATGAATCAATTAAATATTGTATGCCTATGTTTATAAATTTTAGCCCAGCGTCAAAATAAGAAATTTTTCGTTTCAAAAGACATAGAATCCGAAAATCAAATAAAAAAATCAGTCCGCGCCCACCTTACATATTCGGTCGTTTTTCTGAAAAATTGTAGATCTAATTACGATACAAATTAATAGAAAGCTTTAAGTAAGAATCTTAAAATATTTGGATTAGGTTAAGAAATTTGGATCATAAAAATTTTAATTTTAAGGTGCCGTTAAAAATACCACTGATATTGAAATTGGGGGGAAATAGGGCGCAAAAAAGGCGCATGAATATATGCATACTTGTATGTACGTCACTTGCAGCGGTTTTATTTCAATAATGCACAACATAAACAAGTATGAAAAACTGCACATGAAATAAACTCAACATTTTGTATTCTATTTAATTAACTAATTAGCAACATTATTGAAATGTAGGCAAAATTAAAAACTATAAAATATATAATATATATTTAAGTCATCCCATTAGTTCTATTGATCGCTGATCTTGTTTCGCCTATAGAAGACTAGTAATGAGAAAAGGTTTTAAAATATGCTAGAAAATATTTATGTTTGTGTGCTTCCAAGTTTCCGCTTTGTATCATTAAAAAATTTTCAAATATGTATGAAAATATTAAATAAAAGTTTACAATAAAAATTTATAGTATCGTGAGGAATCATTCTCATCGTCATGGCGAACAACATCAGCTAGTGAAGCCGAAGGTAGTCCACCACCAACAAGCACATCGCCACGACCACAAACACCAGCATTTCCAGTACATCCACGAACACCATATTCCAATAATTCTGTACATTTTGATTTATCCCAAGGAGGTCTACCACCTAAAAGTCCTACAACCCAGCGGTAAGTTAAAACATTAATTTTTATATTTTCAATGAAATAATTAATGCTTTTTTATTTTTGAAATCAATACTAACAATAAATTATTATTTATATATAATTTTTATAGACGAATGAGTTATCCATCTTCAACAAGTCATAGACAATCTAAAAAATGGATTTCAGAATCACCTAGGTATGAGACGATGCCAGAATACAAAACACTGATTACATTCAATGGCATGATATAAATACCCTTAGTTAGATATCAATCAATTTCATCATAATTTATTTCTTATTTTATTTCAATTATTAAAGTGTATAATTAATCATTATCTTCTCTTATTATTTTTATATTTTTATACGCTAATTCATGTCTTAGATTGAAATCCATTCTTCTTATGAAATTCATTTTGTAAACCACTTTGTTGAATCTTCTATGCATGATTCGATATTCATTTGACATTTCAACAAACATAACCTATACAAAATTCATCAGAATAATTGTTCCTAGCTTTTAATACATACCTTTAAACTCTTTGTTTCATAATTCGTTTTAATTTGACTTTGATCAGTTTTCAACTAATTATATGATCATTCTTCGTTCCATCCATCTGATAAACTAAGGAACCAATGAAAACGCGTTATCATCTTCTGCGCACCTATACTCATAACTGAAAATAAATATCAAAATCACAGCCAAATTAAGCTAGAAACAGTTATTCTACTAGACTAAAGTTCCATATAATAGAGGCCGTCAAAATTTTGGATATCCTTTGAAATGGTGAATTTCATAATAGAATACTTTATGAATCACATACCTACAATATTTTCAACCGTGAATAAACACCGCTCTAGACGTTCTAGAGAGTCATTGAAAAAGATATCCAAATCCATTTTTGACACCGCTATTTTGGAAGACACCGATCTAAAAGCTAGAAACAGTTCTAGAGTATCATTCATAAAATCCTGTATCTTAGATACATTTAAACTCTCTAGTAACCAAAGGATAGTCAAACAAAAAATTTAAACATATAAATTTTTATGGGATAAATGATGGACTAATTGCCATTAATTGTGGCGTCCATTTGCATTCCTTGAAATTTGTAAAGCTTTTGAATGCAGAAATTGGTATTAGTATACTAAACAATTTTCTTTGATTTTTATAGCAAGGACATTTCACCATTAACAAATGGTAACACGACCGAATATTCTACGACAACACTTCATACAATAACACATGCGAATACGCCACAATCAGCGAACTCCAACTCCTACCATGAAAATATTTATCAACAACATAGTCCCAAGAGTCCAACATACAATGGATCGTCTTCACCAACTGTATATTATGGCCACTCAAGACGTTCGTCAATTCATTCAAATAGTGAACCACCACAAGAGGTTTCAGCAGCCCATGTAAAATTTGTACGTGATACATCAAAATTATGGTATAAACCAACAATTAGTCGTGAAGAAGCAATAAATTTATTACGTGATGCAGCGCCAGGCACATTTGTTGTACGTGATTCAAATTCATTTCCTGGTGCTTTTGGTATGGCGTTAAAAGTAGCCACACCACCACCAAATGTACAAAACAAATCTAATAATGGTGATGAATTAGTACGACATTTCTTAATTGAACCTACATCACGTGGTGTACGCCTAAAGGGATGTAGTAATGAACCTGTGTTTAGTTCGTTATCTGCGTTAGTGTATCAACATTCAGTGATGCCTTTAGCGTTGCCAAGTCGATTAGTATTACCTGAAGGTGATCCATCCAAGAGTTCAGACGCTTCGAATACGTTAACGACGGCACAACAATTATTACAACAAGGAGCTGCATGTAATGTTTTATATTTGTATACAGTTGATATGGAATCATTGACAGGCCCACAAGCTATTCGTAAAGCTGTACAACAATTATTTATGCAAAGGCCATTGCCTAAAGCGACTGTTGTACATTTTAAAGTGTCGGGGCAAGGAATAACGTTAACAGATAATAAACGAAAATTATTCTTTAGGCGGCATTATCCATATAATACAATCTCACATTGTGGTTTGGATCCAGACGATCATCGATGGAGTCATTCAAGTGACGAAACTGGAATGCCAATTAGTTCAAAGTAAGTCTCAACAATTTTTTTGTTTTTATAAAGATTGAAAACTTTCTACTAAGTCATAAGACTTAGTATTCTGAAAAACCTCTTTATTAAACCCATTTTTTGGTAAAACAGTTAAAACATTTGTAATTTTTGCCGAAGCTTATTTTACCTTAATAATGTGACTTAGTAACTAAATTGCTCAACACACAAAATATGAATGTAAGAACTTATATTGACCTGTATAAAAGTTTTCATCTGCCTTGACTTCTGTGGCTTCAAATCCTTCTAAACAAAGACTTATTCTAATTTTATCTAAATAATTTATTTTTTCTTGCAGTCGATGTTTTGGATTTGTTGCACGAAAACCAGCCAGCAGTAGTGTGGATAATCAATGTCACATATTTGCCGAATTAGAACCAGAACAACCAGCCACAGCAATCGTAAATTTTGTCTCAAAAGTAATGACACATTGTCAGGGTAAAGCAAATATAGTATAATGAATTTTTCAAATATTTTTAAATCAAAAAATTCATCAAACCTTAGTAATTAATTAAACACAACAAAAAATAATATTCTCAATTTAATAAAAATAATAAAATGGACAGACACAATCCCAGTGACTATTTATTAAGATTAGATTGGAGCTATTTAAGCCAGATCCTTTTTATTCCGGCTTTGATTTTTTTTTTTCAATTGTGCCAACCTTTATGCTTGTCATATAAAACAAAAATAAAAATTACTATATTATTTTTTTATAACTAGTCTTTAATAATAATTAATTGTTTCTAATAAATTTTTAATTGTATAACCAATTGTAAATAATTAAAGATATTTATTATTTAATTAATAATAAAAACAACACTAACGAACGAATTATCAATGACGAAATATAACAAAAAAACGAAATATTAATTTTTTTTTCTTAGTTGATTTTTTAATTTATTTTTGTTTGGTTTTAATAGGGAACCTTACGCAATTATCTCAAAAATTTTGGGTATTTATATGTTACTCGAATTACATACACACAATAATAATATAACATTGGCGCGTCTAGCGGATGAAACACTGACCCGTTATTTAAAGGTCAGTGGATGAAATTGGTAGTAAGATTCCCTATTCTTTTTATTTTTTGTGTATCGGTGAAGTGTCTCAAATATTTTTCATGAATATTTGCGATAGTCACATAATTTTTTTTATTTCTATCGAGATTGGACCAGACAAATCAACTTTGATAATTGCAAAATTTACATTTGACAAACTGGTCATGTTTTTGTGTAGTTTTTTTTATATTATTTATACAGGGATTACAACTTGATGACAATTATGAAAGAGACAATTTTAAGAGGAATATTTTTGGTAATTTCATAAAAAAAATGATCCAAAGACTCATTCCTATACTTTATTTTCACTAATTGATTAATTTTATAGTAACTATGTTCTAAAAATTGCTAAGTTTCAAACCAGAGGGAGCCTTATTAGTCGTTGTAAAATGTTTACAATAATTTTACCAATTTTTAATTTTAATTTTACACCCTGTATAATAAATATACATATTATATTATATAAAATAAAAAAATATATTTAGTATATGTATTTAATTTATGCTGTGTATCAGACAAATAATAATATTTTTGATAAATTATTTCTCATTTTTAATTATTATTATTCTTAATTTTTGTGTATTTATGGATCTTGTTAAGCAGCTACGCTATATTTTCAAACAAACCGGATAATCAAAGAATCAAATAGAAAAATAAAAGAAATATTATATATATGAATGTTTTCATTTTGTAGATTTCAAATTTTAATAATTATTAGTAAGTACAAAGAAGATATTTAATTTAAAATTAGTTGAAAAAAATATATTGCAAATACCCTGACAAATTGAACATGAAAATAGAATCACAAATAATATATTTAGTATTAACATTATATAGAAAAATAACTAAAACTCAAAAACGAAATTTATCTATCATATATGAAAGAAAATCAAAGAAAATGATTTATTGAAATTATATCGCAAATTGTAAAAAAAATATTATATATTATACATATAAATAGTTAATTATTATTAATTAATTTGAAAATATAAGAAAAATGTATTGAAAATATAACAAATAAAGAACTAATAATTTCAATTTTTTTTTTTTAATAATAAATCTTTAAAATCGATACAAAAACAATTTTCTCTTAAAAACTTCACATAAATTAGTCGATCGGGTCATTCTAAGATTGTGATTGCAAAAGTAGTTTGCTTTTTCGCAAAAAATGGAACAATTTGTATTCTACAATAATTCATTATTTTTAATATTTCTATTCTACAACGCACCCACAGGTAAGCTATAATATGTATTACAGGCTGATTAAAAAGCATAGGTATAAATTATCCGACCAAAAACATAAATGTAAGAAAGGGCCGAGTTTTCGGGAAAATCCTTAATGTAATAGTTCCTTCTTAAAAAGTGATGATATGAGAGTAAGGTCCGAGCTATTTACAAAGTAAATATCTCTAGACTTTACATAATAGTTCCTTCTTAAAAAGTGATGATATGGAAGAAAGGACCGAGCTATTTACAAAGTAAATAGCTCTAGACTTCAGATAATAGTTGCTCTTTGAAAAGTGATGATATCCCATTAAAGAGCCGAGCTATTTACATAGTAAATAGCTTGGTAAACTATTAACTAAAAAAATTAATGAGGGATAAATTTATTAAATGTAAGAAAAAATTTTGTTCAAATTTATTTCATAAGTTTTCTCTTAGTATGATTTTAAAATTTTATAACGCGGCAAGTTTTAAAATATTTGAAATCATCAGAAAAAAAAACTTGCCGCGTTATATAAAATTTTAAAATCATACTAAGAGAAAACTTATGAAATAAATTTGAACAAAATTTTTTCTTACATTTAATAAATTTATCCCTCATTAATTTTTTTAGTTAATAGTTTACCAAGCTATTTACTATGTAAATAGCTCGGCTCTTTAATGGGATATCATCACTTTTCAAAGAGCAACTATTATCTGAAGTCTAGAGCTATTTACTTTGTAAATAGCTCGGTCCTTTCTTCCATATCATCACTTTTTAAGAAGGAACTATTATGTAAAGTCTAGAGATATTTACTTTGTAAATAGCTCGGTCCTTACTCTCATATCATCACTTTTTAAGAAGGAACTATTACATTAAGGATTTTCCCGAAAACTCGGCCCTTTCTTACATTTATGTTTTTGGTCGGATATCAATCATTTTTGAAAGGCTTAAATATACGAAGCCGAAGGCATCGCACAAAATGCGTAGCGTTTTGTTTCTCTTCGCATATGCTTCGCGTATGCTACGCGTTTCTTTCGCTTCGCGATACTTTACTCATTTTAGATTCACATTTACAAAGGAGACCGCTTCGCGTTATATTACGTCAACTGGCTCTGCTCGCTTTCTGAAGGGCTAAGACATCAATATAGTATGGTTTTAGTATAATATTGGGGACAATGGGAAATCAAACCCTTTAAAACAAAAAATTCAAAATCGATTCATAAATGACGGAGTGCTGAGGTAACACGCATTAAAAATTGTCCTGCAATTTTTGTGTTTTTATTAATAAAACAATTAAATGTGTAACACTTGTATGTGTAACACTTGTATACCTTACATATATGAGATTCTGTACAGTATGTTTTTATTAAAATTTTATAACGCGGCAAGTTAATTTTTCTGATGATTTCAAATATTTTTAAACTTGCCGCGTTATAAAATTTTAAAAACATACTAAGGGAAAACTTACGACATAAATTTCAACCAAATTTTTTCTTACACTTAATTAATTTACCCCTCATTTATTTTTTTAATAAATAGTTTACCGAGCTGTTTAGCTTGTAAATAGCTCGAAACTTTATGGGATATCATCACTTTTTAAGGAACAGCTATTATTTGAAGTCTAGAGCTATTTACTTTGTTAATAGCTCGGTCTTTTCTCGTATATCATCACTTTTTAAGGAGCAACTATTATATGAAGTCTGGATCTATTTACTTTGTAAATAGCTCGGTCCTTTATCCCATATCATCACTTATTAAAAAGCAACTATTTTATTAAGATTTTCTCGAAAACTTACCTTTCTTACAAACGGAAAATTTAACAATTTTAATTGTAATTAAAATAACATATGAAGCATATATCGATTTGATTTGTTGACAAGGTTACCGCCTCCTTTTTGATTAGATAGACATTTAGTATTTAAATAAGAATAGCTAAATTAATATATCAGTATGTTTTAATACTCCAAATAGAAAACATTGATTGTTTTATTGTATTGTTACAATGTAACTTTTTTTAAGTAAACAAGTTTAAAAATAAACAAGTTTATTTTCAATTAGCAATTCGTAATGATGAAAAGAATTAAATAAATTATCTGTTGTAACAATTGCTCAAGGCGGTATATTACCAAATATTCAAGCAGTGTTATTGCCAAAGACAACTGAAAAGAAAGCATAAATTTTATACATTGGATTATTGATAATAATATTCATCGATCATATATCATAGGCCTTTTATTAAAACGCCACAAATTAATGTGAAATAAGAGTGATATATTTTTTATTAAAATAACTATATAAAATTTAGTATATATAAGATGTTATTTGATTTGTTTCGATTATGACTTCTAAACTAATCGTTTATTACAGATAATTGATTATCAACGTTATAGTCTTTGAAGAAATGACTTGACCCGTTGGCTCCACTTCACAAAAAAAAATTCGTTACGCAGGAGCTGCGTCAACTTAGCGAATTTCCTTAGAATACATAAATCACTCTCTAGCGGTCATATTTTTAGTCTGATCAAAATGCCTTAAGGCAGTTTAAGGGGTGTTTTTCCCATTTTCGGAGGTTTGCGTTATAGGTAAAAAAATTTTTCAAAGTGTTCTGTTAACTTGACTTTATTTCGGGTCGATTGGTCAAAATTCCATCATTTCATCATATATAGAACTGAAAAACGTAATTTTGGGGGGTGTTTTTTCAATTTTTCGGGAGTTTGCAAAAAAATATATTAAGTTTTTCGAAATAACTTCCTAATTTGTAGCTATTAAGCGTCGATTGCAAAAAACTGCATCTTGTTGTATGTATAGAACAAAAAGGTTGGTTTTGGGGGTGTTTTTACCAAGTTCGAAGGGTTGTGATGGAAAAAAACTGATCTTTCTATCATGAATAGAAGTAAAAAGGTAAGTTTTAGGGATGTTTTTCCCATTTTCGGTGTGGTTGCGATGTAGGTAATGAAATTTTTCAAAATATTCTGTTAATTTTGACGTTATTTCGGGTCGATTAGTGAAAATTCAAACTTTATAGCATTTATAGAACAGAAAAACATAATTTTGGAGGATGTTTTTCCAATTTTCCGAGGCTTCCGTTGCTTAACTTTTAAAATCAACGCATACTGCTGTATTCAAATTGCAATGTCTATTTCTATATGGTATAAAAATTAATAGGTATATATGATATATCGTTTTCTACATCGTAGTTTGCGTTGAACTAGTCTTAAAACAAAAAAATGTTAAATTTTCCACTTTTCCGATACAAATTTCCAGTTTTCGCAATTTTCCCGTCGGTTTGGGTACTACAGCTATCTACATGCCCAATATCAACTTTACAGCATATCTGGAAGTAGCTCATAATTTTGATATCTAATACTTAAGTTTTTAAGGCGTTCCCGCGAATTTTGCATTTTTGAAGTGAAATAACTTTTTAACGGTTAATTCGTTAACGTTGATTGAAAACATTGGTTCTTATAATTCCGTAAAGTATCTATATTCGAAATATCAACCCTGTAGCTCTTTCCGTTCAAAAGATACAGCACCCAAAAAATGAGCCTAAATTAAGGTGTAGTAATAACACTGTAGTGAAAAGTCCGAAAGTCTCCCTTAAATCTCGGCCTTGCGCACTACCGTGCTCTAGATAAAATACCCCGACATACTCTCTTTTGGTTTATTTTAATATTCGTCTATCGTAGGAAGTACAGTCGGCTATTATGAGTGGTAATCACAAAGGCGGACTGAGACTACATTGTAATCAGAACCGCTTCAACTAGCCAAGGTACTAAATTTTGCTTCAATGCGCCTGCGTGGTGTTTATGTGTAAAATAGTATGCGTGACTGTCACATGTAAAGTTTTTACACACATAAATGCCATAAGGATGCTCTATTCAATTGAATAGAGATCAATGTTTTTTTCCTATCGAAATTCAGAGTTATCAGATTGGGATACTTATCGCAAATTGGACAATTTTTCTTACTCATCTGCTACTATAAATAAAAATTGGGCTATTTTTACAATTTTTGGAAAATTTCTACTATTTATTCATTTCAACACGAAGTAAGTTAAGAATATTTATTTTATATTTTTTACAATTCCTCTATTGTTTTAGTATTGATTTTTAAATTACGCAGTATACATTAAATCGTATTCTTATTGGCTGATAAAGATTGAACTATATAATTATCAATAGGATAATATTGAACTTAAAAATGTACTAACCTCTAGAGTTCAGAGTAAAAATGATTAGGCGATTTGTCAGAATATCTCGCTACTTTGATGGGTAGTGTAGCTTGGGGAAAAATGTTCTGAGAACTCTGTTGAAGTTTGACAATGCATTCGGCTTTTGTCGCAACAACAACACCGTATGATGGTCTCCGTAAAATTTTATTTCAAGAACGGAGAACGAAAAAAAAAAACAAGTAAATAATTTCAAGTAAATAATTTTTATTATTTGAGCTACATATTTTAGAAATAAGAATCGATTTTTTCACGATCGTATTGAAAATAATATTTTTTTCTATCATAAAATTATTCAATACAAAAAGTTAAAAAAAATCGACTCGTAAAAATATATTTTTGTATAGTTTTTCTTAAAATACCACCATTATATAACTTTTCCCACAAATCACATGGTTATTCCAAATTATTTCGACCAAATCGCATATGACCATAATCATCAAAACGATCTTCACGTTTGCCAAATCGCATGTGTCCATAATCATCAAATTGTCGTTTACTAACATCTGCACCAAAACCACCATCTCCATCATCATCAATTAAAATATCAATATTATCATTTGGATGTAATCGTAGATATTTATTATTTAATCGATTTGCTGATATTGTATGGTATCTGGATGTAAGATGACCTCCACCTATGCCCGATGGGTTGTCAATTGTTTTTATAAGTGTATGTTCTAATGTAGGTGCTGCTGCTACTGTATTCGCTTCACGATACGATATTAATATATATATAATTATCGTTAAAACTGTGCTGGTTGGTATTCCGTGATAACCCATTCTAAAAACAAGAAAAATAACAAGTTAAGTTAGGTTTTAGCAGCTGTATTACTTGGATATGCTCAATTCTTGATCAGTGCGTGTACTATTTATTTTACTAGCATACATGCATAACTTTATAAAAACATGACTTGTGTTTGTATATTCGTATATATGCATGCTTCTGGAATCTACAAGTAATTAAAGATGTTTGAGATGAAATTGTGGCAAAACTATTGAATAAGTGAAAAATATTAAAACGTTTTCAAAATTTACCAATTCCTAAATAAACTATTTGTATTGTATAAATACAAATTTCAAGTACGAATAGTCATCACCCGTATGAATTAGCTAGTCGTAATTATTGTCCGGGAAAATAGTTGCAAGTTAAGTGCGTGTCTCATAATTGATCTATGAACTAGGGCAAATTTGGAAATATAATTTCAAAAAATTTACTTTATTTCAAGGAGAGTTTCTTTTTGTATATATTTTGATAATCTTTATTATAACTCATTTCGAGTCTGTACTTTGCCCCACAGATGTCTCTGGCATGAAATACTTTTCTTTTGTTCGAAAAGTCCAAATAATTAATTTAAATAACTCAATTATTGAAAGAAATCATTTAAAAACATTATTATTGAAATGAGCTCCCATCTCAAACTAATTCGGCCACCCTAGAGGTATTTAAAGAATATTAAATTGTAAATTCAAGGTATGATTTCATTTCCTGCACCATCAGTTGCTGAGGTGTAGAAAACGTCCTGGGCATGTTCAACGTAGAATTAGCAAATAAAATGATTTTTTGAAACGCATTTATATGGAAGATCACAAAAACGGCTATAAATTTAATTCGGAATTTTCTGTCAACTTTAGTAACAAATAGTAAAGTATTTATAGAAAATTTCAAGTTGATCGAATATTGGGCGATTTTGAAAAGTATACTACACCCGCAACTTACAACATACGACAATTTGAAATCTTCTCTAGAGGACCCAAAAGAGAACAATGACAAGCGATTTTAGCTACCTCTTCGTCGACTTCTTAACAATCGATTAACTGAGAGCAATTGAAACTTTATAAAAATTTAAAAGTGTGGCGAAATTTCCAATTACTGCTTCAAACTACTTAAAATTAATTAATTAATTCTTAAATTAATCCCAAAGAATTAATAATTAATTACTGCTTAAATTTATTGATTCCTTCGAGAAGAATATAAAAATCTCTAAAGTCTTACCTTTTATTAGTTGTAACTCCAAATTGTTAAAATAATTGCCCAAACGAAATTCAATTTAATACATCTGGTAAATATCTTGAAAAAATTTTCTGTCAATAAAAAACTATTAACATTATTTTCAACTGATTAACATTGCTTCTGTATTATGTTATGCAACTTTCATTAAACTGTTCGTGAATAATGAATTTATAGATTCAATGAATTTCAAATAAAATAAAATTGTAAAATATACTCAAGATCTAATAAAGTCTAAATGATAAAATTTTAAACGATTATTTCTACATAGATAACGATTGTTTTGTGAAAATTTGAGATAGTTTCAGCTGGTCCTTTTTGAAATAATTCAGATTTTATACATCCAATGTTAGGAAAATTTCCATGTTTAAAGGATCCAATAAAAAAAAGTTGAGTCTCACAGGTTTCACACTTTTGTAGGAAATAAATACTCTATACAAAAATCCCAAACCATAAAAATTGACGATGCTCGTATTAATTTTTCCTATAAAATTAATTAAATTTCAAAAAAGGCGATTTTCGTTATTCTTTTATTTATATTTCGTTATTCGTTATTGTTTACTATAACTTTATATGGTTTTTAAAGTCATCAATAGCAGTGTCGTTATTGCGTCGTTATTGCTAAAAACAAACGCGTTACGATTGTCGTTACTGGTTTTATATCGTAACGATAACCGTAACGCGTTTCTTTTAGAACACGCATCTATAGAAAAAGCCGCTCAAAAATAAAATATACTAAATATACTTAGTACAATTTTGTGTAAAACATTTTTTTTAAATAAATTATGTCAGCGTCATTTTAATCTGAAACTTGCCGATTTTAAATGGATTGACCTATTGTATTATATGATACTTGATTTTCTGACCGCAAATTATTTAATTATTCCATAATTCCATATTTAACATACATCGTTACCACTATTTTGACATATGAATGAAACAAACGATGTGGTGGTGCGTTCGGTCTTTGTTGTACAAAATCCGAACACATTGTATAAAAATATACCGTCTTTGTGATTGCATAATTTTATCAATCTGTTTCGCAAGCACGTGCATGAATTTCGGAATAGCAATTACATGGATTTGGAGTATGAAAATGCCGTTCGTTTTGACATTATAAGTACGTTTACGTATCAGTGAGCATCAATATTCAATATGGCGGTTGAAAACAGTTTAGATGTTTTCCAAGCAATAGAATGGTTGTTTGAGTGACTTCAAAAGCCCCAAAAACAAAACCTCATAAACTGACAATTTGAAACAGTATGTCGATAATTCAGATTTTTTCCTCATAAGAGTTAGTATGTTTTCTGGGTTTTTTGTTTATTCAGAAAAAAAAAGATCAAAACATTCAAAAAAATTAAAAAATGCAATGGAATATACTAAAAAAAATTCGGTACCTACACATGATAAATAAACAAACGCCTATACAGTGTTCGTTTTGAAAGTTAGTACGATTGGCACTTACGCTTTCGCTGCCCTTCCTCAGTAAAGAAAGCGTCTGTGAACGTGGAGTCTATCGTGGAACTCAATCATTAACGTACGCTTTGTCAGCATATACGCTTGGTTAAAACGTATACACTCTGTATATACTACATTATTTAACAAACAAACAAAAGCTTTAAATAAATAAATAAATTACTAAAAACCCTTTGCAATACCTCAAAGTTTTAATGATAGTTGCATAATTTTCAACAATTACAGCACTAACCTTAACAACAATAGTAAAAAACACACAATAACTTTCTTCTAGATAAAATGACTAAATAATAAACATTTCTATTGTGCTATCCCTTATATATGGTTACAACTTATTGGCATTAAATCCCATGGGAGCTTAATATGCGATAAAGATGCTTACCCGCATACTAAGAAATTAGAATAACATACATAATCCAATCATGTCGAAAATGAAAATTTTCATTCTTATCATAGATGATTTTACTGTTTAATATACAATTTTTCATATGCAATTATAAAACATTATGTCAGTGGTTGTCAATTTCAATTTTCTTTCAATTTAAATAATTTGACAAGAAGTTTAAAACATGATAAATTGAATTGAAGAATCTAAGAACATTAGTTAAATTTGCCTTCAATTTGCAAAAATAATTGGTTCTGCACTATCAGAGACGACGCGAAACGGTAAGCTATTCATTGCATATAGAGGTGTATAAAAGAATGGGACTCTAGCGTTAAAATTTAAATAAACCACATGTAGAATGTATGAAGAACAATATTAGAAATGGTCAGCAGATAAATTTAGAAATAATTAATTTCCTAAAACTGTACACATGTAAAGTTTTTCCTACTTCCCTCTCAAACCCAATTAACAAACTAGGCCCGCTCAAAACAAATTTCATCCCAATCGAATCGGACAAAAGGATATGTAAGATGTTTATATAAAAAAAAATATATATATATATATATATATATATATATATATATATATATATATATATATATATATATATATGAATTGAGAAGGCAAAATTTTGAAATGTCTTGGTCGGACGTTTAAAATGAATTTGATTTTCGTACTGTTTGGGTCAAAATTAGCCTAAAAAATGATTATTATTAAAATTTTCTTCACTTTTTTCACATTTTTCCCAAGGGATCCGATAAAAAAATCGCTAAAATTGGAGGCAAATTTTTGTCCCCGATTTTGATATAAACTTGGTTTAAAGCTAATTTGGATCTAGCGAAAACAATGGCGTTAGTTAAAATACGATACGATTAACGGTTTTCAAAGTATCGGACCCATAGTGCTAAAATTCCAGACTGCATGAATTGAGAAGGCAAAATTTTGAAAAGTGTTAGTCGGACGTTAAAATGAACCTGATTTTCGTACTGTTTGGATCAAAATTAGCCTAGAAAATGATTATATTAAAATGGAGAAGAAAAATTTTCTTAACTTTTTTCTCATTTTTTCCAAGGGGGTACCCCTTAAAAAAATCGCTAAAATTGGAGGAAAATTTTATGTCCTCGATTTTGATAAAAACTTGGTTTTAACCTAATTTGGACTTAGCGAAAACAATGGCGTTGGTTAAAATACGATACGATTAACGGTTTTCAAAGTATCAGACCCATAGTGATTTGAATGATTTGACTGTTTGGATCAAAATTAGCCTAGAAAATGATTATTATTAAAATGGAGAAGAAAAATTTACTTCACTTTTTTCACATTTTTTTTTCATGAAAACCTCTGAATTTGAAAATTTTAAAAAATGTAAAAGCCAAACAAAGAAAAAAACAATTCGTTTTGCCCGCCGGCTATCCAGAGATTTAAATTGATATCCCACAAAACGAATACGGAATCTCGAAAATAAGCTGGTAATAACATTTATGTATGTTAAATAAAAAAATGATTAACTTTATACAATTTTCAATGTGTGAATAAAGACTAATGAGATTGTTTCAATTTTAATTTATAAAGAACAAATATCTGACCTATTTTTTATCAGAAACTTGTGTGAACAGTTACAGTCATTTTTGGAGGCGGTTATGTGAATTTCTCTATGCTGACACCGACTCCAAAAATAACAATAATTGTACATATATAATTTTTTGCTTAGGTGAACTAAAATTGGCACAAGAATATGCAATTATTTTTTTACTTTTTAGTGCGTTTTTTGTTATAGAATATTTGATTTTTGAAGTCGGGTTTCCATTTTGTTAAAATAGGGTTTATTAAACATATATACAGGCTGTTTCAATTTTAAAGAATAGTATATTGATAAAGTTACACATGACGTCATATTCCAAAATGGCTGCTTTAGTCAGACTACATTTTAATAGATTCATTAACAAAATAATAATTTTTTGTTTATTCTATTAACATAATCCTAGAAACGCATATGTAACTGTTACAGTTAATCCCGACTACTATGTTTCTAATTATTGCCATCAGATGTCATAGTCCTAAGGAACAAACACCATATTTTGTCAACACAGAAATGAGCAATTTAGTATTATTTCGTTTCGATTGTATCGTTAATTAGAACAAAAATTTTAATTACATTTTAAATTTAAAACAAATTACATAAAGTTTAAATGTAATCATGACTAAACAACGAAAAAATGTATAATGATAACTGGTTTATACACCAGAAACCAAAAAAGGTAGGTTTATGTCACAGCTTTAATTTAACAAATGGCTAAAAGATGGATTCTATAAAATTTCGATGACATTAAATTCAGCATGAATATAGAATTGTATTCTTTGATATAGATTATAGACAAAGTAGATACCACACAATTGTAGATACTTCAAAATAAATATTGTGCTTATGGTCAAGTAAACTCATTTTATCGCGTTATATTGTTCTAAACTACTAAAGTTTAATTATTTAAAGTTTAAACAATCGTTTTATTTGCAAACTTTAAATATTGTTTCCTAAACCTTTAAGAATGGATTGGTTAAGTGTGCCAATATTTTAAAATCGTCTTTTTCTGTATGATGTCAAATTCAAAATGTTTGATCAAGATGATGATTTTGACATCGATGAGGTAAAATTAAAAAAAAAATGTTTATTACTTATTAATAACCTATTATGTTTCAGGATTTTTTAAGTACAGCTATCTCGAATGATATTATTAGCTCAACACCGCTTTCTGATGGCACAAACTTTTTATTCCGAAAAAGTACTCTCGACAACGTACCATTGCCTGAAAAACCAACCAACCAAGTTAAAAATACAACTAAACAATTACCTACAAATATATTTTGTAATGATGAGTTAACAGATGATAGCTTTAGTTTAGACTCAGAAAATCAACAGAAACCTTCTTCTCAAGGCAATAAACGTACATTTTCTGAATTAATAAACAGTGAAAATACAAATCAATTTCACATTAATGCTAAATTACAAAAATTTGCATTCAGTCCAATTAAAAGACCTGTTGAAAATTTAATAGAAATACTACAAAATGATAGAGCTCCCAATACAAAGAAAAATTTGCACGAATTTCAAAATAAACAGACTGAATCAAGTTACGATACTACTACAAGATTTCTTGAAAAGAAAAGTGAGCTAAATAGAGACACTAACACAAAATTAAAGCAATTAACAAGCAGTGAACAAAATATTCACATTAACAGGACATCGATCGTAAATCAATTGAATTCAAAAACAACGCTTGTTCAAAAACGTAAATTTCCTGGACCTGCAGGTTTATTACCAGAAATTAATAATATTAAAGAAACAACGAATTTGAAACTACCCGATTTAGAAGACGAAACAGTGTCAAATATAACAATATTGGTAAGAAAATTTCGCCAATCTTTCTATTTGGTATTTCTTTACAAGTATTTTGTTGAGATTAAGTTTAAAAGATACAATTTTTCATTGATTAATAAGTCTGATAAATTATAATTGTTCAAATATCCATGGCTATAGTTTTCCCATATTAATATTTATGATTGTAGGTACCAATTTGCTCACAAAATAGCGAAAATCTATTCTCTAAAGGACCATGGCAACAAATGTTAAATGATTATGGATCACCGGTTTCGAATTCATTACCAGGAAAATATACAATTTCCTGGTTAAAATCCACAGCTAATATAAGACAACTAATTCAACAGAAATCTCCATTTTTAGCAGCAATTATTGATTCTATTAATGATAATTTTAATGTGAAATTAAAAGATCAAACTGGTAAATTGATTTTTCTAAATATACATATTTCGTATAAGTTAACCGGTAAATTTTGTTCTAGGGGAAATCGATGGGGTTATAGAGAAAGAAGTATGGGATTCATATGGAGATGTTTTAAACGTAGGATCTGTATTAGTATTGCGACAAGTCGGTGTATTAACCTTCTCAGCAAAAAGACATTATTTAAATATAACTGCGAATACAATCGTTATTATTTATTCAAATAACGAAGAAAGTTTAACTGTTGATATTACTAAGGGTGTACATTACGTAAACGCTGTAGATTTTACCAATTCGATAAGTTATATTCGTGAACAGAATCGACAAAATAATTTTACTATGAAAAGTGTAAAAAACGCAACAAATAAACCAAGTTTTTCACATTGTGTGAGTAACTCGAATAGTAGTAGTTCATCCATTAAGGATTTATTAAGCTCAAATTGCATGCCACCATATTTAAAACGAAATAATTTTGTCCCATATTCTACAAATCCAAATTCGATGAAATCTAATATTGTTGAATCGAAAGTGAATCAAAACCCTCAACAGTCGCCCTCGTCCCTGGTAATTACTCCAAATAAAAAATTTAATTTTGCTAAGTCAAAATTTAGTCCGAAGAATGATTCAGTTAAAACCAATCAAAACACTAAAATTGATGCGAACAAAGAAGATAATTCAGATATGGAATCTATCATAAGTAGTACATTTAATGGAATTGATGCAGATTCTTTTTTCGATGATTTTTGATTGTGATTTTTGATGTTATTACAAGGAATGTCATCAAGTCAAATTGCACAAATTCTATGATCGAATGTTTAATTCGAATCAATGGATGTGTGCTAAAACAGGAGATGATTTTGTAATTTTATTTGAATTTTTTTTATAATTTTTCAATATATGAATAAAAAATATTTTTGCAAAATTAATTTTATTTTCTTTCTTTTATTTTTATTAGATTTCAAATTTAAATTTATTTTTATTAAATTAAATGTAAAAAAATGCTAATCTGGGATTCTCACTTTCCACTTGTCTGTGATTCTCAACAAAACGGATTTCTAAACTAATTTTATTGGGTTTTTTTTTGTCTAACCAATACTCTTCGTTTTATCGGAAGTAACAGAGCGTCGTTATCGCTAAATAACCAAATAATATATATATATATATATATATATATATACATATATATATATATGGCAATTAATTTAAAATTATACACTTCCTGTTTTATATCAAATAACAGTATGATAAACGCATGGATAAATACGAATTGGTTCTTAACTTATTAAATTAATAAAACAAGTAAAATGCCAAATAATTCATTCTAAAATGTCAATAATATTTTGTTTATCAGTGAAGAAAATAATAAACTTGAATATCAATTATATTCTGAAGCAATAATTAAAGAAAAAATGCTAGAAGACACTGTAACACTGGACAGTGAACGACATGTGAATAATACTTTATTTATCAGTGAAGAAAATATGAAACTTGAAAAACAATTACATTCCGAAGCAATAATGAAAGAAGAAATGCTAGAAGACACTGTTACACTGGACAGTGAACGAAATGTGAATAATACTTTGTTTATCAGTGAAGAAAATATGAAACTTGAAAAACAATTACATTCCGAAGCAATAATTAAAGAAGAAATTCTAGAAGGCACTGTTACGCTGGACAGTGAACGACATGTGAATAATACTTTGTTTATCAGTGAAGAAAATATGAAACTTGAAAAACAATTACATTCCGAAACAATAAGTAAAGAAGAAATTCTACAAGACACTGTTACGCTGGACAGTGAACGACATGTGAATAATACTTTGTTTATCAGTGAAGAAAATATGAAACTTGAAAAACAATTACATTCCGAAGCAATAATGAAAGAAGAAATACTAGAAGACACTGTTACACTGGACAGTGAACGAAATGTGAATAATACTTTGTTTATCAGTGAAGAAAATATGAAACTTGAAAAACAATTACATTCCGAAGTAATAATTAAAGACGAAATACTAGAAGACGCTGTTACACTGGACCATGAACGAACTCTTTCAAAGAAACACCAACTACTTACAGATATCATAAATAATAAAGAAGAAATATTAGAAGATAATGTTATAGGGCATCAAACAATTCCTACCGGAGACAAAAAATTTTCATGTGATATTTGTAGTAAAACATATGTCCAAGGATCCAGTTTAATTAGACATCAACAACTTCACACTGGGGAAAAACGTTTTTCATGCGATGTTTGTAATAAAACATTTGCACAAAAACGCTATTTAGTTTCACATGAAAAAATTCACACTGGGCACAAACCGTATTCATGTGATGGTTGTATTAAAAAATTTACCAAACACAGCGAATTACTTCTACATAAGCGAATTCATACTGGCGAAAAACCTTTTTCATGTGATATTTGTAGTAAAATATTTGGCCAACATTCCAGTTTAAATAGACATCAACTACTCCACACTGGAGAAAAACGATTTTCATGTAATTTTTGTAATAAAATATTTGCACAAAAACATAATTTAGTTGCACATGAACGTATTCACTCTAGAGAAAAACCTTTTTCATGTGATAAAACATTTAGAAACAAACACTGTTTAGTTGTACATGAACGAGTGCAAACTAGAAAAACACCTTTTCAATGTGATGTTTGTGGTAAGACATTTACCCAGCACACTGATTTAGTGAGACATCAACGAGTTCACACTGGAGAAAAACCTTTCTCATGTGATGTTTGTAATAAAACATTTACTAGACGCTTCGTTTTGGTTTGTCATAAACGACTTCATACTGGGGAAAAACCTTTTTCATGTGATATTTGTGGTAAAACATTTTCTCAACGCATCGCCATAGTCAATCACGAAAGACTACACTCTGGAAAAAAACCTTTTTCATGTGATATCTGTAGTGAAACATTTGCCCAACGCTTCTGTTTAGTTAGACATCAACTACTTCACACTGGGGAAAAACGTTTTTCGTGTTTTGTTTGTAATAAAAGATTTGCACTAAAACACCATTTAGTTGCACATGAACGACTTCATACTGGGGAAAAACCTTTCTCATGTGACGTTTGTAGTAAAATATTTCGCCATCGTAATAGTTTAGTTAATCATCAACGACTTCACATTGGACAAAAACCTTTTGTACTTGATGTTTGTCCAGAAAAGGTTTAAATTAAACAAATTAATTCACACACAAAAAAGTCATGAAACAGGAAATCATTGTATCATTTTTTTCTAATTTAATACAATTGTTAAAAAGAACTATTTGAGTAACTATTTCAGTCCTTGGCGTATTATATTAAATACTAAAATATACTAAATTAAAATTATTCTTGCATTGGTTTGTAATTGTATTATGTAAATAATAATGGGGTTTAACGTCCGTTTTTGATACACGACGGTCTATAACAGAGGCCACCCACATCATTATTTTTCAACCTTTATTAATTTTTACTTTACATTTTTATGTTGTGAGTGTAGGATCAGGAAATCGTATGCAGAGTGGGAATTGGTAGGTGTGCGGCTGCAGCTGACTTTGATAGGAACTATCCCGATATTCATCTGGAGTTCGTGAAGGGAAACTTCGTTCTCGTCCATACGCCGGCAGTTTAGTCAATCAACCGCCCCATTAATTTTTAATTGATAAATTATCGGTGTCGGGATTTGAACCCATAACCTCCCAGCTCCAAGTAGACCCAACGAATTAACAAGCGCGGCTACTTGGCTGGTATATTGTATTATATGTGGATAAAGTTCAATTGAGACTCAACAGCGTGTTTTGGTTATTCAGAAAAGCATACCGTCCTTCACCTTTATCCCCAATAATTCCAATTTTATCTTTGTTTATAGAAAAACCAGGAATATTAAAAAAAATTCATTTGGGATTATACTTGTTTTTATCCTGTTTCACAAGCTATTAATATTTTGTTTTGAATTTAATGAATTTTCATACAACGTTAATCGGTTTCAGTGAGGAACAAATTATCTGTGTAACCTAACACTGGCCTCTTCTAAATAAGGTCAGTGAACCTTAAAACTATTAACGGAATATTATTTCTTAATTTCTCTGCTGTTAATAAAATAAAGCATAAAAATACTCCGAAGTAAAAACAAAAAAGTGCAACCTCAGTTTTCCAATAATAATAGTATTTAAGAAGAAAGCTTTAATGTACTCTTAGTTGTATTTTTTGTGAGCGCTTACACACTTTCAGCGTCATCAAGCGGTGTTTTTAGTGTTCAACTTGACGCTGTGTATGCTGACAATGCATACAACAATGTATGCAACAATGGTTGAGTTCAAACCACTGACCTCCACCATTCCACATAATCAAAGAATACAATTGTATTCTTTGACATAACTCAAACGGTAGACTCACATCACGCTCATAGACGCTTATCCGTCGAGGTAGGACAGCAAAAGTGTGAGCGCCAAATTGTACTAACTTTCAAAACTATTGCTTTTGTTTATTTACCTGTCATATCACTGACCTCCATCCGTCTTATGAAATAGTGGAGGTCAGCGTGTCATATGCACAGTGGATGAAGAATTTCAATAACTTTATCCTTGCAGTTGCCTTCAAATAAAAGATTTTTTGGCATTTGAAAGTTCTAGTTTTGTATTGAGCTTAACCTAAAAGAAATGTTTCCGATAAGTGTTTGTAATGCGAAAATTCATGCGTGAAAAGTAGAAATGAAAATTTATTGATATATGTTTAAACAAAAGTGACAAGAAATTTAATAAAATTTTAAATATTAACAAAATTGTACAAAAATCTTTATTTTAATGATTTTTGACCGAATGGCCCAACTTATATCATTGGAAACTCTGTGATTAAAACGTGCGAAAGTAAAACTGTGTGAAATTAATAAAAAAATAAAGAAAATGTCAAATAATTCATTACACGATATCAATAATTCTTTGATAATCAGCGAAGAAAATATTAAACATGAACAAGAACTACATTCCGTAATAATTAAAAAAGAAATATTAGAAGATGATGTACCAGTGGACCAGGTAGAAATTCCTGAAAACCAAGATTTGATCACCGAATATAAAAATACTGAAGTTGAACAAAAACTTCATACAGAGTTCGTAATAGTAAAAGAAGAAATATTCGAGGAAAATGTTGTAGAATATCAGCAACAAACTGAAGACAAACCTTTTTCATGTGATATTTGTAATAAAACATTTACATACCAAAGGAGTTTAGTTAGACATAAACGAATTCACTCTGGAGTAAAACCTTTTTGTTGTGATGTTTGTGATAAATATTTTATGTACAAAAGTGATTTAGGTAAACATAATCGAATTCACACTGGAGAAAAACCATATTCATGTGATGTTTGTAATAAAAAATTTACACAACAACAACATTTAGATTGTCATAAACGAAGTCATACTGGAGAAAAGCCTTTTTCATGTGATATTTGTAGTGAAACATTTACACAACGTAATAATTTAATCAGACATAAACGACTTCACACTGGAGAGAAACCTTTCTCGTGTGATATTTGTAGTAAAACGTTTACACAACAACAAAATTTAGTTGCACATACACGAATTCACACTGGAGAGAAACCTTTTTCATGTGATTTTTGTAATAAAACTTTTAGATACAAAAGTGATTTTGTTAAACATACACGAATTCACACCGGAGAAAAACCTTATTCTTGTATTGTTTGTAGTCAATTATTTTCACAATCACAGCACTTAGATCGTCATAAACGAATTCACAGTGGTGACAAATTTTTTTCATGTGATGCCTGTAGTGAAAATTTTGCTCAACGCTTCAGTTTAGTTAGACATCAACAACTTCATACTGGGGAAAAACGATTTCCGTGTGTTGTTTGTAATAAAACATTTACACACAAGCATCATTTAGATGCACATGAACGCATTCACACCGGGGAAAAACCGTTTTCTTGTAATGATTGTGATAAAACATTTACTCAGCATACAGATTTAGTTAGACATATACGAATTCACACTGGAGAAAAACCTTTTTCATGTGATATTTGTAGCAAAACATTTGCTCAGCGCATCACTTTAGTTAGTCATAAACGACTTCATACTGGCGAAAAACCTTTCTCATGTGATGTTTGTAGTAAAAAATTTGCTCATCGCAACAGTTTGGTTAATCATCAACAACTGCACATCGGGAAAAAACCTTTTTCATGTAATATTTGTAGTAAAACATTTGTTCAGAAAACAGTGTTAGATAAACATAAACGAAAACACACAAAAGAAAAATCATAAAGATGGAACTCTTTGATGTGATATTTGTTTTAATAAGTAACTAAAAAAAAAACAAATTTTTTAGCTATCCCTTGAAGTTTAATTTCATAGTAATTTAATAGGGCTATAAAATAGTTCTTTTCATTTAAAAATTTGTAAACTGACTGTTGATCAGACATTTCTAGCAGGTACCTATTTATGTCACACTCTGTAAATATTTCCGAAATGTCTGAACAAATGCATTACCACAGGACTGGGATAGAGGCATTTGGAGAGCTCCGACTTGGACACTTTCATAAAGACGGAGTGCATTTTCGATCGATTCGTTACAATAAAATAGTCATTTTTTGTATATTAAATTTAAAATTAGTAAAATTATTATTGTATTGATTTGTAATTGTAAATACAGTACTATATATGTAAATACAGTATATATGTAAATACAGTACATTTTAGACTTAAAAAGTGTTTCTATCATTCAGACAATCAAGCAGTTCTTAGCTATGTTATCTGGGCCAGGTACACCAGTAGTGCCCGTCACAGTACCTAAAAATAATCAATAACGTTGTTGGTAATTGTCCTATTTTACAATAATGGCTAGATTAGCCAATCTAAAACCGTGTACAGAAATAGCATACTAACATACGAACGAGAGGGGGCGAAAAAATTGTTTCCCTGTCTAGATGTGTGTGGTATCGTTGAGAATAGTTTTTTCAGCTAGTTGTATACATATATACATTGTCTATATGTACGTATAACGTTTCACGCTATCATTTCAAAATTTTATAATTGATTTGTGCCTAATTTTTTCGAAAGCCGAATAAATAAATTATAAAATTTTGAAATGATAGCGCGACTTTTGACGCCATGTAAACATACATAGGAAATTATATATATTCATATATAATTCAAGTTAACAACCAATCGTAGGCTGGGACTCCCCTCCTCTCTGAGAATTTATGCCCCGAATCGGCTCCTCCTCCTTAGTCTAAAAAGGCATTTTACCTTCCGTTTTTCTACTCTTGAGTATGAGTAAAAACTAATAATATTTAAAAAACAGATTATTCCATGTTACGCCATTAACCCGAATTGAAGCGCACATCAACTAGCAAAGGTACTAATTTTTGGGACGCCGCAGCATGTATGTGTGGTAAGAATGTGAGTGAATGTATGTGTGTGTGGGCGTGTGGGTGTCACATGTCTTTCCACTAGCGGTGTATCGGATTCTGTTATTTCACGTTCATACTCTGCCCAGTTATGTAGAGGTCAGTGGTCCAAAAGGATACTTTGCCCGGTTATATAGAGGTCAGTTGAGTGAACACAGAAAGCGTGTAAGCGATTCAAGTAGAACGCACTTTCAGAATAACAATTACTTGTTTTTCAAAACTTTAGTTTAGGTCTAACGAGTTAATACCTTTATCCTTGTACACTTTCAAATAAAAATTTATTTCTGGTATTTGAAAATACAAAATACTAATTTTTGTCGATCTTAACCTAAAAAAAAAGGTTTCGTATTCGTTAAATTATTATCGATAAGTGTTTTGCAGTGTGAAAAATTGTATTTGAAAACTGATATGAATTTTTTGGAGTGAATTTTATATGTTTAAAATTTAAAAAATCATTACGTGTACTTTGACTACATTCAGAAGTGGCTAGAAATTTAATAGATACATTTTAAATAGTAACAACATTGTACGTTGATACATTCTGAAAAAAATATCTTGCGCTTCATATTTAACATAAAGCTCTGCCTTAATAATTTATAAGTGCAAATGTGCATCTCCTGTAATATCTGGAAGTCAGGGGGATAAAAACTTGTGAATGCTTCCTGAACTACAACCGTGTGAAGTTAATAAAAAAATGTCGAAAAATTATAGTATAAGTGAAGAAAACATTAAACTTGAACAACAATTATATTCCAAAGTAACAATTAAAGAAGAAATACTAGAAGATGATGTTAAAGTGGGCCATGTAGGAAATCCTGAAAATCAACAATTGTTCACGGAATATAAAAATTCATTACACAATATCAATAATCCTTCGTGTATAAGTGAAGAAAATATTAAACTTGAACAACAATTATATTCTAAAGTAACAATTAAAGAAGAGAGACTAGAAAATGATGTTGTATCGGACCATGAAGGAATTTCTGAAAATCAACAATTGTTCACGGAATATAAAAATACTGAAGTTGAACAAACATTTCATACGGAATTCATAACAGTGAAGGAAGAAATATTAGAAGAAAATGTTGTAGAATATCAAAAAGTTCGTTCTGGAGACAAACGTTTTTCATGTGATATTTGTAGTAAAAAATTTATCCAACAACAGCATTTAGATATTCACAAACGAAGTCATACTGGAGAAAAACCTTTTTCATGTGATGTTTGTAGTAAAACATTTTCACAACGTAACAATTTAGTTACACATAAACGACTTCACACTGGAGAGAAACCTTTTTCATGTAATATCTGTAATGAAACATTTGCACAACGTTTTAACTTAGTTAGACATCAACTACTTCACACTGGGGAAAAACGCTTTTCGTGTGCTGTTTGTAATAAAAAATTTGCACAAAAACACCATTTAGTTGCACATGAACGAATTCACACTGGCGAAAAACCTTTTTCATGTGATGTCTGTAGTGAAACGTTTAACCTACGATTCAGTTTAGTTAGACATAAACGACTTCACACTGGGGAGAAACCTTTTTCATGTGTTGTTTGTAGTAAAACCTTTACACAACAACAAAATTTAGTTGCACATGCACGACTTCATACTGGTGAAAAACCTTTCTCTTGTGATGTGTGCAGTAAAACATTCTTTAATCGCAATAGTTTAGTTAATCATCAACGACTTCACATCGTCGGGGAGAAACCTTTTACATGTGATATTTGTAGTAAGACATTTGTCCAGAAAACAGTTTTAGATAAACATAAACGAAAGCACACAAAAGAGAAATCATAAAAATGAATATTTGTTTTAATAAGTAACCAAAAAAAAAAGAAATTTTTTTTTGCAACAGCTGTGTGATCCATTGAAGTTTTATCTAAAAGTAATTTAATAGGGTTATAAAATAGCTCTTAATTAAAAAAAAATTTGCTATTGAATTATTTTGATTTATAAATTTCCAACGGTTGCTATTTTGAAACGGATCATTTAATTAAATTTGTTATTTATTAAAATTAGGCTGTTAAATAATAAACAGGAAAGTTTCAGTCAAATCACTAATACCTTTCTAGATCTTCCAACAGTGGGATATCTGAAAACTGTTTTCGGGCATAAGTTCATTGGACATTTTCCCAGGACCGTATTTACGTTACACTCTACATACGGAGAATTCCAGTAAAAAATATAAAATATTGAGAATCCTTTGTAAAAGTTCGAAAAACTCTATCATCACAGGACTTCGACTAGAGGCATCTGGAGAGCTACGACTACGGTACTTTCATAAAGATGGAGTTCATGTTAAACTTTTGTTCAATCTTTACTTCTAGGCAATAAAAACTGAATAAAAATAATTCGTTATAATAAAAAATTTTTTTTTTGTGTATTATATTAAAATTTTATAAAATTATAATTATTATTGTATTGATTTGTAATTGTCATATCTAAATATAGTACAATTGAAAAATCAGGAATATTAAAAGAAATTAATTTGGGATTGTAGTTGTTTTTATCCTGTTTTATAAATCTAGAAGTGCTTTGAATATAATGAATATTTATTCATAGAATTTTAATTGGTTTTAAGTATGGGAGAAATTTGTCATGACGCCAATATTAACAAATCGACTACACAAATTTCTGTAGATTATAGACTGTATGCACAGATATTGAGACTATCGACAATGCGAATATTTTTAGAAGCCATCTTTTAACCACATGACAAACTATATCCTAGTTTTCAAACCGTCCCGTAGTGTTGTGCAGTTTTATCACATTGTCGCTAGTCAAGATCTTTACCATTAACAGTTATAAAATGAACAACTGCAACTCTTTTATTCGACGACTATTGACAACTGCTGAAGTTTGTATTCACAGCTTCGTGTTAGAAATCCGTGTGGGTCAGAGTACAGACCATGAAGAATAGATATATTAGGAGATTGAACGACATAGGCAATTCGTCTGTTTTTGTGTCCTCAAAAACGTGTAGAGATCATAGTTATTATTTTCGCCACTAGCGGCAGTGCGAATCTGCCCGTACGGAATTATTATTATTATTACATATTAAAATCAACGGTTATCACATCTTACAAATAAAAATTGTAAGTATAAAAATTGTTTAATTTTATAAATGTGAAAAAATGGGACGATGTTGTACAGGGAAAGCATAGATATACTGCTATATATATCTATGAGTGAAAGGTTGTTTAAGGTTAGGAATGCGTGTCTGCATTTACGAAAGGAATATGGTCTGTAATTACCGGTTTGGTCATCTTCCTTCTTTATCTAATATATGTTAGTATTGTAAACATATATTTGTATATAATTATTAATTGCAATTATCACTATGATTCTTCATCTTTTAATTTATTGCAGATTATTAAGAATTCTCTATTATTAATATTTATTTAATTATTACTTGATAATCGAAAACAATTTTTTATTATCTATAAAACTAAGACTTCTTATTAACTGAATGAAAGTGATTTCTTGGCGCCTACATTTAAACATTTAAATTCCGTACGGCACTGAGACCAGTGACCCCTACTGATAAAAGATAGTTACACCAATTCTTGACCGTTTTTTTAACATTACGTTCGCTCTCCTAATATATCTATTCTTCATGGTACAGACTAAAAAATGAACTAGGAATGGTGGATAAAGAATTCGTTGAATGTCTGTTTAAATTATGTAGTCGGAATGGCAACCAAAAGTTCTCAAAAAACACAAATTTTGGAACTGCATAGTTTTTTGTATTAGGGTGTATTCGTTTTGTATTAAGGTGTATTGATTTTAGTGCTCAACTTGACGCTGTGTATTTTGACAAAAATGGTTGATTTCAAATGACAGACACTATGTTCACAGACGCTCTTTCCATCGAAGTAGGGCAGCAAAAGCGTGGGCGCCAAATCGTACTAACTCCCAAAACGAATGCTGTATAAGCATTTGTTTATTTATCTGTCGTGTACACAGTGTAAGCTCATAAGCGCCAGCGTTGAAAGCGTGTAAGCGCCCAAAACGAATTCATTCGGTATATTATTTTGTAGAAGAAGAAACTGTAGTATGATTATCATTTCATCAATGCTTAATGCTAAATAAAATGGTACTTTTTAACCCGACATCAAAAAGGAGGATGGTTCTCAATTCGTCTGTATGTTTTTTTTGTGATATGAAAATGCAACTCAATTAACAATTACAGTTGAGATATTTCTTAGTTCAGTTCGTCGGTGATAGGTGTCAGTACATTACTTAATATAAATTTTAGTTATTAACAATTAGGTATAATCTGGTATAATTTTCGGCTTTATGCATTATTTCTTCAATTTAGGCAAAGGCTTTTACATGTATTTGAGTACGAAAATGATTTGTTTTCGGGATACAGCCTAGGAAAAGTTGAATAAAAGTACAATATTGTATTGAATGGGTGTTTGCTTTTCTCACTAATGCAATCTTATTTTTGAAAACAACAATTCAACCATTTTAAAAACGGCTATAAAATAGTTTTTAAATTCGTTTTTCCTCGGTTATCCGATTCTGTTAAAAATTCAGTTTCCTATTTTAAAAACCCAAATAATTCATATAATTTTAAAGGCTAAGGTCAAGATGATAATCAAGATGACCATAATATGTCCCCCTTCGACCCAAACAGGTTCAAGTGCATTGAACAGTAGCCACTTTCATAGTTTTAATCCGACCGGAAAGAAATTTATTCTGTAATCTGTATTTATTCTGAGGAAATTCGTTCAGTTGACGCAGCTCCTGCGTAACGAATTATTTTAAATAATTTTTTTCTGGATATACGTATTGTAGTATTTTAAGGTTGACTATCTCATAAGAGATTTGATGATAAATTTTTATAGAATAACTTTCTCAAAGGTAAAAATTAGCGCCCCTATACGACTAACTTGATCAAATTAAAAACAATTCATTTTTGACTATTATATTATTAGATATCGACTGTACCTACTCCAGAAATAAATTCTATTAATATTCTATTTGCTTGATATGGCTCTAAAAGCTCTATAATTTCTGATCCCAGAAAATAGATATAAATATGCCTTCGAAAAAAATAACTTGGCCTCAGTGACTCATCTATTCAGAGTGGTGATTAAAAATTGTTCGCATATAGCGCCCTTGCCACAAGAGCCTTGCGCAGTATACCTGTCATTTTTATATGCTTCCAGCAAAACCTTGTAAATAAGAATAGATAAAATTTATAATCAATTATAATGTGGGAATATTTTTTAAGGGTCAGATTAAAGAATTCTTCATGTACATCACGTCAATTGTTATTGTCATGAAGAAGACTCTAAGAGAAAAATACCTCGACTTAAGTGTACGATTGTTTCTATACAAAAAAATTAAATATTAATTACTTTTTTATTAATAACTTTAAAAACTAAGCCAAGGTAAAAGGAAGCATATTATCATCGGATAACAGATATTTTATACTGACAAAGATTATATATATTATACCTCTACGATTATAAAGATCAACGCACACTATCCGCAATACTTGAAGAATCTTTGTGTGTTGGCACTCTAGTTTAATCAGGAATACCATTATTCTACTTAGGTGTTTTTATTAATATTTATCCTACCAGAAACAAAAATATGAAAGGGGAAAAGTTTTCGCATACAAAAAGTATTGATATCCCAGAGAAAAAATTTTTACCGACAAAATTAGTAAAATCTATTTAAGGTGAAAGTTGTTTAACAAAAGTAAGAAAATGATTGGCATAAATTTATTGCGGATTTTGCTTGGTATATATTTAATGAGGATAAAGGTATTTATCAAACGTATGCAAATGATTGCTATGAATTTAATGTGTAAGTTTCTTAGGTGCAGGGTATTTCGTAATCAAGCTTTAATTAATTTTTTTAACACACAAATTTGATATTGTATTGTGAATCCACAGGTCCAGGGTTCGATATTTGGGGGATGAGTATACAGTAAATCTAATTATTCGTTATGTATATAGTTTAGTTTCACATATTCTTATTTCATATATTAAATACATGCTAATAATTCAGAGGTGGGCAGGAGATGACTCGGCCAAGCTCTGAGTGAGAGGTAGGGAAGAGAGATAGAGTTAATACAGGGTAACCTACCAATTATTAATATTTTCTTTTTTTAATTAAAACATTTTCTGAAAAAAATATAATAATACCAAATCTTTTTTATGGTCACTATTATACAAAGTAAATAATACAAGCAATCATTCAATACATACTCTGGAATTTTGGGCTGGTAATTAGGGTCATAAAATGTACCTTTTTAGTATATATCATATTTGTGTATAAATAAAATAAAAATATATAAAAAATATATATAAATCTTTTGAACCTTTAAGTTTACCGCTGGACCATTGTAATAAAAGAGGGAAATTTTTGCAAAGGATAATTTAAATAGAATTAAAGTTTTGGAAATTCCAAATGATTTGTCTAAATATTTTACTATTCATATCCGAGAACTAATAAAGAATTATTTACCTGATTTAATTATTTTTTCTTCGTATGGAGTATGCTCAGTATAGTGTCATGGGAATTTGATGAATTAAGTTAAATTTTACATAAAGTGGGAATTTGAGTTCTTCGAGTTAGTCTACTTTGAATTGAAAAAGTGAAAAGTACTATTTGTAGTAGTGGAAATTATTTTTCGCATAATTTGTTTTTCAAAAAAAATAAAAGTAGTGAATTTAATAATGGAGAAGACATCGCAAGCAGTCTTGGATAAGTTCAGATTATTATTATTATTATTGTTATTATTATCATTATCATTATTGTTATTATTATTATTATTATTATGTTTTTTGGTGTATCTCTCCATACTGTAAAAGATATTATTTAAACAATAAATATTTTATAAAACTATTTCTAAATTGATTGAATAATTTATTGGGCAATAATCGGTAGGGCAACCTGTATTGAAACATCGTTCCGTCTTGCTTCAAAACATACCTTCTTTACTTACTCTCACCCAGCTTATGGAGAGCTCGTAAGGCTCAGACGAGCTGTCTGTGCCCACCTCTGTGCTATATAGTAACTGTATAATGTATGTTATTTAACTCTAACTCGACTGAACAAAAGTTTTAATTTATTATTAAAACTCTTTTCGATTTGATTTTAGCAGCTTTAGAAATCTCTTATAGGGAGCTAGTTAGAATACAGTTTTAATTAACCAACATGGAATAAATATTTGTAAGTGTATGGAGACCATAATAGGCAGATAATATACTAATTTAATTAAGGTATAATTTTTATATATTTTTATTGATAATAATGCAAACCTTTTAGTCTAGTATAAGACGGCAATGGTGTATCAAATAGCTCAAACATCTGGAAATATTTGTTGGTACATGCGTATGTATACCTATGCCTACTAACAGATACAAATAAATTTATGAATACACACATATGCGTACATGTATACTATGTTCTTCTACATCTATATTCTATACGTGTATTCAATATATAATACACACATTGATTAAGAGTTCAGTATTTATAGCGTATTTAAATAAGTAGCTCAGTTATTAATTTTTTCCAATTTTCACTAGCCCATAATTCCTAAATAAGTATAATTTCTAGGTTTTTGAAAATGACTCAATTGTTTTCGATACGCTAGCACCGTCACATACTGGACTCATTGTTTGGTTTATAAACGTAAATTATATAACATTTTAAAATGCGACCTTTATAAGTGGTTACGATCTCTAGGAACAGATTGATATACTTGGATAGATATCAATTATTATCTTTTGTTTGAATATCAGGGATTATAGTATCTAAGAATCTTACCTCGAAATTTTATTTCTTATTTTACAAAAAATATATTTCTTTAATAAAAACTTATGGTTATAAATTAAAAGATACAGAAATTAAGATAAGTATTCAATTTGAATTCGATACTACTCTATAAATGTGGAAGTAACTCTGTTTTTTGCTACCTCTTCACGACTAAACGGCTTAACGGATCGTAATGAAATTTGGCAACGAGATAGAACAAATACATACAGTCGAACATAGAATCTCCTCATTTTTTTTGGAGTCGGTTAAATTTTTTGTTGAATTCATCATTTCCATAGAAACTATACTTCTAAAGAATAACTATAAAATTATTTTATTAAAATTTTTTTCAATGTCAACTTTGATTGTCGTTTCCATAGTAACTATAAACTATAACCCCTAGGAAAAAAAGTGAAGAAAATTTTTGTTCTCGATTTTAATAATAATCATTTTTTGGCTAATTTTGACCCAAACAGTACGAAAATCAAGTTAATTTTCACGGCCGACCAACACATTTCAAAATTTTGCCTTCTCAATTCATACAGTTTGGAATTTTAGCACTATGGACCTGATACCTTGAAAACCGTTAATCGTAACGTATTTTAGCCAACGCCATCGTTTTCGCTAGGTCCAAATTAGCTTTAAACCAAGTTTTTATCAAAATCGGGGACATAAAATTTTCCTCCAATTTTAGCGATTTTTTTAAGGGGTACCCCTTGGAAAAAATGTGAAAAAAGTGAAGAAAATTTTTGTTCTCGATTTTAATAATAATCATTTTTTAGGCTAATTTTGACCCAAACAGTACGAAAATCAAGTTCATTTTAACGGCCGACCAACACATTTCAAAATTTTGCCTTCTCATTTCATATACAGTTTGGAATTTTAGCACTATTTGTCTGATACCTTGAAAACCGTTAATCGTATCGCATTTTAAGTAAATATAAAAGAAAAAAAATAGTGGAAGGAATTTTTGTGTATAGACTAGGGAATCGGTAGGATATGCGGCTGCTGCCGACTATGATAGGAACTATGCCGATATTCATCTGGAGTTCATGAATGAAACTGCAGAAAACCTTCTCAAGCATAGCCGGTTACTTTGTTCTTGTCCATACGCCGACAGTTTAGTCAATTAACCGCCCTTTTTTTTCTTAATAATTGACAAATTGCCGATGTCGGGATTCGAACCCATAACCTCCCAGACCTTAGACCGCTCGGCCACTTGGACTGGTAATTACTAATGAAAGTTGAAGAGATTATAAAATTTGTACTTTATGAAACTACAGTTGAAGTTGAGATTAGATCGTCTAATTTAAAAAAGTTGAAATTTGTTTTTCCCCATTCCTAATCTGTTTAAATTCTTTCATATAATTTTTTTGATACTTGATCTACTAATTAGAATCAATGAACATTCGAAGAAATGTGTTTTTAATATTTCGAAATGATCGCAAATTGCCCAAATGCGGCTACAATGGTGATTTGGAAATATTCAAATCTTCAACTGCGACTAGTGCCTACGTTAATTATCATATTGTGATAATTTCTGATTTCACTTTCATCAATAAAATACAGTTTTTATTTTATTCATTGTATTTTAATGATTGTGTTTACAAAAAAAAAAGTTCATAAAATAAAAATTATTGAAATTTTTCCTAAAGAAAGTACACTTAAATTATGGAGAGTAAATTTCTATATTGTAATTCTAGAAGAATACAAATAATTCTATACTTCTTTTTTTTTTTAAATTTGTATAGTGAAAATATTGAAAATGAATTTGAATCAAATTTATTTAATAATTGTTTAAAGACGTGAAAACATAACTTTGTTTAATAAACTTAGTATTTGTATCTCATCTCTTATAGATTTTAAGTATAATATATTAACTTTGATCAAAATTAATTTTATATGTAAAATATTTTTTGTTGTTGCTCATAATCGCCAAACCTTTAGCACTGAGACATGATTCAGCAAGTACTTGGAGGGTTAACATACGAGTATGTCTGTCAAACTGATAAAACCCGGAAGTAGACTAAGCTAGATTTAAATATTATTAAATAATATTTATTATCTCACAGATTTATTAAATGATTTGTGTGTCTTATGTCATAAACTATTTAGTGCCAATGAACGGTTGACATTGGTCTTAAATAAAAGTGTATCAACAATTATCAAGCTACCGTGTATGGATATACCAATAATCCTACGCTTTTTTAATTAAATCAGAATAGTTTTTCTTGCTTTTTTTTTGAGGCAGATATATACTTAAAAACGTCCCACATTATAATATTATCGCAATTATCAAACAAGCAAAACAAAGCAAGCAAAAAACATAGTAACGAAGAACTCTTTGTCAAAGGAGTATTTATATTAAATTGTGATGTATTCAAATTAAATTAAATTAAGTTAGTCGTTTAATCACCGCTAAAAATTGATATTTCAATGTTCAGTTTGACAAAAGATTAGCTAAAGATAATCTTGTATATACCAAATTAAAATGTGAAAACTACTTCATGAAAAAGAATTAAAAAAAAAATAAATACATCACTTGTCTTTTGGAAAAAAACCTTAATTAACTTTTATCTTATTAATGTTCATAGCGATCCGTGACCGCTAAAGTGGATACAGACACATATATAAATAAATATGTTTTCGTATATGATATGCTTTTGGTATAAGGTCTGGAGGCCATAATTTTAGGTTGATCGCAATGAAATTTGGTATCTGATGTGCTTTTTGTATTTAGAAGTTCTCTAAAGGGCAAGAGTCGGACAAGGAGGGAGAGGGAGAATTATAAACTTAAATTTATCTTTTAATATTAGTAAAATGAAAAAATTTGTTAGGAGTAAAATCGTAGAAAATAAAATTTTCTACAATTCATTTCCTCAATATATTTTCTGTAACGTTAATATTTATATAAATATTTGCAATTAAAATAAAAAACCTAAAATATTCAATTTCTCTCTTAATATTAGTAAAATAAAAAAGTTTATAAATGGTAAAGTTTCAGTAAATCAGTTTTACTACAATTCATTATTTGACCATATTTTCTGTGACTCTAATATTTACAGGAATATTTGCAATTTAAAAACAATACCCATAATAATGAATATTTCAAATGTATTACCATGGTAACTTGATATTTTTATTGTATTTAAATGATGATTTTTTTTTCGAATGTTAAGAGGGATTTTCGATATTTTGCGTGTTCTTATTTCTGTCCACTAACGAACTTGGCCTTTGAAATACCAAAAGTATATCAGATACGAAAACATATTTTTTTAAATATATCTCTGAAGTTACTCTAGCGGTCACGGATCGCTATAAACATTAATAAGATAAAAGTTAATTAACAAATGTTTTTATTCTGAGAAGATTCGCTAAGTTGACGCAGCTCTTGCGTAACGAATTCGTTGTTTTTTGACATAGTAATTCAAATAATAAAACAACAACAATTCAACAATAATTCAAACAAAATTGTAAATCGATCCATTCGAATTAATTCTAAATACCGGTATTTTGATTGCAAAGCAATCATCGCCAGTAAATAAATTCTCGTATACACATTACAAAAATAAATTTATACCTCTTCGAAAAAAAATTTTTTAATATACCAAATGAAATTTTAATAATTTTACCAAATTACTTATTAGAGTCGAAGGAAATAATCGTTTATTGACCGGATACGTTTTGTTAGATGAATAAAGATAAAGAGCTGATTATGCTCCTCGCGTGTTTTATATCGTAATGATTCAATAGTTCTCACATAAATTTTGATAAGTTTTATTTAAATTTATTCGCAAGGTTTTCGTAATATTTTTATAATAAAATTTAAAATTAAAACTAATTATTCAATTAATAGAAATTAATGTAAAATTAAATTAAGATGCGACAACTTGATAATGCCAGAAAGAAATTTGTATATACATTTAACATTTTTGCATATTTGGTTAAAACAAGTATGGACGTTTGTTATCTATGCAGGAAAATCAAAGACGGGCGTGGATGAATTCCGCAGTTAATTTATATCATAAAAGTCAACAGAGAATTAATATGAAAGTTATAGTCAAAACAGGGACCGCAAAACAACGGTGTCCATTTAGTTAGAGAATGAAACTTTCAGAAATGATACCAGTCCAAGTAGCCGAGCGGTCTAAGGCTTTATGTCTGCGCAGTATGCCTACTTGGAAACTGGGAGGTTATGTGTTCGAATCCGGATATCGGTAGTTTTTCAATTATTAAGAAAAAAAAGGGTCGGTTAATTGACTAAACTGTCGGCGTATGGACAAGAACGAAGTAACCGGCTATGCTTGAGAAGATTTTCTGCAGTTTCCTTCACGAAATCCAGATGAATATCGGCATAGTTCCAATCATAGTTGGCTGCAGCCGCATATCCTACCAATTCCTAGTCTATACACAGAAAATTCTTCCACTACACTCACATCCTCACATCCTTAGGCATCACAATAGACCTTATGGTCGAAGTGTAGCCCGTCCAGGGCAGCCTCTACAATCTATCTATCTATCAGAAATGATAGTACATACAGTGACTTCAATTATTTCAATCACTGAAGACGTTTATTATTATTGTTATTATCATATCAGGTTAAATGCTATTTCGTTTCTTGTGCATACTATATGGAAGAAAAAAAATCTAATCTTATCAACAGTTTTTATTACTGATAAAACGTGCGGAATTTACTTCGCCCCATTCAGAAAATAATATCATCAATATGTTTTATCTGAAGAGGTCAGTCACCACCTTTTATTGCCATATTGACGACGAGTTGTTGTTAATTGAACGGTAAAATTATACTCAATTCATTTTCTACCTACATGTTATCATTAGGCGTAATTCGATATAAAATGTTTTGTTAATCTTAAATTTCGATTTAATATAATTTTTAAAATGTATACCAAGCGTGTAGGATTGCTTGATGTTTTTTAACGGGATTTTACTTTTTTTAAAGTTGAATTATTCTGTAGGCTGCCAAAATTAATTATACAGAAAAATTATATGTGTTAAAATTATTTTTAATTCTATTCCGATATATTATTTATGAAGTCTTGAAATTAAAAATTCGGAAACTGTTATTAATATCAAGTTTGAAAAATAGAACTATTATTTAGTAGGTTTTGAAACACAATTTGCTAAGTCGTATACAATTAAGGACGTTCATGCGTGAGGCTTGATACTAAATAAAAGTATTAATATTTGATATCTGGCAAGTTTAATCACGTAATTATTATGTTTCATCAAAAATTCGCAAAACTCTTATCGATTATTTAAAAAATTTATCAAAGATAAAATCTCAAAAAGATTAAAATTTTTAACCTAGTGCTTTATGAGACAATTTATATAATGGTAATAACTATGTAAATTAATTAGACACTGTGGTAGAATTGTTTTGTTAAAATACTGTATATTTTATCGAATTAAAATATTTGTGATATCGAACGTTAAAATAATACCTCAAAAACGAAAAGAGATAACGACATGCAATTTTGTGTGAGTAGATATTAAAATATAAACAATAAGAATTGTTAGAAAACTTTTTTATAAACTCAGTGTATATACCAGGTATTTAAGCTATTAACTCCTTAGTTTTTTTATTTTATTTTTATTTTATTTATTTATTGTGCTCTAAATAAAATGTGATTGATGGAGTCTTTTGTAAATTTCGTAGCTATGTTGAATGTTTTCCGCTTTAACTTTTTTGACTATATTCCACTGCATGAAAACTGGAGACAATATTGGAAAAAAATCAATAAATCGATACAGGTAACTAGTCACGATAGCTACTTCTTTTAATAAATAAAAAAATGTAGGCATAGAGAAATTTGTCTTGTTTGAACATATTCAGATAAACAGTTTTTGGCCTTCTGACCTAATTGTTGAAATGAAAACAAATCCTACATTTTGTACTTATTATTTTATAAAACTAGAGTTGCAAGTGGGAATAAAAATTATTTTATTAATTTGTTACCTTTGATGACCTCTGTCATTACTTATATAGTATGAATACCATCCGGCTCATAATTATAAACCATCATTGTTTTTAAATGTTCATTATCTATCTTCCAATTTCGAGACGGAAAATTTAATAATAATTAAATATTCTTCCTCGACAATGCCGTAAATTGATAAAATTACATTATTGTGGTCTCTATCAAACAAATACATATTTAATGGTCTAAAAGAAATTGCGTATGAGATACAAAAACTAATCGACCAAAATATTTGTTTCCGTAACTTTTCTCAGTATATAGTTTGTATTGGTTATAAATAGTCATGATGCCATGGAGCAAATTAGGACTATATCTCTACTCGCTCGGGAAAATACTGCTCAGGAATGCATCCAAGAGGCTATCTCTCGATGCACTGAACCTGAACAAGATGCAACTGCGGAAGGCTACCAGATTCATCACCGGGCATTATCCATAACGGGTCCATTATGTGCAGACTGTGCGGCAAGGACGAGGAAACATCTAGCCACATTATATGTCACTGCAAATCTCTCGCGTTACAGCAGATACAAGATATTCGGTGCGTCTTAACCTGAATATATGAACCTTCAGAAAAATCTGCTCAACAAGCTCCTGGCTATCTCCGAGATATGGGAGAAGTGAATCTTGTCAAACTGAAATAGAATGGGGGGGGGGGAGCACAATGGACCATAAGGTCGAAGTGCAGTACTTTTTATAAATTTAGAACGGTTTGGAATTTTGGATTATATTTTTTCTGGTGTTGTACGGACCATTTACCTAGGGTCTTCGCTTTTCATTATTTCGCTATCTTCTATAGTTTTCTCGAAACATATTACCCTTTTATATAAATAGAGATTATATAATAAAAGATTTTTTTAAATATTCTTAAGACTACTATCAAAACAGCAAAATTGTTGTATCTTAATACGTGCCTTGAAAATAATCAGTCTGATTTCTAATCGATTCGAAAGAAAATACAATTAATTTTCTATGGCATTGAAAATTATATCAGTGATTTTGTAATGGTTAATAATTACAAAGTATAAAATAAATAATAATAATAATAATATGATTATTATAATTTTGTAACAATAACAGAGATTCAACACAAAAAAATAAAAATTAAATGTTACATCATTGTTCCGGAATGTTTATGAGTAGGAATTATTCTGTTATTGTTTGATTGAGTTGGCGTTCCACTAAATGTACAGCATAACAATCGCTTATTATGATTACTATTTCGTATTATACAACAATCATCATTTTAATATTCTTAACAGAGTTTATAAAACATATTGAATGTGGAATTAGATTTAGCTTAGAGTTTATAAAACCAGTGACTTATTAGATTTAATAAGTCACTGGTTTTTATACCCGATATATATATGATATATACCAGGGTATATTAAGATTAGTCTCGACTTTGTAACGGTTGAAAATATTGATCGTAAAACAAATGTTTGATATTCGTGTTCCTTAAATGACCCATGACACATGACCCTCCTTAATTGGTCCATTTCCGCATACCCGTCAATATGATACCTGAAAAACGAAAAGAGATAACACGCTGAGAAGGAAAGTAACGCTGAGAGGCGAATAACACGCTGAGAGAGACACGAGGGAAGGTCACACACAGAGCTTCAATTCTTTCTGGAATCAACTAAAATGGGGTTTTTACTGGCATATACTGCATATATACTTGCATATATACTGGGTACAACTTAATATACCTTTTTATGGTTTACAAGTTATAAAGATTATTAAAATAATCAAAGAGAACTCTAGGTTTTTTGAAATCTCATTTCAAATTTTGCCCCAATTTCTAGAACATTTATTTGTATTTTATAAATTCGTATTTCGACTACAATGTAGTCATCATCAGTATGAATTAGCTAATCGTAACTATCTCTGGTGATAGATATCTCTCCATATCCCAGAGATAGTTACGATTAGCTAATTCATACTGATGATGACTACATTGTAGTCGAAATTCGTATTTATAAAATACAAATAAATGTTCTAGGAATTGGGACAAAATTTGAAATGTAAGTTATAAATAGATACTATTACATGTTTAAAATAAATTTAGGTTTATTCCAAGTTATGGTATTATTTTTGGGGCATTGTGATATTGAATAGATCCGTATATCTAAAGTAAAATTCTTGCTGTCCCTTACAATCTCATTAGAAAATATGCTTATTTCTTGACTTGAAATTCTACTTTCAATATTTCAAAAACTCTTTGTATAATCTGTTTGAATAAGTTGATTTTGTTTTGTATATGCGATCGTCAAATAAACATTTGTAATACATTTCTATAAATATATTAATTTTCTGTATAAAATCAATTATATACGATGTATCTATGAATATATTTTAAAGCATACATTGAAGATTTCTTGTGTATTAAGGACGTTGTATCCGTACAGTGAAGTTCAATTTAGTAAATAATTTGTTTTTTAGCATGAATCCCAAATAAACGTGGCTTTGTTGCAATAAACTTGTATATTATTTTTACGAATACATCTGCGAACCTATCCAGAAATTTGACTGCATATTTTAGCAATTATGCTTATCTAATATGTAAAATTTTATTTACTAGAAAGAAGGCTCAGCGATAAATTCAAATGGATCTTTGAATTTTGCATTAAATATTTTATATTCTCTATAAGATCACGTGTAATTTCATATTAACAATATTTCATTTGTTTGAAATAATTTTTATCATTTTTGATGAAGTGACCCATCGTCCTTTAGGTATAATATTTATATAAGAAATAAGTGTTTTTTTATAGAAGAAAGTTTTCGATTATGTTCTTTGTTATAAATTTAGTTGGAATTTAATTCCAACTAAATGACACGTTTCATTTGGTGTTTTTAAAAATTTGTTTCGAGTATTGTGGTATAAATTTGATTATTTCAATAACTATGTCTCAACTCTAAGTCAACAAAAATTCATTTTATTATACTTTTTATTTATAAGGTTATTATATGTTTAATACCAAGTTAATACCAACCGTTATTCTATTTGTAATAACTTTTGGAGATATTGATGCTTCAAGAAAAAATTTGGGGTTCATAAAATTTCCGTTCTCATCCAGATATGCGTGTACCTCCCGCGTGCTTCTCAAAATGACACAATTAGCTGTGTCGACGAAACAGCCGAAACAGAAAAATATTTTCTTTATCAGATTTTTGAGGTTCAAAATAAGTTCACGAATTACGTTAAGTCCAAAGACAAAAAATGTTTCATTTTAAAAAACATGCAACTGAGAATAACAACTAACTGAGTTAATTGCTTAAATACCCGGTATATCCTGAATTAATGGAACAAACTTTCAAGCAAAAGTTGTTTATTTTTAAAAATAGCACATTTTTTGGCATTACGTTTTTGTTCTATCTCTTACGGTTTTGAATATGGGCAGATTTGTCCATTTTGCCCAAACATGGTCCGATTTTCCCCATTCACGAGCTTGACCTTAATTTTTAGCTATAGAACACACACACAAAATATCAGATCGTTAATTTTTTTCATTTTTGAGTTATCATGTCCACAGACGGACGGACATGCGGAAATAGCCGAATTAGACCATTTTATGAACACCTATTTCAAAATTTAGGTCTGCAATCAATATTTTCAAGCGTAACACAGTCGAGACTATTTAATAGACCCTTGTATATTTACATATACCGGGTATAATAATAAACTTACTATACCCTTGTAAATTTACATATACTGGGTATAACAACACTTGCCTGAAACTTATCAACATAATATTTTTGCCAGAATTACATATGTACTACCTTGGTAGATACAAAAGTTGTTTCACTATGCATATGTAGAAGTAAAATAAACAGTACATGCCCTAGTATATATATATATATATTTCATACTGGTGAGCAGCAGTAAGTTATTAAAATATAATTTCCAAAACCCACAATCAATAACAATGCCTTGATAATTTCCCATTATCCTTGTAATATATGGTAATTCTACATGTGATATAACATTATTCGGCTAATGGAAAATATAATAGATATTTATTTCAATGATTTACTATCTGTACAGGTAAGTATCTACATTTACAATTAGATAAAATAGCTACTTATTTAATTAATAATTTGTTATATCAAAATGTTTAATTATCTTGCATATCCGATTGTCGATGTCCAAACATATTTCAAAAACTTCAATTCAAAAGTGTTGAAAATTGTTTAACATGTTGTGAAGACTAATATGTTTATACAACGTAAATCTCTACTTATAAAATTTTAAATGTCTGTGTAAATGTTTGTTCGAGCATAATCTACTCGACCGATTTTGATATAACTTTTATTAATATTAAGATTAGATTTAAAACTGATTAGAAAATCTCGCTACGAAAGATATAATTCGAAATATTCTCTGAAATAGAAAGTTGGTGGAAGTGTCGATAAATATTTGAAGTAGTGGAAGCGGTGGGAAATTATATTGAGGTTTTTAGTCTTAAAATGACGAAGTCAGGGATATAACAATAAAACGCGGCGATGCCGCGGGTATAAGCTATGTTGATAGATATAACAATTTTATACCTGGTATATAAAGTATATACAAGGGTATTATATATTTAGTCCCTACATTGGAATAGTTGAAAATATTTATCGCAGAAAGCGATAAAAGCGATATCAACAAACATTAAATAAGACAAAAGTGCATGAGATATTTATTTTGGAAAAAAAAAGCGCAGACAAAATTACTGGAAATGAAAATATTTTAAAACTAATAAACTATTATTTGTCAGTTATCATATCAGAGATCGGTATCAAGAGTATCATTGATTTTTCAACTAGTTTTCCGTTTTATTTATGAGAAATAATCATTATTTAAAAAAAAAAAAACTACTGTTTATTTTTTAAACAATTTTATGTGATTTTAAGGAAGAGGAAGATGATGCATAGATAGATTGTTAGGAAGGAGAATAATACAATATTTTTTTCTTTTTAAATATTAAATATTTAAATAATGATATTAATTATTTTGTTACATCTAAAAATACATAATGAAAAATCTTGTCCTTGCCGAAAATAAGTATACATAATTAATTTTATTATATAAAACAATTGAATAATATTTGCATATTATATTTATAATATATGTTTAATAGTTGAAGAATTCCAAAACAATATATAATTAAAAATATTATTTTATTATTTATATGGGCATCATAGAATAGTTTAATTATTTAGTAATTTCTAAATAAAAATATTTTTCTGGATGAATTTTTATGGTACACAAGGCCGCAAAAGTTGTTAAAAGTTGTTACTATATTTATAACGAACAACTTTTGTCCGAAGCATTTTTTCGAAAACCGAATCAATAAGCAACAAATATCAATTATAAAATATAAAAATATGACATCAAATTTTGTGGTCCATATTACGAAGTGACAATTATCTTGTAATTGTTATGTGGTATTTTATAAGCTTTTATTTAACTTGCAATGTACGTATGTATGTACGTTTGGGTCAAATTTTGCAAGCTGAATTAGAACCACTTCCTCTTATCCTACGGAGTTGAATTTTTACATGTTGGTTCACTTCTGATGACAATGCATTTTTATGGTAAGCATGACAAGAATCGACAAGGGGAAGGGAGGAGGGTTGAGGGGGAACACAAAATTTGGTATATCTCTCTTATAGTGAAATCAGTTTTTTTCTCTTTTCTTGAAATTCGAAAATATGAAATGAGTTTCATTAAAATGAAATTTACTCTTTGAATTGATTTTAATTGTAAAACACTACTTAAATTTAAATTGAATTAAGTAATCTTCATTGTATACGCATGTGAAAATTTTAGTATACTTACCATATGACATAAATTAAAGAAGCATTAGAAAAAAGAATTATTGCCCAAAATAAACCATTGGAAACAAATTTTTGACGTCTAAAGTAAATGAAAATTAATTTTATTCTCACGATAAATATTCTAGCTGTGACAGGTTTTTGCTACTGTGAGATTTATCTTTATGTATACGGACTGTAAAATGTTGGGTGTTTGCTATCTAAAAATTTTTATATTCATATCTTTAGTTTATTTTTAGTTTATATCTTTGCGTTTCGGAATCGTCTGGAGTTAAAAATACTATTTTTGACTATAGATCTATGTAGATGTAAGTTTGTGCACATGATATCTTCAAAGGCGCTATCTTAAGCGATAGAGCATTCTAAACTAAAGGTTTTGTATCATCAACTGGCGCAAAAATCAACAAAACTTAAGACAAAAAACAACTTAGTATGTGAGTGATTTCTGTATTTGAAGGACCGAGTTTGTAAATTTTGCAAAATCGGTCCAGGAGAAAGGCGACTTAAAGGAAGGAGGAAATATAAAACCGTGATTTATTTTTAATATTAGTAAAATGAAAAATTTATCATAAATATAGTTATACTTGACTATATTTTCGGGAACTTACACTTCAAAAATATAGAGAAAGAATTTATTGTCGTTGTCTTCTCTATTCTGTCTATGTACTTCAATAAATATTAAAAAACCATAAACTATTTTATATAATAAATTCTAAACTAATAATAAATAAATAGTACTAATAAAAAAAAACTAAAATAATTCAAATAAATTGTAAGTTTTAAAATAAATTATAAATTAATAAATTTATACGTACGTCGTCATAGCCAGAGAAATAATTGTAAATATTAAATATGTTTCAAATCATTTTCACATGCTTGCTTTTTATAGGGGAGCCCGGCTCAACAGACTAAAATATATTTAATAATAAGCTTAAAAAATCTATAGACCCTTCTACACACGTGGACAGTAGTGGCGGCCTGTTCTTGTGGCTAGCCACTAAAAATGGCCTGACAGTAGGCTTACACACGAGGCAGTAATGGCTTCCATTACTTGGCTGACAGTACCTAGTTTGATAATTCGAGGGATGAACAGTGATTATCACAGCTAGTCAATACTAGTCAATATATAAGAAATTTTGTAGGTACACGGCCCTTTTATAGGTACAGGGCACGTTTGTGTCTTCTTTTACAAAATTTAAAAAGTTTATTAAAGAAAATATTGGATTCAAAAAGTAACCTGTGTAATATTATTATTTATTTGCGCCCCGCCCCGTTGCGGTCATATCATTTGTATACACAAAACATTTAAAGATACTTAAGGCAGACAAAATCGAAAATTAAAATGAGTTGGCCTGCCGCATTTCGCATCGATTTCATCTAGTAAAATGTCTTTATATAGGTTTATAGGTACTCCAACTTATAGGTTTTTACCATAAATTTTTCTAATTTTCTGACAAGTCAGCAGCCGATTTATTTGATATATTCACGGTTTTATCCTGGTGTATATTGTTTAATACAGGATTACCCTATATACACTTACTAATAAATCGAATACGAGTTATTAAACAGTTCTTTTGAAAGTCATAATTTAATCTGATTATTATTATTATTATTTAAGAGAGTAATAATTCTCTCATAATGTTAGTTTTTCAGTACCTATATAAAGGTACAATTATTATTACAATTGACAACAAAGTATGTTATCATGACGTGTACAAACATATCACATAATGCGTTTTAAACTTTAATAAATGTGTAGATTCAATTTAATGAAAGTATATATTATGTACGCATACAAAATATGAAATAAATGATAAAATAAAAATATTATTTAATATTTTTGTACACAGTAAAAATAAAAATACTTTATACTTAACAAAAGAACTAAAATATGCGATTTTATTAGTCGGTAACGCACTAAATAGCAAAAAAACCAAAATGTGTACACATTTGGTGGAGCGTTTTCGTTTTGAAATTAAACCATAATAGTTTTCTGAAAGATATCTATTATATTTTTCAAACGCTTATAGTTTTACTCCATTTTCTGTGTGATCGATTCTATGTGAACACGTTAACTCAAAAACGGATTGCTCAAAACGAGCGGATAATATGTGTATGTGTGTGTTCTAGAAAGGCGTAAGAGATAGAAGAAAAGTTTGTAGCAAAAAAAAGTTAAATGTATCAGAATTTACAGCAGCTAACAGAAACATGTCTAAAGAAGGCAATATGAAGGTATATCGACCACAAGTTATAGTTTTATATACCTTTGAGGTACCCAGTCTGCGTGGCCGAGTTGATACAGGCGCTCTGCTCGGAACTAAGAGGTTGCTGGTTCGATCCCCAACATTGACAGTTTGTCAAAAAAATTAATTAAAAAAAATTAATGAGGCACTTAATTGACTATACTGTCGGCGTATGGGAAGGTTCTCTGCAGTTTTCTTTCACAAAATCAAGATAAATATCGGCCTATCTAAATTCGGCGGCAGTCGCCCAACCTACTAATTTATTGTCCTTTGGGGATCGGTAAAAAAGCCCTAGAAAGGCGTACTAATAATGAGCTCAGAATATAAAGGGTATTTAAACAATTATCCTAGTTATTTGTTATGTTTAACTTGTTTTCTTTAGTTTCAATTATTATATTTTCAGATTAAGTTTATTAAAATTTCCAAACGAAAAATAAATGCCACAACTTAAATAAATCTGAAAGTCCTTATTAACAAACTTGTTTTAAATTTTCTTATATATTTTTAATTTTATTAATTACAATTCTTGTTTCATAATTAAAAAATATAACCACTTCATAATATATTAAATTTACAAATAAAACTATGTTTTAAATATTGACCTGTAATATAATATATTAAATATTAATACATAAAAATATAATATTTTTATTATATTTTTATTTTTGTTAGTACGTGTGTATCTAACAGTTATTTTACTCTAGATAAATTTTCTCATAATTAATATGTCGCCTACATATTAATAATATGGTTTTGCGAAATTTTAAGTTCGTATATTTATTTATTCAATTTAATGTGTCGTGTAGGTTTAATTTTATGTCAATGATACCTACAAGATATTTGTTTGTGTATTTGGGCTTCCGTCTTCTGTATTTAGCAGCGTTGAACTCTCTGATCTGAAAAATAATTTTAATATTAAATTAAACTCAATCCCATTTTGAAAAATAAATGCCTTAAAACAATTTCACATTGGTCAAATAAATACTCGAATACGGTCAATGTACCAAAAACTCTCTATGAGAAGTGATCCTTTAGATAGAGCTCGGAGTGCGATTTCTCATTCGAGCTAATTAAACTTATGAAACAATTTTTGTAATATTCGGTTCTCCATTTAGAGAATTATTAAGTACCTATATAGCAAATTTTATCGCACTACAAGAGATAAAATTCGAAAATATTCGCTTAAATACTCGTTGGTGTCGATAAATATTTGAGGTAGTGGAAGCGGTGGGAAATTATCTTGCGGTTTTCGGTCTGGCGGTATAACAATTAAAAGCGAGCGAAGCCATGGGTATAAGCTAGTTATTTATAAAGAGGATTTATGAACTTTAAATCAATCTTTATAAGAAAATTTTTATGTTTCATGTATCATGTTTTTCCTAATCTATGTACGAAAATACAAAGTTTATTGATGAATGTGAATAGTATCCTGACGACGCCTTTATTCAGCATCTTAAACTGCAGTCTTAAGTTTTTGTGCAAAAGTACCTTAAATAATTACATATCTAAAAATTAAAAAAACGAACTCTTTTCTAGTTGATGCACTTCTATGAAATTCGAATTACAAAATATGAGTTAACAAGAATATATGCAGTATTTCCAATTAAACTAATAAAAATGTTCCTTACAGTTTCAGAAAAATAAAATAGAATTATGCCATTTTTTGTGGATCTCGAACATACTTGGCGCCAACCTACATATAGAATAAAATAAATGTTTAATTACAAAAATAAAACAATAAATTGTTTAGTTACATATTTGTTTAAGTAAAATAAAGAAAAAATGATAATTTTTTCAACCTTGAAATAAACAAATTAGTATCTTAATTAATAATTTTATTCATTACAATAAAAAAATAAAATTGTATAAAAAATTTTATATAAAAAATTGTCATTTTGTATTTAAAAAAAATTGGAACCCACATCAATTTTGTTTTTATAAATAATTACTACTTGTGGCAAAAACATTTGGATACCTACAATAATGGTTAGCATATTTGAATATATTTATAATTAATTTTTGGTGTACAACTTTGCTTCCTCCGTTTTTTCCCCAAAATTCGAGGTTTTGAGGCACCCATGTCTTTGAGGTGTTTTTATGAAATTTCTCAACACTCACGACATGTTCTTTCACTAATAGCGGCCTAACATAAACATTTGAGAGCATTCGATGAGCCTCAGCCGCATATATTGAAGCAGAAAATTAAAACCTGTACCAAATGACGAGAATTTGGCTCGTAAACTGACAATGGCTTAAATACCGGGTATATACTAAGCTACTGATAAAAAAGTTGTTTATTTTTAAAACAGGAACATTTCTTGTCTTTACATTTTTGTTCTATCTTTTATGGTTTCAAAGATGTGTTTCGTTAATTTCTAAAAAAAAATGTTAATGATTATAATATTAAATTACAATAGAATACAATTAATAATATTTCTGTAAATATTAGAGTTACAGAAAAACATGGTGAGATAAACTGTTGTAAATTTTATTTACTACAACTTTACTTTATGATAAATTTACCAATAATTAATAATTACAGTGGAGCGTTTCGCCAAAATGTTTTTAATAAAACTAAACAGAAAATTGAATGTTCTAGCACTTTCATCAAGATATCGAATATACTACACACATCTCTAAAGAATAATGAATAAAAATAGTTTTTTTGGCATCCGGGTGCCCTGAAACGTAAAGATACGGTAAACATTCAATAATCGTTGTAGACATTGAACACCTCTATATTACATACTATTTTGTAGTCTATATGCAGATGTAAAAAATATACTTTCTTAAATAAAATCTGATTAATAAATTCCATATAAAACCATAAAAAAGCTATTTAGTAAGAATACTTTCAATTTTTATTATTATAAATTAATTATAAACAATTATCCAATATATAGGTTTAACATATATCTCATACTTGACATGTCAATAAACATTATTTTTTAAATTCTTCTGAATTTAAAAGCAAAAAAAAATTTACTCAAATATAATATACAGATGTTTTTAAATATATGCGAAGTTGTTTGAGACATTACTCCTTAGTTATTATATAAAGAACTAGCTTATACCTCGAACTAGCTCATGGCCTCGCTCGCGTTTTATTGATATATTTCCAGCTCCCGTCATTTCAATACTAAAAACCTCAATGTAATTTCCCACCGCTTCCACTACCTCAAGTATTTATCGACACTTTCACCAAATTTCTATTACAGTGAATATTTTCGAATTCTATTCCTGTAGTGAGATGTCATAAATACCATTTTTTAAATCTAATCCCTAAGCTCTTAAACAAAAACAGTTTCATTAAAATTGGTCCAGTAGTTTTCGCGTAATGCTCTAAATAAACAAATAAATAGACATTTAAAATTTTATAATAGTAGAGAAAATAACTCCATCAACTTTTTTTGCGAAATTTCTTATACAATTTTTGTGGTCGAATATTAAACTTTTATTTATGATTTCGGGTTGTTTTTAAATAAATTTTTGGCTTTTATATTGTAATATCTCATTAATAGTGCAGTTCATTGATAGATAAAAAACTTCTATGTCATTATTCAGTATATACATTTCGACTCGAGAATTTAGTCACTACCTCTTGTATCTCTATTTACGCACGTAACAAAAGTATTTCGATTTTAGCCGAAATAGAAACATTTAGCAAATATTTAGAAACATCTTGTACATAACATATTTATATATAGAACTTTCTATTTAAAAAAATAATTAAAATAATAATGGAAATAATTTTGGTATGATTCATTTTATTGAATGTATCACATTTTAAACAATAGTTGTAATTTGAATAAAAACATTGGTCAAGATTCAATGCTGTCTTCGTGGAAAGGTTCCGTAAAGAATAATTAATATTAGACATTTTATTTATCGATAAAACTGGATAATAAGCGGAAAGGCATTAATAAATACAGCAATGTCTATAAAAATTGTCTATGGTAAAAGTTACATCGTTTAGTAATTTCGCAATGTTGTATTCAGTTATAAAAAGTCTTCCTACCAATAAGGAAATTTGTTGGCAAAAGTAAGCATTAATGTTTAAAATTTCAATGGGTGTCATCATTTTTTACTAAAACAATTGAATATTTTTCAATCTTCATAAGATCAACAATATTTTTATGTTACAGTTGGATTTATATGGATTTTTCATTCCAAAATTTAACTGATATTTTTTAAATATGAATTTTCATCATTTTTGACGTAGTGACCCAATGTCCAACAGAACGGAATCCTAACAAATATACTATTATTGATTAAATTATGAAAATTTTAATACAATTAAATAAAACACAATAACATTGCCGTGTATTGGTTACATGTAGTAAATAAGACGTTTATGTTTATGGATAAAATTGTGTTATTAGTACAAATAATTTTGATCAGTTATGAATATTAATTATTCAATTGTCATAAATTTTTATTCGTGTTTGAGAATATTTTTAATTATTTATATAATTTTACTTTTAAAATATTATTATAAATATGATTGCATATTTGTACAATATGACTTTGACATTGTATAGTTATTTAATGAAAGAAAGCATTAGAAATATATGTCATCTCATTAGAAATAGTAAAATTAATTTACTGATAATATTATTAGTCAATTTAATGGCAAATGTGGTTTTACTCAGAAATGGATTTAATCATGGACAAAAACCACACTACTATTTTGAGTGACTGCTTTCGATAAAACCTTTTAAATGGTGCAAGATAACGAGTATAGTTAAATAAAAATGTTTATCTTTTAACCACGACGTCTGGTAATTACTTGGTCAGCTCCCAAAATTTTGTATAACACGTAATATATTAAAATTTAATGTTAAGTAAAATATTAAATTACTACTAAAGAGAAACTTGCAATGACTTGGCCCACGCACATATCACTACTTTTTTCGGCAACATGTTTAAGAACAACGGAAAAACTTGGCACTTTTTGTTTTTGATGGGATCAATACTACTATAGTACATTTATAGTGGACGAGTCACGAGACCAGAGAATATTTAAGGCGAGCTGTATAATTCGAGCAAGAAAATAACAAGCGTATGGTTCGAAAATTGACAGATATGTTGATGCGGCGACAAATTTTGAATAAAAAGGGCGTCTTAGTTATTTAGATTAAGGATGATTTTAGTATTCAATGGATTCATCTTTCTGTGAGACTGATTGAAACCATGAATTATATTGTTCAATACTTAAAGAAAGCATAACTATTGCAATTTTCAATGATACATATTTGTTAACAATTCTTTAAAATGTGATTTTCCTAAGAAGGCTTTTTAAAATTTGATTCATTACAAAATTTCTTCTTATAGTGACATCATTATAATTGAAAACATTGAAAATACCAGGATTGCGGTATTCATATAAATTTAAGAAAAAAAAACGGTTTTGGGGAAAGGGTTCGGTATTGCAACCCCTAAGTAGTACCTATACTAACTACTGTCAATAAGTATTGCATTAAATTAATACCAGGATTTTAATGCAAAAAAAAAACTTAAAAGAAAATATTCTTTAATAAGTGAATTACTCAAAAAAAACATTTACACCTCATCAAAAATAAACAAATTAATAAAAAAACAACAATTTTAATTACAATTCTTATTAGAGAATATTACAGTAGTCTAGGAGGAATTGGCGTATGATTTCCGAAAATTAATCGACCAAAATTTTTTTACGTAATTCTTATAAAGTAATAAAACTGATAATAAAATGCATGTAATTGCTATGGGGTAATCGTATTCTTTGTACTTAGAACAAATAAGTTATTTTGCGAAACAATCGTTTGGTGGGGTGGGTTGATTTGGGTTTGATTGGGTTGGATTGGGTTGGGTTGGGCTTGAACAGTTTTCGGTGCTCATGCGCTAAGGTCACTTAGACTCTAAGTGTTTTATTAAAACAAATTTATTTATAAGCATCTATAAATATTTCATAATATTTTGTTTTGGTTTTTTTTTCTTAATTTAATTTTAAACGTTTTATTTATATCCAATTAAAATATTAATAATAATTAATAATTATTAAAATGTTCTTTTCAAATACCAAAAAAAAAAACAACTAAATTTTAAGTGAATTATATTTTAAATAAAATTATTTTAATTTTTTTTTTGTTTTATTAAAAATACTTTTTTATTATTATTATAATTCACTTTTACTCTTTTGTTAACTGAATTGTTTTTTATTAATAAATAATAAGTATAACCCAGTTAAAATAATTTTAAATTAATTTGTTTAATTATTATTTCATAATTTTTTTAAATATTATTATTCTTAATTAATTGTTTATTAGTTTATTATTCTGATTATATCATTTTATGTGATTAAAATATTTTATTTTGTAATTTTTCAAGTTCAACCACATTTTTTCTTTGTTATTGTGTAAAGAACACCTACGAAAATTATTGAAAATAGTTTCGAAAATTTGAATAAAAATGTTCGTAATTATTTTGCAATCAAATATATTTTTTTATAATGAATATATATTGGTTGTAGTTTTTCATGAGGGTCGATCATAAAATAAATTTCATTTTGGGCATTTAATTTGTAATAATGTATAATATATACGAGTTTTGGGAAACGCGATGGCCTTCGTTAGTATATACTTAAATTTAGTAATTTTGGTCATTTTCATTTTGGTAATGCCTATTAACATAGTAATTTATTACAATTGTTATCGATTCTGCATGCGATTTCATAAACAAGTTTTTTAAGACGGTTCGATCATTCTCGTTAGGTGAGTACGTCCCACAATATACATACTTCTTCTCAAAACCATTTACTGCATCCTATCTCAAGACAGGAATACTTTGGTATAAATACGTTTCCAAAAAAGGGGAAGGAACCCAAGACAAACATTAAGCTCTACTATAAAATATGCCACAGTCTGACAAGCAGGAGTCTACACCATACTGGGTTTCATCCGGGAGAACCTACACAGGGGTTACATAAACCAATATGCATGCAATCCCTTGATAAATCAAGCTGCTCTTAAAGCCTTTCTGATACGAAAATCACCTCAGGGGTAGTCAGAGGTTGCCTAGAGGAACTACTGGAGTTGGCAAAACGGAACAACGTTAAATTTGATCTGGATACCAGATTACAGTGGTTTCAAAGGAAACGAAAAAGCTGATACCTTAGCAAAGAAGGGACTCGTATTACCTTTCATAGAATGGATCCATTATGTGCAGACAGTACGGCGAGAAGGAAGAAACGTCCAGCCACATCATCTTTAACTGTGAATCTCTCGATTACAGCAGATACAATATATTCGGTGCTTCTCACCCCAGATATATGAACCTTCAGGAAAACCTGATGAGCAAACTCCTGGCTGCTTTTGAGATTTGGGAGAAGCGAACCTTGTCAGAGTGAAGTAGAAGTGCATACCAAATGATTTTCACAGCCAAGATTTAACACAAAAGTCGTTAGATACTGAATTCTAATGATTTCCATACTTTCCCTACCTACGGAAGTGATGTGATTTTGTTGACATTAATTAAAATATGTTTATTGTGAAATATAAAAACAAAGTATTTACTCCGCCTACAAGTTTTATTGTTATTGTCACAAAATATGAATGACAACAAATATGCCAAGTATATTGTTGTATTTATACAATTATATTGTTTGAAACTAGCTGAAAACCGTTGAAAAAACCGTTTGTTGTTGGTAGATTTCATGATATTCAATGTTCTGAAACATGTTTCTGAGCTAATAAATTTTTGCAACCTACAAAATTCAACAACAGAAATTGTTGCTAATTGAGGAGAAACATGTTATGTACAAAAAATGTACAAAAGGCATTGAATCGTTAAAAAATATCCCGGTTCGGTTCCAGTTTTGGTTTCGACAAAACGAAAATCTTTTTGGATTTTCGGAGATGCAATACATGGATTCTTTACACGTACAAACGAGGGAGCAGATTATATTAGTAGACCCCGCAAATGAAGAAACCATAGTACACTTTAAAATTCGAGTTATCCTAAAATTTAATTCCTGAGATGTTTTCCTAATCAGTAGGATGATATTTTTACATAGAGGACATCGGACATTGGAGTCTCAATAAAGTTATAAATATGATGATTATGTATAATTTTTTAATGAAAAAGATTTTAACCAAATATAGATATCATTAGCGATCTCTAAATACATCCTAACCAATGAAGACGAAGGTGACAAAAACATTTGATATATCTCTGAATAAACCACAACTTCACCTTGATTTGAATATATTAATTGATGAATGAAATGAGTAGATCTTGATCGTTGATTACGGTAAACTATTCATTCAGTTATTTAAAAATGTGTAATTTAAATGTGTAATTTAAAAATTCTTTTTCACATTTCACCGTATGTTCGACGCTCAAAACAAGCGCTTACGCCAGAAAGTTGAGTCAAAACAACCATTCAGTGATTCAAGAATGTATTATTCAGGCTTGTTCGTTTTTAAATGAAAAGTTATATTTTTGATCACCCAAGTAGCGTTATATCTTGTGTATACTATGATGGCCCTGATCATTTGGCCCCGAAGGCAGAGCTACCTAACTTGCCTACCCGAAAAATTCACCACTGGTTATTCAGATTGATCAAAAACATCGCGACGATGAGAGTCGCGATAATTAATTAATTAATTAATGTTTCTCTAATTGTAATCTGTCATGTATCAATTAAAAAACACATGTATCAATTAAAAATTTCAACTCGTTACCTCTTTTCGTTTTTGAGTTATCGTTTTGACGGACGGATATACGGAAATGGAATAATTGGATCATTTTGTGCACATATTTATACTAAAAATGTTTTTCTACGATCAATATTTTCAACCGTTATAAAGCAGGGACTAAACTAAATATTTCCTTGTATATAGAAATTTTTTTCTACGATCAATATTTCCAACCGTTATAAAGTAGGAACTAAACTTAATATTTCCTTGTATATAGAAATTTTTTTCTACGATCAATATTTTCAACCGTTATAAAGTAAGGACTAAACTTAATATTTCTTTGTATATATCATATATACCGGGTTTATCTTTATGTACATGAAAAAGGAAATATGTTCTGTGTATGTTTTGTCTGAATTGTTTGGAGAAAACTGGTAGCGAAATAACGATGAAAGAATACCCGGGGTAAAGTTTCCTTACGACACCAGAAAAATTATCAGAAGTTAAATATTCCAAACCATTCCAAAGTTATAGCTGTTTGCTGACGGCTACAACGTTTTCTGACGGCTAGATTTCTAATATAGTTTATAGTTTCTAGAGAAATACTTACATTAGTAGTAGTGTAAAAATTGAGGGGAAGCCGAAGTCTGGAAGTATGCTTTTCTATCCCTTTTTTACCTGCATTAAAATTTGGGAAATAAATTATTAACTGTCAAAGTTTAGAAAAAAATATATTTATTTGACATAAATTTCCTATGAACTGACTCTCTGATAAGAATTTTAAAATTTGTAATATTTAACAATTGGGGAAATTTTTTAACTATTCATAGAAAATTAAAATATTATAAGACTTCAAACATTGACTAATAGGAATTTTCAGAAAATTGTATCAACAACAATACCATATTTGAAATAAAATTTAAACAGAAAAAAAAATCACTGATTCATCAATGAATGCATACTAATAAGAAGAATTGAAAAAAAACTGTCAAAATATTAAGGTACACATGATCAATAAAGTAGCGCTTATTCTTCAAACTTTCATCATTGATTTGTACTATATTCATTCGAATGTCGAAAAAAATGCTTCGAATAAATGTTGTTCATTATAAATATACGAACAACTTTTATTCGAAATATTTTCTCAAAAACCAAATGCATTAAAGTACAAATCAACTAAGAAAAAAAAGCGCTACTTATGTGACCTCTAGTACAAGTTCTATTGATCTTAAGTAGGTGTACTAAGTAAAAACTGATTTAAAATCTGTTGTTAATTCCAATCTGATATCAGTTAGTAACAAACAAGTTGCGAGTGCTTGTGATCAACAATAGAACATCATGTAAACAACAACACACTCACGCAACACACAACAATTAAACAAACACACACAAGAATCCTCCACACACATTTCATTACCGCATTTTAATCATTTTAGAATATTAACATTGAATTATATTAAGTCCTATTATTATTAATTCTTGTTTACATTTTGTTGTCTTCTACTGATACAACAATTTCTTATTCAATTTTTAAATTCATTCATCAACAAACAACAAACACTGTGCAACACTCATAAAACTGTTTCAGTATTCAGTGAACATTCAGTCATTCTCAACACACAATTCAACAATAAAAACACACTGTGGATAATTTATAAAATAAAATAAATAAAAATAATAAATAAATTTAAATTTTGAATTTAAATTTATTTGTTTGAATTTAAAAACTTTTTTGTTTTGTTTTTATTTATTTTATTTTATATGTTTTTTTTAAATTTATTTAATTACAGATGACTTAAGAGTAATATGACTTAAGTTTGCATGCAATGTTGTTTAAGTGTAAACATAGTGGTATTATTAAACTATTGTTTCTATTCTATCGATTATTTTTTGCGTAATATCTTATTTTTTTTGGATTGGAAATATTGTGAATAGAATCAAGCGCGAATGTGTGAAAAATTCTTGATTTAATTAATGTGAGTGTATTTGGATTTCTAAAACGAATTGTGTAAAAACGTTGTTATTTTAACAAAAAAAACTGTCCTTTCATCATTGTCATCACGTCACGTTTGTGTTGAATTTTTCAACAATGTGGGCTATTACGTTATTGGTAAGGTTTTTTTACAATATTTTAACTTTAAGTGTATGTTTATAAAACTAAGCTTTTAAGGATGTTCTTGCGTAAGACTTGATATGTGTCAAGTTTATCTCTTATTAATCATTTGGGAAAGTTATCAACGAATAAAAATCAAATTTTTTTACATAGAGCCTTAAGGGAAAATATAATTTTTTGTATCTAAACTTGTAATAAACTATGTCTTTTCAGGAAAGATTAGAGAAGATTCTTAGGCCTCTGTATCTCAGAAACCAAAAAAGCAATGAAGCTCAAATAGCGTGAAAAAACGTATAGTGGATATTTAGACCTAAAAAATCGACATTTTGGTCAGTCACTGACTAACATCATTATTCTAGGGTACTTTCAGTTGTCCTAGAAATTTGATATTTGGTAGACATATAGGTTTTAGGCTGGATATAATACTTCAAAACCACTTAGAAATCAGAAAGTATAAATAATTCGTGTATACAAGGTAAAAGCAAAATAATAAAGGATTAATCCTTACAATTTAGAGGAAAGAAATACAAACTATGCCCAACTGTTCAACGATTTTGGAGAGTAAAAATGGGGTTTAAATCATTTTCGATTAAATTTTGTTCCTACGAAGCCCTCACGAAAACAAATAATTATTTATTTATTTGTCAGAATCATAATTCTCTCTTCCAACATTGTCTTAAATCGTTATTTTAATTGCAATAAATGCTTTCTTTATATATTCGAGTTATTTTATACATTTATTCGATTTAAACAAAAAAAAAAAGCAAAAAAAAAAAAAAAATACAGACGAATTGAGAACCATCCTCCTTTTTGAAGTCGGGTTAAAAAAAGTATTATTCAAAGGATAAATCAATAATTATTTTGTACCACTCTTATTTATAAAAAAAAGTGCATTTTCAAATGAATAATTATACTCGATTATTATTATGTTAATTACATATTATGAACAGAAGTAGTTACTTCTTGGTATACCTTTTAATAATCTGTTAAATGAAGAATATATTTTTATTTACCTCTATATACAGATTAGAACGAAGTTATCCTTTTAGTAGTAGCGGAGAGTAGGTCGAAGCATGGCAAGTAGACCTTTCTAGGCCTTTTTATCGACCCCTAAAGGACAATAGAATTTGTTTGTAGAGTAGGAATTGATAGGTTGACTCACTGCAGCTGACTTTCGATAAGAAGTATATCGATATTCATCTGGAGTTTGTGAAAGGAAACTGCCGAAAAGTTTCATAAGCATAGCCGGTTACTTTCGTTCTTGTCCATACGCCGATAGTTAATCAATTAGTCGTTAAGTCAATTAACCGCCCCTTTAATTTTCTTGTTTAAATTAATTAATTTGACATTTAGTTTAATTATCCTTTTAAAATCTGTCGATATACCAATATATCTCTTTACGTTCTTGACACTACCAGGCCAGAATGAGAAAGTTATATGAAGAAAGGTATACACTTCGACCATAAGGTCCATTGTGATGCCTTAGGATGTGAGGATGTGAGTGGAGTGGAAGGAATTTGTGAGTAGACTAGGAATTGGCAGGATATGCGGATGCAGCCGACTATGATAGGAACTATGCTGATATTCATCTGGAGTTCGTGAAGAAAACTGCAGAAAATCTTCTCAAGCATAGCCGGTTACTTCGTTCTTGTCCATACGCCGACAGTTTAGTCAATTAACCGCTCCTTTTTTTCTTAATAATTGACAAACTGCCGATGTCGGGATTCGAACCCATAACCTTCCAGTTTCTAAGTACTGCATACCGTGCAGACATGACAGTATGGTCTTATCTTATCTTAGCGGTCTCGTCTAAGACCGCTCGGCTACTTGGCTGCTCATCACGAAGTTAAGGAATAGGAATGATTGCAGTAGCAAATCCGAGATGTACTCTCTCAAAGAACATACCACAAAATGGCATAATGGTAAGTCAAAGACTCTCGAAAGAACTTGCGCAGTTATGTATGGATCAAGGGTCAATCACTCTGAACCTATGGACAAATTCCTCGACATCTTTCAGGCCTAAATACTATTGAAAGATGCGTCAGATTAAAAAATCTATAGAGATTGAATAAGATTATTACCGCCTGTCTCTCGGATATTTATCGAAAATTAGGATTCGCCTAGTCTCTCGCTCACTTATTCTCGTCTAAGTTAGCTCACCTCGCGTCTCTCGCGGTATCACTGTGGTAGTGATCATCCTATCAGTAGATAGAGGTCATGAGAGTGTTGTTTTTTTTAACTTTAAATATAATTTGTTACAAAAAAACTATATAACATTAGAATAATTACCGGTAATGTGTTTAGTACCTCATGTATATAACATAACACTGTTTTAATTATTAACTTACAATTGGTTATTGTTACTGTTACTGCTCTAATGCTATTCACTGTAATTAACACTTTTTTGTAGCATCAATTAAATTACGTTTTAAAGACAAAATAAAGTACATTAACAAAGTACCCATTATAGGTATAGTGTAGCATATTGTTTAGGGGAAATTTAACTGTGTGTTTTTTTTTTGTTTGAAAACAAAATATTGGTAATTACTGTGACGTTTGTTAATGATAAATTATTGCTTTGCAAAGTTTATATAGTCGAACAGATTTTCCATATTATTGACGTTTGTATTTAACACTTTGAACTCATGTTTCATAAACAGTTATTTGGTTTTTATTCTGTTACTCCCAATTATCAGATTACCGCATTTGTTTCCATGATGAGCGTTATCTTTAAGTTTGCCTTTGAATATAAACATTTTTTTCATGTATAAGAAAGCTAAATTTTAAGTAGTAAAGAAAAAACTACTCTTAATAAATATTGGGAGCTTAGAATTAAAATTTATATACAAATCTCAAATTTTTGACGCGTAAGAACCCTAGAAGATTCTTACAACTCCAGAAAAATTATCAGATTTCGAAATTCCAAATCGTTCTAAATTTATAGCCCCTTTATGACGACAATAACTAAAAATAATTAATTTATAGTTTCTATAGAAATACCTGTATTAACAAAAGTTTAGAAATTAATTATTAGTCTAAAAAGCAGCTTTATGTAAAAGACCCAACGAATCGGAATGTTTATACTTGATGTAAGCTCATGTGTAATAAGACCAAACATACCTTTCCATGTACCATTAAACTTAATTTTTTAACCCCGGACGCCAAAAAGAGGCGTTTGAAGACTATATGTGTCTGTGTGTGACAACGTGGCACTCAAACACGTGGACTGATTTGAATGCGGTATTTTAAATTAGATATTTGGTTTGCGGTGGTTCTTAGGTATGTTTGATAAAAATCTGTTCAGTCGTATATCATAGGTTTATTATTATTAACATTATCATTTTACAAATACATTTGGTGGAGGTAGCGGGAACTTATTTTTGTTTGCAAGTTATAAATTTTTGAAATTTGTTTATTTTGATTTGGGGATTTTTTAAACTTTAAATTTTACTTGTTCATAGATATCTTGTACACTCAAAACTACCATAAAACAAGTTATTTTTTAAATTACATAAAAATGCAGATTATTACAACCATCACCAAAAATAGATTACCAAGTACTCAGATTATTTCATCAAAATTATCCAATTAGGAGTTTGTCGAATATATAATGAATTCATTTATGGAAAATAATTAAATAATGTTGTTATAAGGTCTCTTACATAGAATTTACGTCTGGTGTCTAAGGTGTCTTATTTATATGAAATGAATAGTAGAGAAATTTATAATCTCCTCTATTTTTAGAGTTCATATCCATACTACTATATAAATGTGAAAGTAACTCTGTTTGTTTGCAACCTCTTCACGACTAAACGGCTAAACGGATCGTAATGAAATTTGGCAAGGAGATAGATTATATCCTGGGGAAGGACATAGGCTTTTGACTGAAAAAATAGTCTTGAAAGGAACATTAAAAAAAATACATACAGTCGAACATAAAATCTCCTAATTTTTTTTTGGAGTCGGTTAAAATTTTTGTTGATTTTATCATTTCCACAGAAACTATACTTCTAAAAAATAACTATAAAATTATTTTATTAAAATTTTGTTTCAATTTTAAAATGTGAACTTTGATTGCCGTTTCAATAGTAAATATAAACTATAACCCCCTGGAAAAAATGTGAAAAAAGTGAAGAAAATTTTGTTCTCGATTTTAATAATAATAATTTTTTAGGCTACTTTTGACCCAAACAGTACGAAAATCAGGTTCATTTTAATGTCCGACCAACATATTTCAAAATTTTGCCTTCTCAATTGATAATGTTTGGAATTTTAGCACTATGGGTCTGATACCTTGAAAACCGTTAATCGTATCATATTTTAACCAACGCCCTCGTTTTCGGTAGCCCCAAATTAGCTTAAAACCAAGTTTTTATCAAAATCGGGGACATAAAATTTTCCTCCAATTTTAGCGATTTTTTTAAGGGGTACGTACCCCTTTGAAAAAATGTGAAAAAAGTGAAGAAAATTTTTCTTCCCCATTTTAATAATAATCATTTTCTAGGCTAATTTTGACCCAAACAGTACGAAAATCAGGTTCATTTTAACGTCCAAACAACACATTTAAAAATTTTGCCTTCTCAATTCATACAGTTTGGAATTTTGGCACTATGGATATGATTGCTGGGTCTATCGCCCCAGATTTGCACGCCAACTCAGGACCCCAATCACTTTCTATATATGAATACATTAGCAAATTAAATAATGTCGTTAAGGCAAGGGTGGCCAGCAAGTTGATCGCTCGATCCCGAAGCCAATTTAATCGATCTCTCGCGATCTCTGGTCAAAATGTATTTGACTAATTTGAGGTAAAAAGATTTAAGTATGAAACGCCAAAAAATTGAAACGATATTGCATACGGTGCCAGGGAGATTAAAAAATGAAATCATACTTATACAAACTGATTTAATCGTATACAAGCCAGAAAATTTGGCAACCGAGAAAAATATCCCAATATCACCAAACCTAGCGAGTATATTTATTCTTGTTTTGGATCTACATACCTGTGTGAATCGGCAATTTTATACTTAAAGCTAACGAAGTCTAAACAACGTTCTGCCCTGACTAATTCCCATACTGAAGACTCATTATTATTATCTTTGTCAGGATTAACACCTAAATATGATTCTTTGGTTAAACACGCAAACTCAGCAAACTCATCGATTATGTTGGCATGTAATGTGTTTCCTTACGAGGTGGACTCTCGCGAGCTATAGATAGATTGGCAAAAACAAGTAAAACAATCTTATATCATTCTTCCACAATAAATTTTCCTGACAAAAAAAATCGCGAAAGTGAAATCTTAAAATCAAAATATCAGCCATACTGTGCATTTTTATAACAAATTTTTCATATGAACCTTCGATCAAATAGTATAAGTCGATTGCGCCACATTGTTAATAGAAAAAATGGATCTTATACACAAAAAAGTTGGCCAACCCTGTTATAAGATATTACTGGTATCTTATTTATATGAGTTGTGGAGAAATTTATAATCTCCTCCATTTTTAGAGTTCATATTATGATATAACTTTTATTTATTTATATAATAATAATATTAGTATTTTATTTTTAGACTAAAATTTAAATATTATGAAATTGTAAAATGTTTTTCGTTGTTGTTGTTAAAACCTACGATAAACCAACCACATTATTAATTAAAATTAAAACCAGCATACTTGTGGTTGTCAATAATGTTCTTGTTGTTTTTTTTTTCTTGAAAACCACAGTGCAGAAAAGAAACAAATAAAAAATAAAATAAAATATTGTTTTATTATATATCAAAAATATATAATGTAATTAATTAAAATAACTTGTATAAAAAATAATTGTAATATACATATATATATATATATATATGTATATATGTATATATGTATATATATATATATATATATATATATATATATATATATATATATATATATATATATATATATATGTATATATGTATATATATATATATATATATATATATATATATATATATTATATATATTTATAAGATTTGTCATGCTGCATTTAAAATAACGCTTCCTATTATTCTTATTAAGGATGTATAATACAGGTTGGATATTGTACGGAACTGTCTGTCATAGGGAACTATCGGGACTGTGTCGTACTTACTAGACGGAGTATTGAGGTCCCTAGTCAATAAGAAACGTACGGAACTTACTTTATTAAAAAAAATACAATAATAATTCATGTAGGTATTATCAAGACAGTGAAAAATTATACACATCCCATATACACCACATATGTATAGAGCCTCTCGATGCTTTAGTTGGCATTGCATTCGTCCGGAAAGTCCGAGATCACGGGTTCAACTCTCATCCAAGAGGTGTACGGTTTTTCATATATATATATATATTAATGATGTCAAAGAATGTTACAAATGTGCGAAAAATCGTCAATTCCGTAAGTATAACATAACCGCATAGGCAATCATACTAAATATTAAGGATAAACTAACGTTTTATATGTCAAAAAGAGAGCGTACTAAGCTGTGATAATTTTCAAGTTATATGTACTACTATTGTGAATTCAAAAATTCTTGTTTAGCCTGATGAAGATTTAAAAACGTAACTGTGAAAATGACTATTTTAAACTTTATAACTTCGTAAACAATCATAGGTTAAAATCCATCCAGCCGTTAAGGATACAGAGCGACTAAAGAACTAGACATACATACATACAGATACTTGAAAATCATTACCCTCCTTCTGGAGAAGTCGGGTAAAAAGCGTATTAATAAAAAATACATATAAAACAGGTTTGTTATTTTTGTGTATTTAATGCATGTGTACCGTTGTTTTTTACACAGTTTCTGTTCTTCTTATCTTTATATGTATGCACTTTTGAAATGAGTGCCACAAGTGAGAACTGTATTCTCTCCCAAAGCATTCTTTCTGTTAAAATTGGTGATGCATCCACACGAACTATTTAGTAGCGTTTGTTTGTTTGTGTAATAAAACACTGAAGTGGAGGAGGACAACCTGTATATTGTTAACAACAATCAATTGTGAAAGTTATAATTAAATAAAAAAAATAAAAATAATATAGATCAACACAAATAAGTATTTGTAGTATTACTCATAAATAGGTATAATAAATACTTCACATGTATATCTATTAGTACTATTATTGCTATTATAGGCAACGTATATATATTTACGGGTAAATCGTTACTAATTTAATAACATGGCGTCATAAGCGTACCTAGGATTAGGGCCTAGGGTAAGGAAATACTACAAGCTGTATTCGGTAGCATCGGACTGGGCGTAATGGGTCTGGGTGGTAAAATGGCTTTAACAGCATGCCCCCCGCTAAACTAAATGATAATGATAGTAAAATAGGCAAGAGTTTTTGGAAGAACTAAATCTAGCCTTTTATCATTTTTTTTTAATAGAGGAAAAATTTCAGCTAGATTTTCAATAAATCGTTCGTAAAAGCTGCTATCCTTGTTATCCTTGGTAGAATCTGATTCTATGTTTAGGATAATCAACGAGTCCAGCAGTTCTTGCTCCCTGGTAGAGAACGAAACATCGTCTTCAGCGCGGAAAATTGTGAGGATAGAAAGCTACCTATCTAAGTTGGAATACATATTAATGAGCATATTGTGATCAAACTTTATATGGTTACCAGCTTTGGCAGGTATCAAAATCTCTTCGAGGCAAAGAAATAGGGTTCTTTGCAGTTTAATCTAAACCATGATCTTCTTCCTCCCTCCATCTCAGGGACCCTGAATGGCAAACGCCACCTTGACTCTATATCCAGTCCGACATTGGTAATCTGCAACGAATCGGCGTAGGAGGTAAGAGAGATTGTCATTCTCTACCTTAGATGATCCTTGTTGTGTAAATAGTAATTTCAAAATTGTTCTATTTCTTAAAATAGTCACTCAGTGGCTACAACACATACATACATACATACATATATGTTTATACCGTCATTGTCGTTATTTCGATACCTGCCCGAATGAAACAATTCTATTCTGATTGGAATGATGTGTGACAGTTGCCAAATTAGCAAGGAATACCACATCTCCTTTGAATATTTACGACTAGCTATACCATACTGATGATGACTATTTTGTAGTTGAAATACAAAGTAGTAATGTTTTTAAATCGCCGATGAAGAGAAAAGAAGGGGGAAATTTACAACCCCCATATAGATACGTCAATGTTTATTGTAAACTAATAAACAATTGATTTTATGTAGACATTTTGATAGATAAAATTGTAACAACATATATAAATTTATTAACCATAATTCTTATATAATCATATATTTATTTATTTCTTGTGCCGGATTTACAATATTATTTATTGTAGTTACAATATTGGCATAGGTACATATGTAAAGCAGAGGTGGGCAAGAGTTGACTCGGCCAAGCTCTGAGTGAGAGGTAGGGAAGAGAGATAGAGTTAATACAGGGTAACCTCTACCAATTATTAATATTTTCTTTTTTTAATTAAAACATTTTCTGAAAAAATATAATAATACCAAATCTTTTTTATGGTCACTATTATACAAAGTAAATAATACATACAATCATTCAATACATACTCAGGAATTTTGGACTGGTAATTTGGGTCATAAAATGTACCTTTTTAGTATATATCATATTTGTGTATGAATAAAATAAAAATATATAAAAAATATATATATAAATCTTTTGAACCTTTAAGTTTACCGCTGGACCATTGTAATAAAAGAGGGAAACTTTTGCAAAGGATAATTTAAATAGAATTATAGTTTTGGAAATTCCAAATAATTTGTCTAAATATTTTACTATTCATATCCGAGAACTAATAAAGATATGTGTATAGTGTCAGTATAGTGTCATGGGAATTTGATGAATTAAGTTAAATTTTACATAAAGTGGGAATTTGAGTTCTTCGAGTTAGTCTACTTTGAATTGAAAAAGTGAAAAGTACTATTTGTAGTAGTGGAAATTATTTTTCGCATAATTTGTTTTTCAAAAAAAATAAAAGTAGTGAATTTAATAATGGAGAAGACATCGCAAGCAGTCTTGGATAAGTTCAGATTATTATTGTTATTATTATCATTATTGTTATTATTATTATTATTATGTTTTTTGGTGTATCTCTCCATACTGTAAAAGATATTATTTAAACAATAAATATTTTATAAAACTATTTCTAAATTGATTGAATAAATTATTGGGCAATAATCGGTAGGACAACCTGTATTGAAACATCGTTCCGTCTTGCTTCAAAACATACCTTCTTTACTTACTCTCACCCAGCTTATGGAGAGCTCGTAAGGCTCAGACGAGCTGTCTGTGCCCACCTCTGATGTAAAGCCTAATGTAATAAAAAGGCGTTAAATTGTTTGTAGTAGGAAGTGAATCTTTTTTCTGTTGTTGTTGCTCAGTTCAAAACAGAGGTGTCAGAATTATTTATTCATTATTATTAATAAATCATATATAAGATGAGAACATGTAATCTTTATTAGTTAACAATAGTTTTGAAATATTCTTAATCTTTTAATGCAGAAATTTAAAATCAGAGTGGTTGGATTTTCCTTCAATTTATAAGTATACCATATCCTTTTTCTGAACTTAGTATATCGAAAAGTTTCAGCCTGTGGCAAATAAACGGGGAGGACATCGAAGTGGTTCCATAACTGTACCGTTTTGCCAACTTTGGCACGGAACACTAAAAAGATCAAAAACAATAGATCACAAACAAACCATATTGAATTGATAGATTATTTCAAATAATAGAAATCTTAACCTTGTTACGTCAAATTAAAAACCATTAATTTTTCAATACATCAACAGTGTATATTCCAAAATAGTATCGTATATATTCTCTGTAATAACCATTTATATATCCAATCATTGTTTCAATGAATAATATACAATAGTTAATTAAAATAATAGTATTATTAATACTTCTATTGCATAATATATATATATATATATATATATATATATATATATATATAAACTGTGCGTATAATATTTTTTTTTAAATTTGCGATTAAATTTACCTTTTCAAAAAACCTATACTACCATATGTTTCAATTAATATTTCATACTTGAAAAATTAATTAAATTCTTTATTTGTCCGAGTTATTAAAAAAAAATTACAAAAACTTATCAACATTAAATATAAATTTTCTAAAAACAATTATTAGAAATTTAGAATTGCAATTTTTATATTTTTCAATTTTATATATTTTTATGTAATAATTTCAGAAAATTGACTTTTATGGTTAGAACAAGTTTAAATTGATTGTTATTGAAAAATATATGCATGAAAAAAGTGAAATTTAAAAAAAATAATATAATCCTAATTTTGTAATTGTATAGTTGATTGATTTTTTATATATTTAAATTTATGTAGGTCTGATAAAAGTTCAAAATAGCAACTGCTTTTTTTCTTTACTATAATGGGAAATTTTTGTCTAGACTGTGAAATAAAACATTTTTAGAACGCTTCTTTATTGTAAAATAAAAATCAGTCAAGTACACACGGCCACAAAATTTATAATTAATTTGGTTTTTGAAAAAATGCTTCGAATAAAAGTGTTTACTCGAAATATTTTCCCAAAATCCGAATGAATAAGGTACAAATTAACAAAAAAAATTTTAAATTGAGCGGTACCATAGTACAATAAGTGCTCCGTGAAAAAAAGATACATAAATAAATTATAAATGTTCAATATAGCATGATATATACAGTTGAGCCTAACTACTATGTTTCTAATTTTTGTCACCAGATGCCATAGTAGGGAATAATAATAATAACAAGCTCAGAATACTTGGTCAGATATTAAAAAATTCGTGGTTTGAATCCCTATAGATGCTCTTCTTTTTTCAGTCCTAATTACCTTTTTTGTAGAGAAAAAAAAATGGAAAAATCGTTTTATTTTTTAGTTAAACAATTAACTAAGAAACCAGCACTAAAATTATTGTATACAACAATACCATCAAAATAATAAAACTAAAAAAAAAAAACAATTACTATTATTAATAACTTTTTTTGTGTACTTATAAATTACATTATCAATAATAATCTTAATTACTTTTACCACACAATAAATACTGTTATTTAATTTTAAATTTTTACTATTCATTTCTTTGAGTATTTATTTTTCTTCATTACACAAAATGGTACAAAAAATTATTATATATTTTTTTTAAATAGAAATAAAAAAAAATTAATAGAAATTATAATAAATGACCTTGTTGGATATTTTAATAATTAAGAATAGTATGATAATTTACTAGTTGTTAGTATTCTCAGTTATATGAATGTATTTCTTAATATTTTAATTAATGATTTTTATAATTATTTTTATTCAATATAAAATAATAATAATTAACACTATAGGAACTTTGTGTACCGCATGAAATAAACAAACGATATCTAGCGAGCAGTTCCCCATTCCCCCAGTTTTGAACCTATTTTGAATATGTTCAATATCAAATAATAATAATTATCACTATAGGAACTTTGTGTATCGCATGAAATAAACAAACGATATCATTCCCCCAGAATCTATACTTATCTCTTTTCCTTCTCTAATATAATAAAATTATAAATATCACGCAAAAATTACTGGACCGATTTTGATGAAACTTTTTTGTGCAAAAACTAATGATTAGACTTAAAAACTGGTATGTATCTCGGTACGGGAATTCGAAATAGCTGAAATAGAAGTTTGGTGGAAGTATCGATAAATATTTGAAGTAGTGGAAGCGGTGGGAACTTCAAACATTTCAATTAGTAGAAGCAGTAGGTAGTAATTAAATTGAGATTTTTAGTCTTAAAATGACGAAAGCCGGAGATATAGCAATAAAAAGCGATCTAAGGCGCGGTTATAAACTAGTAATATTATAAAACAGGAGAGTTGGTATGTTTCAATGCGCTGATTTCAGGAACTACCGATCCGATTTGAAAAATTCTTTAGATAAATAATAAAAAGTTTATTACGTCCAAAATAAAAGTATATAAATAAATAAAATCACAGAGATGTGGGACTATTTATTTATATTCTTTAGATAGTTTGTTTATTGACAAATTTTAAAGTCTATAAAAAGCATTTGGCATTTGATAAATCTGAAAACGGAGCGAGATAGGGAAGATCTTTAAATAAATTTATATAATAAAAACAAACAACTTTTGTATGAAATATTTTTCATCCAACAAATAATTTAGGCACAACTTTAGTGCGAAGTCAGCTAGTTTAACATAAGTCTGAATTATTGTACCCAATTAATACGTTCTGAAGATAATTGCTTAAGGGGCTCTAAGAAACTCGAAAATACAAAATACTCCATACAAATATTTTTCATGCTTGCATATATAATTGTATGATTTGTATCACTTCTCATTGAACCAGTTCGGGTCGTTATCGGAAAGAGGGGCCTGGGGGGAATCTCCCCACTTCCTCACCAGGTCTGTTGGTGAGTAATAAAAGCGTACGGGAATTCTGTACCGCTGGACAAAGGAAGCTCTTCAGCAAAATACTCTTAAAATAGCGTCTTAGAATTTTTTTAACTTCATTTAAAGGTTTGATATTTATAAAAAGATACGTAAATACAGTTCTGAATCCAAAACAGTTAATCATTTGTTTGAAACATTTAATTAAACATTGAATTCTTCCAAAATAGTGTAAACAAGTGAATGAACTTATTTTACAATTAAATAAACACATCATGCAAACTACTTTCGATTTTTTTTTTGTGATGATGCTGTGTGTGAAAAAAAATTAGCAAAATAGTTCTGTTTTTATTCGGTTTTTTTTTAAAAATGTTTATACATAAAAAGTGAAACCAATTTTTTTGATATATTAATTATTATTGATATTAATATCAGATGGAGGAGTGGTTTCATAGACATACAAAATTCAGATTATTAATTAATAATTTGCAATAATTTTACCACCAATTATATTTGACAGTTTTTGTATCCTAGCTGGGCATACATAAATTTCGATAATTTTTCATATCTAAAAGTTCGGAAAAAAATAATTTTTAAAATTTCCATAATGGATTTATCGTGTTTAAATTAAATGAAATTAATCGCTTTTGTGCAGTCCCTATCCATCGCGTGTTAAAATGCCAGTATAATAAATTTATGAAGTATACTTAATTTTCATGTTGAAGTTTATCTTGAAATTGCTCTCGTAAGGATATTTCCTTAAGGAAATATTATTTTATAATTATTGGAAGTTTTGCGTACATTTGAAAATACGACTTTCTAAACCAAGTTAGAAAAGCATTTACATGAATTTATATAAAAACAAAATTAACCTTCAACTATGTGTCAAAACAAGCTGATCAATAAAAAAAAAAAAAAAAAAAAAAAAAAAAAAAATACAGACGAATTGAGAACCATCCTCCTTTTTGAAGTCGGGTTAATGATGATATCAATGAACTTGTATAATGATTTCATTTAAAAAAAATAAATATAGTAGGTGTGTATTTATGTAAACAAATGTTTTGATTCTATCTATAAAAGGTCATTTAACACCTTTGATTATCATCATTTTCAAAAAAGATCTCATAACAAGCATAATAATGAACTAACCAAATCTCTTTATCATAAATTTATTAAAAAGTTTATTAATACTTCGAGGTAGATTACATGTAGGCCAGTCAATGGCCAGATTTAAAAAAAAAAAAACCGGGTGTTTCTTGAAACGCAGTATACTACAGTTGGAATCATCAACCTTCGATTGTTCGATTTTGTAAAAATATTCTCTGTTACTATAGTTAAAAATTAAAAAAATCCAATTTTATTTGCTAATTCTAAGCTATCCAACGTATTCTTTGGACTATAATTTGGAAGGTATCATCTATATGGAAAATTCTTGAAAAGAATTTGAATTGAGTTTAATTATTTTCAAGTATAGATAAGTTTAAGATCATTCGGACGTATTTCTCGAACACCAGCCAAAAATGAAGCAGATGCGAAAGAGATTCGCCTCAACCTGTAACACACAGTTTTGTAAACTTCGTAAACCTTTTAGACGATCCTAAAGGAGTCTACCCTAACCGCTAAGAAGACATACTCAAGGAATACATCTTATTTGACTTTAACTATAATAATAAAAAACAAAATTTCTTTCAATAAACTTATTGATAATATCATTAATAAATTGAAGTAGGTCACATATTATTATTATTATTATAAGATGAATAATAATATCCATTTTTTTTTTAGTTCCGTCGTCTCTTGTTGTAGATGAAATTATGTTTTCACTTCTATTCACACAGTTTTAGAGATTATAAAAATATTTTTGTTATGATCTGTTAGTTATTTCAAGTGAAATTTATTATTACTAATATTATTAATTGTGACAAAATGCATAACTTGTACCATGTGATGCTAATACTAGTGTACTAGCGGGAGATACATATTTAATAATAGGTACTTAATAATAGTTTGATTAATATTTAATAGACTTATAAAATATGGAAGACGATCGCTTTTTTTTTTAATATTGCGTTACATGCATGAATCTTGATATTAGAAAAAACTTTTATTCTTTAATATTTGGAAAGTTTATTCACGAAATTATGTTTCCTCAAAAATTCAACATCTCTCATCGATCATTTGAAAAAGTTATCAACGATTAACTTTATGGGAAAATATAATATTTTATATTTAAACAAGTTTGAATTATATAGTTTATACAATTGAATTAAAAAAATAGTATTATCGAACGTTATAGTCAATTATTCATTATTTTTATCCATTTCTTTGTATGGCATATGGATATTTGGCATACAAATATAAAACTCTATGTGGAATTTTATGAATGTACTATATTAGATTTTGTAGAGTTTTACAAATGAACTATATCTAGTTTGTTTATAAACCTGAATGTTTACGATTGTAGAAAGTTGTTTAAAAAATATTAAACCTATGAAATAGTTTTTAATAGCATTTGTGATTTGTAATTATATTTCGGAATATTCAATAATATGGGAAAATTGGTAAAAAAACAAGAAACAGATTAGTTAGAAAATAAACACCAACGCTTATCATAGTACCAGAGTCTCTCCGTAAATATGAACAGCATATCTATCTACTCAGAAGAGTTTTAGAAAAGGCAGGAATTAATAGAAATTTGATTAGATAGAATTTTCTCAGGGATGAGGTTACTCTTCCCAACAGTTTCAATCAGTGTGAACTTATGCAAGAACATGTCAAAGTCACTTTTTGAACGTGGGCATATATTTAAGGAGGACTTAGTTTGGCTTAAGAAGATAAATTTAAACAAACAGTTGCAAGCTTTATCAAAAAGCACAGATAATTATGAAACGGACTAGCAGACGGTTGCTACTTGGTCGTAGAATTAAATGTATCACCACTCACGTCGAAAAATCATCGAAATGGGCTTAAAATCATCTCCTTTAGGTTAGATCATTTTCAAACAAACTAGCTTAAGATGAGAAGTTTTACTAGAAAATAAATTATCCAAAATTGCTATAAACTTTTTAAAATGACCCAAAGAATATGTTTTCAACTTATTTTTAAGTTAAACCGTACATCACTTTGGACAACAATTTTTTTATGTTTTTCCCAAAAAAATGCAGAAACCAATTGATTAGGTAAACTAATTATAATAATCAATTTGGATATTTAGCATATACCCACATATTGTGTAGCGATTTTTATGGAAATATGAGCAATAATTAAATCATTGAACCGATTTTAATAAAAATTTTAAATAAAGTTAGTAATAATAGTTTGTTCACCTAACAAAAAACGAGTTTCTTTAAAATGTACTGACGCTGAAAACAAGTTGTCATTACAAAAATGTTAAGAATTAACTATTTTTTTAAATTTATTACAATTGCATTTGATAAAATTTAACAATTTTGCTAAAATCAAAGACTATTATTTCCATTAATTAAAAATTTGGCGCCACAAAACCTCTATATATAGGCTATAATGTCACATTGGAATATAGGAACGGCAGTTTGAATATTACATTGCCAAAAAATGTAATCCACTATGTTTCATCGCAGAAAAATCGATTCCACTAAAAAATTCAATTTAATTCACGAAAAAAAAAACAAGTAAAAATAACAACAGAGTTAATGGCTTGTTGAACCGGTATATACAGAGTTTATGAAAAAAGTTTCAAAGAAAAGCTGTTTATTTTTAAAAATATTCTCTTATCGTTTCAAAGATGGATGATTCCCTACTCCAGAGGAATCAATCATTAGTTGTATTTTTGGCAATAAAATCCAGTCCACAATATGTTCCAATTCCACCATAATTCGCATATAGAGGTTAATCCTAAAAAACCATATTTAGATATAAATAAAGTGGTTATTTCTGGTTCAGATATTATGTATTTATAGGTTCTGATAAATGTTTTAAACTACGTTTATAGACTTTGAAATTAAAATTTATTGCTTGTGATAAGAATGGCGGAGAAATACACCAGTTACCTCGGTTTAAATTTATTGGAAATCTACAGGATAGTTCTTGACATGTCTACCAACATTACAAATAACTCAATTTAGATAATAAAAAACTACATCATGAGGGAGGTAGAAAATTGTTAAATTTTATTAAATTTAAATTTTCTCTAATGAGATTTGAGCTTGGACGTTTCACATTATAGAAAAACCCTGTAAAAAGTTGTGTAAGTACACGAGTACTTACACACAATAGTACTCCTCCATTATGTGCGCTGAAAAGAAGAACCATCCAGTCACATCATCTTCAACTGCGAATCTCTCGATTACAGATCTCATCCCTAATATATGAACCTCACCTTTAGGAAAACTTGATAAGTAACCTCGTCCTAATAAGGTAGATCAGGGAGGACAATGGGTCATAGTTTTGAAATCTGTAATTTGTATATCTGCCTAGGTTGCCAAACCAAAGCTTTATTTCCAATATATATATATATATATATATATATATATATATATATATACCAGTATGCCTACTTGGAAACTGGGAGGTTATGGTTACGAATTCCGACATCGGCAGTTTGTCAATTATTAAGAAAAAAAGGCGGCGGTTAACTGACTAAACTGTTGGCGTATGGACAAGAACGAAGTAACCGGCTAAGCTTGAGAAGGTTTTCTGCAGTTTCCTTCACGAACTCCAGATGAATATCAGCATAGTTCCTATCATAGTCGGCTGCAGCCGCATATTCTACCAATTCCTAGTCTATACACAAAAATTTCTTTCACTCCACTCACATCCTTAGGCATCACAATGGACAGTATGGTCGAAGTGTAGTCCGTCCAGGGAATATATATATATATATAAATATATATATATATAAATATATATATATATAAATATATATATATATAAATATATATATATATATTTATAAATATATATTTATATATCTATATATATATATATATATATATATATATATATATATATATATATATATATATATATATATATATATATAAGAGTAAGTATATTACAAGAGATACAAATCTGGATAAAAAACATGTCCCATTAAATCAAATACCTAACAATTAACAATAAAATAATAATAAATAATTATTATATTTTATACGCGTTAAGACAATTAATTGTAATAATTAATCAAGAAATTTATATCAAACATTTTTTTTTTTGCGTAGAGAAAGTATACAAATAAAACTCTCATCTTTAAAGAATTGTTTATTATAGAGTACGTACAAAAAAAACATTTAGTTAAATAGATTGGTAGGTAAGGTAGATTACTCACACTTAATTTTAAAAATTAACATGTGTAATAATATATATTTTACTACTGTTTAAAACTAATAATATAAATTTAAAAAAAAAAAAAAAACAACTAATAAATTATTTATTTAAATTTTCTATTTATTTATGCGTTTAGAATATTTTATATATTAAAAATTAAAATTTTATTATTTTATGATCATCATCTATTGTCTTATGTGTTATGGATATTAATATTAATTCAATATATTAATTCGATATTAATTCAATATTTTATTAATTAGAAATATTTAATTATTTGAATTAATTTCTGAGATTTTCTTAAGTTAGATAAAACTTGATTTTATTACGGTTATATAAACTTTATTTTATTAGCGGATTGAAAAACTATTTAGTTACGGGCAAAATAATTCTTCCTGAGAATATATTAGAAAAAAATTCGTTACGGAGGGGCGAAAATCCTTAAAATTAATCCTTTTTGCTCATTGGAGATCTGTCGTGTTAACGGACAAATGGATATGTGGAAATGGAGTAATTTGTACTTTTTATGAACACCTGTATAAACTCATTTTTTATTTTCTCTGATAAATATTTCCAACTGTTACAACTTCGGAACTAAACTTATTATAGTATCGGTTTGGAGTTTTGAACGATGGATAGTTTTACAATTCGGACAAATAAATATACACACAACATATTTCCCTTTTATATAAATATATTTATTTTAGGGATCTGTCAGTTGAATGTACTACTGTAAAAATATATTTCAAATTGTTTAACAATTTGTGATAATGTAAAAATAATAATATTTCACATCATAGAACAAACAAAAAAAAAACGAGATAAAAGAAATGTTTTTTGGTGGATAAATGTATGGCGGGAAAAAATGACAGAAGAAAGTGAAATTACACATTTTAAATGTGATTAAATTCATTATCAAATGAATGTGTGATTTTATTTTTCATTTTTATTTGAATTAAAAAAAACAAATTGTAAAAAGTTTTTTTAACAAACAACAAGTTAACAAGGCAACAACAAGAATAATAATAACAATAATAGTTATTAGATTTAAATCAGTTAATAACATAAAATATACTACAATGGATGTGTTGTCTGTCATATAACGGCAATAAAAAAAATTTATAAATAAAATTCTACCATATTTGTAGGTAAAACAAAAAATGTAACAACTAACTAAGTTAATTGCTCAAGTATCCTATATATACTAAGTTTTTAGTGAGTGCACTGTTTATTTTTATTAATCAGGGTATATTAAGTTCAGATCCGTTTTTGTAGCGGTTGAAAATATTGATCGCAGAAAACAAATTTGGTATACGTGTTCATAAAATGACCAAATTAGCTTCTTTCCGCAAATGTGTCTGTCCATCCGACCATCCGTTCGTCAATATGAGGACTTAAAAACGGAAAGAGATAGCGAGCTGAAATTTTGTATGTATGTTCTAGAGCTAAAGTGTAAGATCAAGTTCGAATTGGCAAAATCGGACCATGCTTGGGAAAAATGGGCAAAATTGCCTATCTTTGAAACAGTGAGATTGAACAAAAATTTAATGACAAAAATGTTCCCTTTTTTTAAAAATGAACAACTTTTGTAAACAACTTTGTCATAAATTTAGTATATACCGGGTATTTAAGCAAATAACTCAGTTAATTGTTATTTTCACTTGTTTAATTGTAAAACATAACTTGTGTTTTATATACCAAAAACAAAAATATGAGAGGGGTAAAGTATTCTCCTTCAAAAGTGGTGAAATCTATGTAAGGATCAAGTTTTTTAACAAAAGTGAGGAAATGATTGCTATAAATTTATTGTGTAAATTTCTCAAGTGCAGGGTATTTCATATTTAACTTGGCAAGTTTTTTTCTTTGTATTTTAAGTCAAATAAAATCTGACCACTTGCCATGTAAAAATTGGAATACTCTGCACCTGAGAATCATTTTCTCACTGTTGTTAAAAAACTTGATCTTTAGATAGATTTGTTTTTGGTCGGATATCATTACTTTTTGTAAGTTTTAAATAGATTTTTGTACAGAGATGGCTTTTTAAATCTAGAACATACTAAAAACTTCAGCTCGTTATCTTTTAGCATAATTAAGTTAACGTGTTGACGGTTATCTATAAATAATTTATTAGAAAAAATTATAAACGTTCGTAGCAACTTTTTTTTTAAATTTGGGACTAAATATATTCGAAACATATGAATTCATATTTGATCCACCTACAAAGTACTGTCCAGAGATGACAAATTTTCTACAAAGTATTAATCTAGTCCTACAATGAACTGGATTATATCTGTCTATGTTAAATACTTTCTTTTAAATCATTAAAGAATAATTATAAGACCAATTATGGTTTAATTATATGACGACAATCTTCCTGATTTGATTTAATATGGTTGAAGAAAAAACAACATTGGAAATTTTCTTCTGTTTATAAAATATCAGGTTTACAAAGACGGTTATTTAAAATATTTTCATAATATTATTCACTATAAATATTTTGCGACTAGAAAATGTTAAAATTTTTTTCGGGAAATTGTATTTGAATTTTTTTGACGTAGGTGAACTAAAAATTTTAGTTTTGTGCATCATAACGAACTCCCTGATTTCCAAAAGGCTGCACTGTTACGCGTCGGATAAAAGTAAACAGTGAGTCTAATGATATTGGTAAGCATTACGCTTGCGTTATCGAGGACTTTATTGAAAATAGCCGTGTGCTTAATGTGATTTCGGCAACATCTCAGCGAACCATCCAACTAATCTCAAATGTAAAAAGTCTAAATCCATACTTCCATATTTCTAACAATATAACGAACTTTCATATAAACATTCGTCTCTATTTAACCCCCTTAGGGGATGAATTTCCTTTCTAACGTTATATAAGGAACTCCTGTGCAAAATTTCATGCTTCTAGACCAGTCATGGGAAAAGTACGGCCCGCTGCCCAAGTGCGGCCCTTCAGGCTATTCAATCTGGCCCGTGACATGGTTTTGAATAACACCTACCATTACACATAGGACAAAATGTATTTTCTGCGTAGTTAGAATAGAATAACGGATTCCTTCTCATTGCGTTTTAAGTACGGTATTATCGCATCAAATAGTGAGTTTTACACGCAACTTCGCCTATAGAATCTAGACCCACCAGTTTAGATTGTGCGATCTCTGTCAGTCAGTTTGCACATATTTATTAACTAGATGGCGATTCATACTATCATAGAATCGGAAAATGTAGGTGCCGTGACAACTGCACATCAATACGTGCCACAGCTCATTTACAATCATCAGATTCATGTGCTCCGAGTATTTTTTATCGAACTCTAAAAAGACACCGCTACCTTAAGATTACACAATACATTCTTCATCTCACAGATGCGTCTTTAGTTTCGCACGATGCTCATTGTCATCTTTCACAAATTTCATAAAACGAAACTTTAGATAATAGTTTATGATAACCGATATTTTAAATAAACTACTCGCATTGAAACCGTTCACAAAATCACGGTACAAACACACATGGCTATCACCGTTCTATTGCGTCTCGTCGCGGATATCTCAATTTTTTAAGCTAATATATACGTATTTCTCTTTTGAGCATTGTCATACAAATCATTCAAAAACTCTCTATTTATATTCTAATTTCTAGATGTCAAAAAAATTATGAATTTTAAAAATTTTGAAAATTCATCATAACGGAATCTTAACATTAAGATTATTATGGGCACAAACTTTTGAAGTCAATCGGATATACAGTATTTTTACTGATCTCGTTTGGAGAATAAACCTTCAATTTACTCAAAATTTACGAAAATATTGGAATATAGATCATTTAGTATTGTCGATTCCTCGTTTATAAAAGAACAAATTTTCGTAATAATTAGAATTGCATAAAATTTAAATTATCATACACTAAAAATACTGGTTTTATTGTTAATTTTGTTTCTTGAATAAAATAGGCTTAATTATTAAGCCATTACATTTTTTGAAATGGTTAATATGATTTATAAATATGTATCATTGTTGACATAATTTCAAGGTTTTGTCGTCTAACATGTGAATAGAAATAACAAAAAAAATAATAATATTTCAAAATAATTTCCAATTATTTAACATTATCTGAAATTAAATTCATTAATAAGAAAAAAATATTTTTTTCTTAAAAATTTATGTAATTTTATAGTAATTAATTATGAATAATGTAACATATTTACTAAATGCATTTTTGTTGATTGAAAAAAAGCGAAAGGCATATTTATAGGTAACACTTTTGAAAAAAAAAATCTAAAATCCATATTAATATAAAATGTTTAAACAAGTTTCTTATAAGATCATAAACTTTATCAAATCTCCGAGGAGTGTTAATACACATGACCACAAAAGTAACGTCATAATATAATATTGTTCGTTATAAATATACTAACAACTTTTATATTCCTAAAAACCGAATGAATAAGATATATCGCTAGAAAAAAGAGCGCTACTTTTGTGACCCAGAATAGTTAATTTTCCTTTAGTTTTGTATCAGAGAATAAAGTTCTCAAAATTAACCTAATACTAAGTATTTCATTATATGTGCCAATGTTTTCGGTAAAAATCAAAATTTCCATAATCCCCATAAAATCAACATTTCCATAAATTGAAATTGATAGTTAATTCAAGCAGGAAATAATGTACAGAAAATTTCCAATTATCCGTTGAATAGTGGACTCTTTGCCGCAAAATTACTGAAGATGGATTAGAATCAGCACGAAAAACCTTTTAAACAGTTCGTATTTGGAGTATTATCATTCAAATCCTAACATGACCTATTGGAATTTATTATAATCGGAATATTATTTATAATATTCCAAAATATCATCTGGCCTTTGTCCGATATTTTTTGTCCAATCCCCTCTATGCGAGTCAAAGTACCTCAAACTCGTCTAGGAAGCTGAAACTTTGCATGGAGTTAGATCTAGAGAAGTGCATGAAATGTCGTTTAAGGTACATTTACAGGAATTGAGGTATTCTCTGTTAAATTTTATAAAAAATCAATCTCAAAAAAATCAAATTTTATAAAAAGGGCATAAATCGGCTGTTATTTAATATCTACAAAATATAATTTAAATATATGTCTATGGATACATATAAAAGGTAATAGTTCAATAGTTGTGTTCGTTTTGTATAGTTAGCGTATGTATGTCGTTGATTTTTCAAATTTTTCTTCTTGAGACATATTGCATATTCATCGTATTGAATGGTTCGAATTGGCCCCATCATGGATTAAAAAAAGCCTTAGGGGAGATAAATAGTTTTTCCATTTAAAAAAACTTTTACTTCACACTTTATTTTCCAAATGTAGAAAATTTTGGTTGTTAACTAAATTTAAGAACACTCCTATATCTTAAATATTAAAACATGTCCATAATTAAACTAAATATACCGACCTTAGAATGTTACACAAATACGGTAACAATAGAAAGAGAAATACTTTTACAATATTTTTTTTTTGTATAACAATAATTCACCTGATATTGTTTGGTGTTTTATCTATTGATCAAGGAATTCCAAATTGAAGTAAATATACAGAACTTCCGTTGATTCAGTTAAATACACACCTTTTTAAAGTCATGTTCAATTAATTAAACTAAGTAGACATAATAATAATAATTATTGTTATATAATTATGTTTTGTTTTGTTAAAAATATTTAACAGATAAACTCTACAAAAAAATATTTCGCGAAAGACAAGAATAAAACAAGATAAACAAACAAATAATTTTTTTTTAAATTAGCATTTATAAGTTTCCGGAGATTACCATATTGGATTTAGAATGACGGCACTTTACTAACTGTGTTTCGATCATCAAGCCCTTTCTTTTGATTCCCATATCATGGGGTTAATGTGAAAATTAGAAATCGCCATTTTGCGGTGGCCGACCGTCAATATCTCTGGAAATATTATAGAAACAGAAAAAATGATAAGAAACTTAATTATAGTAAAATTAATTTTCTACTACTTTACTTTTTATGTGTTTTTCGATTTTTTAATATTAAGAAAGATATACCAAATTTTTGTGATTATCCCTCATTCTAAACCGCCCTTTCCATTAGTCGATGCTGGTCATGCTTACCATAAAAATGCATTGTCATCGGAAGTGAACCAACGTGTAAAAATTCAACTCTTATAAGTTTTATACTATTTGGAATATTCTCGGAAACTCAATGTCACCCGCAAAAATTTAGTACAGCCCTTATAACTGAGTAACATAATATTTCTTCCCGGTCTGATTTATAGGCTAAATATCAATTTTCATATCTCTAATTCTTAAATACTGAACTTCCACTTAATAATCCATTTTCCAAAAACGCAGAAACACGGATTTCATAATGTATAATTGTTATTATCGAAATTTTCATGTCTCTAGCTTTAAAAAAACCGAAACTCCCTATTTTACCCCCTTAGTTCTGAAATTGCATCATTTTCATAAAACTATTAATTGTATGATAAAATATTTTATACAAAAGTTGTTTGCTTTTATTAAACATTTTTTTATATTCAAAGATTTCCTCTGTCTCGCATCGTTTAAAAGATAGGTTTTTAGCATACCACGCGATCATGAATTTAGTAGCTGTCACGCGGGCCCGGATGCATAAAACAAAAACTTTTTATCACCTATGTCACTCGAGAATAATGAAGCTTCCTATCAGTGAAAGTATTTTTAGAATCGGTTCAGAAGTTCTAGAGATTACCCGGAACAAATAAACAAACAAATTTTATTTAATAAGAGTTTTGCGTGTACGACTTATACTTGAAAATGAATCGATAAAGGACCACCTTATGCAAATTTAAAAACTATTTTTATCATTAAATCAGTTTTTATTGAAATTTTTTAGACATGTTTATTACAGAGGTCATTTGAAAAATCACACCCAAAAATAAAAGTAGCCCCATAATTTATAAATTTAGAGCACGATTTAGTTTTTACCAATACTTTAATTTAGACATAAATAGAAATATAAAAAGTTTTTTTTTGAAAAGTGAATGGTATTAAAAAAGTCAGTAATCAACCTAAAATACTTTTCATTTCATCTAATTTAAATAAAAGTGAATATACTTTCAAACAAGTTTTTATTTTTGCAGTAGAGCAAAAAATCAATAAACTGGATTATTAGTAATAATCTTAATTGACAAATAATTTTTCCCAAGCAAATATTAATATAATAAAGGTAATTCGATAACAGATATTCGAGAATATACTAAGTCAATATATTTCGAATTATTTCATTAAAAAACTTAATTCTCGATTTTTTTGTTTATATTCCATGAAAAGTTATAACATTTACCTTCGAAAAAGGTTTTTTTGTTAGTAAAAAGCAACTTATAAGCAACTTTTTGCAAGTAGAACTATCTAATTATCTAATTATTTAAATAATCATAAAATCTTGAAAAATGCAAAATAAGAGATTGTACTCGACGCTAATGGGCGGTTTGAATCAATATATTTCTCATTAGATAATGTATGCGTCCGAAATTAACTTTTATGAATACGCCTATTCTGTTAAGACAAAATATACTACCGTAATTTCGTTCGTTTCGTAGCATTTTGAACATCTCCCTAACATTCTTAAAAAATATGCTACTGTAATATTTACTATCAGGCATATTTATGGATCTTTATTTCAGCGTATCAGAAAGTGAGAGTTTTACTTTGGGGTAGTAAGCGAACAACCTTAATATATAAAAAAAAACTCATCAGGTAATGAGTACCAATAATTAAATAAGAAGATATATTATTATTTAATTATTTATCGGTTAATAACCTTGTTTATAATTCTAATCTATTTACATAAGTTTATAATTAATTTCAAAGTGAAATCCAACTAACCACCTTTAGGCTTTTATATTAATTATTTCAAGGTGACGACGTACGCGTTGATAAAAATGATATGTTTAATTGAAAACTAGGTCACTACTTGAATAATACCTTCATGTCTCAGATATCTATAACTCTACCTTGGTATCGTATATCGTTAATTTTTATTATTATTATTATGATTATTATTATTTCTCATGGGAATTTAAAGAAAATCTTTAAAAAAAAACTACAAATAGATATTTTTTATTATTATTATTCAATTATTGTCTCTTTGAAGTAATTTATAGACAAGACACAGTCAAAATAGAATTTATATTGGTTGTTTTATTGATATTACTGACCTCCTTGTTGTCAGGTTTTTATAAAATGTTCTCTCACGCTAAGTGGAAGGAAGTTTACAGCGGATTGGATGATTTTTGATATTTCTGTATAGGAAATACCAGAATATGTGTATAAAAATGTTTTTAAAAACAATATGTTTTTATATAAAAATTTACGAAAAAGAGGAAAGTTTAGTTGTTCAATTACATCAATAATTGAAATTGTTGTAAAGAATATTTTTATTTTTATTATAATTTCCGAAATACTGTTCCTTCATCAGGCAAAATGGATGAGTACAGATATTTGATTAATTTATAAATTACGAGCTTTTACCCGCCCGTTTTTTTGTTATATCTCCGAATTCCGTCATTTTAAAACTAAAAACCTCCAAGTAATTTCCCACCGCGTCCACTACTTTAAGTATTTATCTTTGCCACCGCTTCCACTACTTCAAATATTTATCGAAACTTTATCGAATATTTTTAAATTCTCTCATAGCGACTAAAATACATACCAGTTTTTAAGTCTAATCATAAACAATAAAAGTCTCTAAAACAAAATCTCTCGACTATGTAATGAACTATGTGCCTGATTGCAACGGGCTGATAGTTTTTTGTTGTTGCTAGGATGCTGCTATGCTAATTTTGTACAACTATTTGATTCAATTTTAATTGCAGCAAACATTGTATAGGCATTATGTTAACGTAACTATTAGACATATATTTGTATATTTCTGCTTTATATTAATAGTTGAGTTTAAATTTAGCAATGATAATAAATCCTCATATAACGATCAACAAAATACAGGCTGCAAATTTTATAACTAAGATCTAAAAGATAACCTGCAAGATTAATAGTTCCACACGAAAAGATTTAAAACATACAAAGGTACTAAAACCTAAAGAACCTAACAAAGTTAGCAAAACTACCGCCATTAATTTGTATATTGTCATACAAGATCTATCAAGTGCACCAAATTAATAAATTAATAACTCAATGAAAGATTTACTTTTAGGTACTGGCAAAACTGGTTAAACGAAAAAAAAAGCTTGAAAAATGAAGTTTTAATGAATTTTTGTTCTTTTGAATATAAATAAAATTTTAACCTATATTTAAAGCATCATTAAATTATAATTAAACCTTGAAAATTATTATCAAAATATCAGCAGAAGGTGCCCTACATTTAATTTATACACGACATTTTCAGTAATAAAAACAGATCAGATCCTGTTCATATTATACAGGCTGTTTACCTAATCTTGAGGGACTGTTTAAATTTAAGAAATTATTTTTTTTCTTTTTTAATTTTTTTCCAACATGGCGAACATCACTGCTGCGTGAATAAATAAATGTTTTACCAGGACTCATGGTCATATTTAACCCATAAATTTTATGGTTTTTTCCAAATTTTGTTAGATTATCGTGTTTCTTTTGAAGATCAATATCGATGGAATATTTCTCGTACATCAATTATTGCATGTTCACAAAAAACTGATTTTTATAATCCTCCGTTCGCATTTTTCCAATCTGGAGGCAGTAATTAGTGGATTAATTAATGTTTTACTATGATTTCCTAGTCTATAAACTATAGATACTTTACTTTTAATTTTTTCTCAAATTGTTTTTTAAGAAAAACTTAATACTCCATAGGTCTTGGTTTGTTTAAGGCTTTAAAAAATGGATTATTTGCTGATATAAAATGACTTTGTAGTGTTTAACGTACAGCTAAGAAATCTTATAGGTTTATTATTCTGATCCATCATCGTAGAAAACGAGAAAACTTGACATAACGTCATTGATAGTATCTCTAAAACGGATCCTTGCAACATTCAAAGTATTTTAAAGTTTTGATACTAGCAGATGTATATCAACTTGAAATATTTTCATGTTCATTTGTAATAGGGAATATGAATGGAAATTTTTTTTCACTTGAATTGAAGCATGTTTACTTGACAAATATCAAGGTAAAATTACTTTTTAAATAACTTTAAAAATAAGCGAGATATGAATGATTGAAATTCCCGATTAGACAAAGAGGGTGATAGCCCTTTTGATATGTTATGTGACGTCATATAACACTTTCACCATTTAAAATACACGTAAAACTCCGTTTTTAGTATTTTTGCAAGAAAGAGACAGATAATAATCTTTAAAAGCTTATAGCTTCCTTGATATTTGTCGGATTTTAATTTCGTTCTTAAATATTAATACAGTATTAACGGTATTTTTATATTCTGAAAATAAACGTGAAAAAAATTTTCATGCATATTCCCTATTGTGATATTTATTTGAATCTACTTTTGTGTATAGTGTGAGATATTTTCGATTTATCTGATAACCCTGATATTTAAGAACCACCTTGTACACACTGTGTACTATCTACAGTGTAAACAACTTAACATCATACATATTTTTAAAATAAATATATCATAATTTTCTAAAGGTCACTAATTTAATTACTCTGCCTGCTTAACCGTTTCCTTTCACATTGCAATTTCTATAATTAAACGAAAAAACCCCTTAGGAAACAATATAATATAGAGATATATAAAATATATAGAACCGCTATATGAATTACACACACAAAATTGATTTAGTTTTACGTAATACACTTCTGATTTTAACTTTAATGTTTTGAAAGTATACTATAAATAATATAGACGGTAAATCAATAGCTAATAAATACGCCTACTGAATTTTATAATGAAAAATACTATCATCAAATACATATTAGCAAAAAATTTCCATACACTTAAGGTAGAATTACCAGTCTAAGTGGCCCAGCTTTAAGCGTTGTGTCTGCGCAGTATGCCTACGGAAACTGGGAGGTTATGGGTTCGAATCCCGACATCGACAGTTTGTCAATTATTAAGAAAAAAAAGGGGCGGTTAATTGACTAAACTGTCGGCGTATGGACAAGAACGAAGTAACCGGCTATGTTTGAGAAGGTTTTCTGCAGTTTCCATCACGAACTCCAGATGAATATCGGCATAGTTCCTATCATAGTCGGCTGTAGCCGCATATCCTACCAATTTCTAGTCTATACACAAAAATTCCTTCCACTGCACTCACATCCTTAGGCATCACAATGGGCCTTATGGTCGAAGTGTAGCCCGTCCAGGGCAGCCTCCACAATCTATCTATCTATCTAGAGTAGAATTGGTTAATAATACATTTGAAAAAGTTTTATAAGAAATAGCTTTTCTTCCATATGGATCGGAGATTATATCTTCCGAATGAGTGACGAATTTACCGTGTAGGCAAGGTAGGCAGCTGCCTAGGGTGGCAAAAGTTCTATTTGGGTGAAAAATATAATTTCTTGAATCACTTTTTTTTCTTATAATATTCTCTATTTGTATATCAATATTTAGAAAAAAGATGATATAATATAATGATTGTTTTGGGCGTCGAACGTTTCGGTCCTGTTTTGGATGTCGAGCTAATTTGACAAGATTCGAATTGCAGTTTATACATGGATGAAAATATAGGACAAAAAAAGCGAATTCACAATAAATCAATTCAAGTTAATAACGCTTGGCGTCAGGCGAAGAAATTAGTTTAATTCTAACTTCTAGCGTTTTCGACGTTGGTGTCAAAACTGGTCACTGGATCACGTAACCAGTTGACACCACCGTCGAGAATGAAAGCAATTTACCTTAAAAGCTGGGAGGCAATTTTGCAGCTGCCTAGGGCGACGAATTGTCTTAATCCATCGCTGTTCCACTGTTTCAAATCGTTTACCCTATTAGGTCTATACAAAAAAGTTTCTCTATTTTAAACCTTAATGTTTTTGACAAATGTTTCATGGGAATAGCTGATCGAAATTTAGATAAATAATCAAAAAATAACAATTATATACCATGAAAGGTCGCCCATCGTCTAAATAATGATCTCATCAATTTCAGATATATAATTATTATTTATTACCAAACATAATTGTAATTCAATAAAATACAAGAAAGATTTCAATACGAAATCGAGAGTAATATTTTTTTTTAAAACTATTAAATAAATAAAAATAAATAATTTATTTTACGGTATTAAAAATATTGACCCACAAACAAACAAAAAAATAAAAACAGTTATTTTAATACAAATATTATAGCACACATACAAGCAAGCATAATGTTTAAAAAGAGATCATGGATATTATTTATAATAAAACAATTCATAATATTTATTTGTGTACAGTGTTTTTGTTGTTTTAAAATAACTTCACTTTCGACATCATATAGCGAGCAAATACAGCGAGCGAAACGGGTTAATAAATCGCCACAATAATATATAACGCATTTAAGGTCGTTCACTCGTTACAGTCAATACAAAATGTATAAAATATAGTAAAATAAACTTAATTTTACTAATATGCCAATTATATATATCTAGTATAAAATATACAGAATTTTAACATTTATGATACAATATGTATTATGCAAAACTTGTCTAGACAGTGAATATTATTTTGTGAATATATCAGTTGTAAATTATCACATTATTTAAAAAACAACTTCTTATACACAGAAATAAAAGCTCACGAAACTCTTAATTAGTAAAATTAACAAAATGGCAACATGACCTAGTAAAACTATTATTTAATAATGATTTTGAATAATTAAAAAAATTTTTTACACAAACCTACTCTACGCGGATAACAATGATACATAAATGGCACGAGAAAATGTTATTAGTTATTAAACATAGCTTATTAGTAACAAAGAATCATCAAAAGAGTTTTCGACAAGAATTTACTAGCAAATGTGTCTTTTTTTGTTACTATTTGAATGAATATTATACTCGGTGGAACATATTTTTGGCCCCATATTTTTCTATATTTATTCAAAAGATTAAAATTATGCACGTATAGAAAAAAAAATCAGATTTTTTTACCACATTGTTTAAGAGATTTAATTAATTAAAGTTATGCAAAAATACATGAGCTCTTATGAATGTCGTTCGTTCAATAACATCGGAAATTAATGGTTTGAGAAAAATCGGGAAACTTGACCTCAAAAAAAAAAAAAAACTTTTCAATAGATAGAGCGATGTTTCAAACGTACACTAGAAAAAATGCGAAACGATTCACCACACAGTTTAGATTTAATTAATTTTTTTAATATTTTAGTTTTGCTTCTATCTCTGTTTTTCACACATAAGATGTTTTATTCATTATGACTTCATTTTTCGCTCAATTAATTGTTCAAGAAAAAAAACACCTTCAATTGATCTCGGATTGCGATTACCAAACTACCTTAAGATATTTATTTTAGAACGAATTCTTTAATGCACGAACTGGTTACGAATACCCTACTCAACTTTATATTCGAATATCTCGTTTCACAATCGGTAAACAAATACGATTTAAAAAAATAAAATAAAGGATAATGAGCTTATAATGTCATATTTCAATTTCGTCTACTTCTTAAGAAAAATTAGTTTCTTAAGATTGAGGCGAGTGAACTACCTTAAATAAAATGCGAAAAATATTATATTTTGCCTAAAGCATTTACATACAAATAAATAACTTATTGTATGAATGTAACTAATTGTATGAATGTAACATACTAGGTTCTATTAAATACAAAAGTTACAACCGAGTTAATTGTTTCAATATTCTCAATATACTAAGTTCTATACGTCCATGTATGGGTAATTGACTATCAGTAATGAATTTACAAATTATAGTAAAAAGTATGTGCCCAAAAACATATTTTTTTGCAGATTATCATGTAATCTCAAGTACTCGAAATAAACAACAAGACTCCATTTATTTTTTGTCTTCACCTAGAATATAGCAATGAATATTCATAAAACACGAACGCCAATGGCTACCGAGTGTTACATAGCGTGGTATTCACTCCCTATATGAAATCATACTTGCATAGCCTCGCTATAGATGTTTTCACATCAAAAGGTGCCAAAATACCTACGCAAAATTCACTATCATCTCTGGGACTACTTATTCAAAAACTGTAAGCCAAAAATATTTTTGAAACAAGTTTCTTGAATGTGACTTGTGACATTTCCAAAAATTCTAAATCGATTTTGAATAATGGAACCACAAATTTAAACACACTTAATTAATAAAATACATAATCTATGTAATAGGGAATATGCATGAAAATTTTTTTCACATTTATTTTCAGAATATGAAAATACTGTTAATACTGTAATAATATTTAAAAACGAAATTAAAATCCGACAAATATCAAGGAAGCTATAAGCTATTAAAAATTATTATCTGTCTCTTTCTTGCAAAAATACTAAAAACGGAGTTTTACGTGTATTTGAAATGGTGAGAGTGTAATATGACGTCACATAACATATCAAGAGGGCTATCACCCTCTTTGTCTAATCGGGAATTTCAATCATTCATATCTCGCTTATTTCTAAAGTTATTTAAAAAGTAATTTTACCTTGATATTTGTCAAGTAAACATGCTTCAATTCAAGTAAAAAACAATTTTCATGCATATTCCCTATTGTTTGGTACGCAATCTTAATAAACAGTTAGTTCATTGGCATACGTGTAATTTATTTGGTTTCAGTTTTGTAGAATTAGATTTAATATTAATTCAACTTGGTCAAACGAAAGTAAAAATTTTATGGTTTTCTGTGTAACATATTATTTGTGTTGTTCAATTGGTTCAGAGCATCACGATTTATACGTACCTACGCAATAAATAAGTTGCATACCTAATTATCTTTTGAGTTTTTGAAAAATTAAATTACTAGATTTTTACCTGCTCTTCCCTCTCCTGTATTCCCCGTCACCCATTCGTCTAACATGGTTTTAGACCATCTTAAATAAGTTTTATTTTTTCAATTTTTTTCGGAAATGCGATTAGCTCAGATATTTAAAAATTTAAGAAAGATTATTTGCATTATAATTAGGCGTCTTATGTGAAATATTAGCCAAAATTGTTTCCATCTATATTCATATAAGTCTCAAAAATAATCAATTCAAACGTAAAACACCGCTCGATTTTCAGGGCCGCCAACTTGAAATAAAAGGTGTTCAAAAAAACTAAAACTAACATTAAATACTCAATAAAAATTGGTGTCTTATCTTTTTGATAAAATAATTAGCATGGAAAAAGTCAACTTTGGAATAATTTATTAAAATTTACCATCTTTGTATGTCCGTAAAAGATTATAAGAGCTCAGTTTTATTCAAATTTGAATTTTTAGAACTGTAGAAGAACATAATATTTCTTTCTTGTTTTTGGACCTGTTTTTGGTGTTGTTTTTCATAGATTGTAATGTACTCGATTCTAAATGTTAGACTTATTTATTTCCCTGAGTTACGTGGTAACTACTAACAAAAACATAATATAGTCATTATAGTTAGATATTCAGGAAAAATAAACGTTTGGTTGTAATCCCAAATCATTGCTTGTTTTTATTTAACATTTATAGCGTAGGTTTCCGGATATCTTGGTACTTACAAGATCAAAAGTTTTCCATGCATCAAAAGTGTTTCGTGATCACGAGAAATACTACGGAGGTGGATTAATTACTAAAACACCTATATATTCAGCGCCTATGCGCCTGTCAATGTACCATATAATAATAAATACATATATATAACTTTTATAACAAGCAAACAAAAAAATAGGCACTCCTATGCTTTAGGGCAAGCACGTATTATTGTACATTGTTAAAACATTTTTATTTTGTACTTAATAATATAAAATATCGTTAAAATTATTGGTTTATAGTAAAGAAAATTGAGTACTGACCATCTCACGATTACTTATAAATTCATATCAACATTTATTATAAACATGATAATAACGGGATTATTATTTATAACAATTAGATAATTATGTTAAAAATACACAACTTTCTCACCGTATCACCTGTAATTATAAATTATTCAAATTGTAAGTGTAAATAGAAGGATTTTTTAATTCTCAAGGTTCCGGATTTCCGTATATGACTAGACTCAAGTTACTATATTATTCCTCAAAATCCCTTATCAAATTTGAGGTAACAACTATAGACACCATATTTCATATTTCTAAAACGAGGAGAAATATCGAGCTAAAATTTTATTAGTGTTTTGTTGTAATATTATATGTCTTGAGTACTCGGGAAAATGCTGTCAGAATGCATCGAAGAGTCTGTCTCTCGATGCACTTAATCTGAACAGGATTCAATCTCGAAAGGTTATCGGATTCATCACCGGACAATATAACCTAAAAAAATCATCTACGCACATTAGAACTCCACAATGCATCCATTATTATGTATTATCTTTCACTATTTGGTGCATCTCACCTCGAAAATGTGAACCTTCAGCAAAATCTGAAGCTTCTGTCTATTGCCAAGATATGGTAGAAGCGACTCCTGACAAACTGCAGTAGAAGGGACAGCACAATGGGACAGGAAGGGACAGCCCGATTTTTTCGTAGCCATTCCTAAAAGCTTAAAATACAAAGTTGTTCTGATAAAACTTACAAACAATTTTTCTAGCATATCACTTTTTTAGTCATTTTTATCCTCCATGGCACAACAGAATGTGACTACGATTCCCGAATGGATATAATGTGGGATTAGAAAATAAATGTCGTTGGCGAATGAAAAATGAGGAATAACCGAGATGCATAAAAACCTAGGTAATCCTTTTTTTACTAGACAGATAAATAAATAGAGTGTAGAGGCTGCCCTGGACGGAATACACTTCGACCATAAGGTCCATTGGGATGTGAGTGGAGTGGAAGGAATTTTTGTGTTTAGGAAACTGCAGAAAACCTTCTCAAGCATAGCCGGTTACTTCATTCTTGTCCATACGCGGACAGTTTAGTCAGTTAACCGCCCCTTTGTTTTTTTCTTAATAATTGACAAACTGCCCCAATCCCAGATAGCATTAGCGTGTTGAGCCAAGCGCCGTAATATTTTTGATAGAATATATTTAGTTTTCGCTTTTTAAGTAGGTATGCATTGAAGAATAATCTCCGTTTCTTTGAAAAACCTACTAATAGAAATTCCAAGTTAAATCATTTCATAAAAATGTTAAGTCTTTTTAGAGTTCATCATAAAACAGTTCTTCAAAACAATAATTATCTTGAAAATATATCACATAAATTTCAACAATTTACCGTTGGCCACAAATTACAAAGAAAAATTGAAACTATTAGAAATATATCCTGGTATCTTGCATAATAAATAGTTTTGTATTCTTTTTAAATAAAAATAAATAAAACAGATAAATGAAATGTTATTAATAGGGCGTCGGACAAGCGTATTCTATATAAGGTGATGTCTACAGTTCTACACTTTCGCCTACCACTTCTTTCAGATAATAAATAAAATGTATATGTAATAGCAATAATCATGTACCAGCTACAAGTACCTTTGTCCACTGTACCTTTATGTATTAGTTTGTGAAGAAGTTGTTTTATTTTGAACAACTAAAGCAAAGTAGAAATCTAAAATATATTACAGTACAATCTTCATAACCTGAACGTTACGAAAAACATGGATAAATAGATATATCTTGGGTTATGAAAAGTATTGCACTTCGACCTTACCCCCACTTCTATTTCAGGGGCCAATATCCAGGAGTTTGATTGCCAGGTTCATATAACTGGGGTGAGGTGCATGGAATATATTCTAACTGCTATAAATGAGGGATTCGCAGTTAAAGATGATGTTGCTCGATGTTTCTTCCTCCTGGCCACACAGTCTACACATAATGGATCCATTGTGGGGTTCTATTGTGTGTAGATGCTTTCGTAGGTGATAATGCATGGTGATGAATTCGGTAACCTTTCGAAGTTGTATCCTGTTCAGATTGAGTGCATCCAGCGGCAGCTTCTTAGATGCATTCCGAAACAGTATTTTATATTTGCCCCGTCATTTATGTGTTTAAAGTTTATCTACTTGTTGATCACATAGAGGTAGATAGAGGTAGATTGTAAAGGCTGCCCTGGATGGGCTACACTTCGACCATAAGGTCCATTGTGATGTCTTAGGATGTGAGGATATGAGTGGAGTGGAAGGAATTTGAATGTCTTAGGAATGTGGATGGAGTGGAAGGAGTCGGCTGCAGCCGACTATGATAGGAACTATGCCGATATTAATCTGGAGTTCGTGAAGGAAACTGCAGAAAACCTTCTCAAGCATAGCCGGTTACTTCGTTTTTGTCCATACGCCGACAGTTTAGTCAATTAACCGCTCCCTTTTTTTTTATAATTGACAAACTGCCGATGTCGGGATTCGAACCTATAATTAACATACTGAATTTGATTACTCTTGATTTTTTTATAAACACAACAACCCTGGTTCAATATCTATCATTCTTCTACCTCAATCTCTTCTAGAAATTATAGAATTTTGGACAATAATAAACTAAAACACTTGAACGCTGCATCGGAAGATTTGAACTACTCAAACGTTTGATTGTAATCATACATCAACTATTATTTGTAGGTACACTTTTAATGAATTTATTTATTGAACGCCAATTTCCACAATCCAAGTTCTTTGAGTCCAAGTACACTAAGTACAAAGTTCCAAGTACAAAGTTTTTTAGTTTCATTCAGGATACTTAAAATATTCCAACATGAACGACAATGAGAATTATAATGAGAAAATGCTGTGAATAGCGAAAAATTCAAAATATAATATTTAGATCATCATAAATGCTAGAACACATCTGGGAAATTTAAGAAAAATGTTCCATCGCAATCTATATATGTCCTAGATGGAGCAACTGTGATACTCGAATTGATTTTTTAAGTTAATCAAAGAAACATTCCATGGATCCTTTTGGTTCCTTTCATTCTAATGCCATTCATATCATATTCGTAAATCTCTGTATGGAAAAATGAATGAAAGGATTTGAGAAATTTACCCAAAGGAACTTATTTTGTTTCAGAGTTTAACAGTAATGATCATGATATCATGCTTATAAAATAAAAATCCACCGCAGAATGACAATGGCGGGAACATATCCATTCCCGCCGATATGTTTTTTTAATATACTTGCAACACAAGTTTTAATTAATTGAGTAAATTTTATAGATTTTATAATTTTTCGGCAAAAACATTTACAAACCGTGTGACAAAATTTAGTTATTTTTTAACATTTCAAGAATAGAAAAATGGTTTGTTAATTTCGAGCAGTATTTTTCTGTAATAATTAGCAATAGAAGTCTAATCGAAAGTGCAATATGGTAACAGAAATTTGTAAATTAGGTGAAACCTTTGTTCTTGAGAGCGTGACATTATTCAACCTCTTCTTATTTCGATGCTAAGGTTACCAGAGCTTAGAATTATAGAGACTGTACTGTATAGAATATATTTTATTTAAAAACCAATTTATAATGTGTAAGCGTTTAACACCCACATTTCTTACATTGGTAGTAAGTAGTTTATTTTATCGTTATTTAATATGTATTCGTTGGAAACATGTAACTCGAGTTGCTTCGAAAAATGTACAAAACAAATTTTATGCATTAAAATATGATTCATAAAATAAATTTTGCAAAAAATGATTATCAAAATTGTAATGAACCCACGTTAACTGCACTTCATATTTAAAATATATATGGTATGATCACTTTCTATCCTGATTAAATTAAAAGCTATTTTAGGTATAAGCTGAAATATTTCTTTGATTTGAAAAATGTGCGTTGATTATTTTGTGTACCTGGGAATAAACCTTTCTTTGGACATACTTCTAAATACTTGCTCAAAAATCTCATATAATCACCGATCCGCGTCTTAATATATCCAAGAGAAAAAGTTGCGAAAAGAATGTTATATAAGAAACATATAATATTTCTCACAGTTATCTTCAACAAAATTTAGGTGGAAATAATTAAGATATGTCGTTCCTCTCGACCAAATCTCCCCTAATAATGCGATAATTACAAGAACATTGAAAAAACTTTCATGTTTGTAATACTGTCAAATATTATAATATCACTATTTTATTGTTCTTCAGATCATTTTTTCGATATATTTTCGATAACTGTCACAAAAGCATCGTATGCCGGCAATTTTATTCGAAATTTTAAAAAAATTTTTCCAATAGGGAATATGCATGAAAATTTTTTTTCACTTGAATTGAAGCATGTTTACTTGACAAATATCAAGGTAAAATTACTTTTTAAATAACTTTAAAAATAACTGAGATATGAATGATTGAAGTTCCCGATTAGACAAAGAGGGTGATAGCCCTCTTGATATGTTATGTGACGTCATATTACACTTTCACCATTTAAAATACACGTAAAACTCCGTTTTTAGTATTTTTGCAAGAAAGAGACAGATAATAATCTTTAAAAGCTTATAGCTTCCTTGATATTTGTCGGTTTTTAATTTCGTTTTTAAATATTATTACAGTATTAACAGTATTTTCATATTCTGAAAATAAATTTGAAAAAAAATTTTCATGCATATTCCCTATTATAAATAAATTATGAAGTCTAGACAAATTTATAACTTAAAAAAATTACTATGATTGTGGAATTTCTTGTTTTAATAACTAAATAAAAACCTGCATACTTTTTTTGTCTTCTATTATTGTATATGATGTAATTAAATTAATTTAAATTTTGTCTACTAACTAAATCTCTGATGCAAAAATACACATAATTTACATTATCAACTCCCAAAGGACGATGTTTCATTATTCAATACTTCACCCAAACTTATACTCTTGTATAGTGAAATTTTGTCTTAAAATACCAACCCTGCAGTATTTTCACCAATGATTGAAACTTTAAAATGAATGTAAATAATTGTAAAATGAATTTTTATTGATTTTGAGCTCAAACATAACTATTTAAATAATAATAAACGTTTTGTTTCGAGTAAATTTCAAAATTGACTCCAATTGCCAGTTTCAAGAATAACGACATTGAAATAAATGATACTTTTTGGAGAATTTTTACGGCTAACATACATTTTAGAAAAAAATGTTTCAATCAAACGGTGCACAATTAAAAGGGAAGAACACAACGCAATAATTATATTTTTGTTTCATGCAGCCGTCCCCCCGCGTGGATATATTATCTTTCAACGGTGCAAGATAGGGAAAATCTTTAAATGCAAAAACTTGTTATCATAACCAGTCCCAGTGACCGAGCGGTCTAAGACGTTATCTTTGCGCAGTATGCATTCTTGGAAACTGGGAGGTTATGGGTTCCAATCCCGGCAGTTTGTCAATTATTTAAAAAAAAAGGGGGCAGTTAATTGATTAAACTGTCGGCGTATGGACAAGAACGAAGTAACCGGCTATGCTTGAGAGGGTTTTCTGCAGTTTCCTTCACGAACTCCAGATGAATATCGGGATAGTTCCTATCATAGTCGGCTTCAGCCGCATATGCTACCAATTCCTAAGCATCACAATTGACCTTATGGTCGAAGTGTAGCCCGTCCAGGGCAGCCTCTACAATTTATCTATTATCTATCATATAAAAACAAACAATTGTTTGAAATATTTTTCCTAAAATGTATATTTTAAAAATATTTTGGTTGAAACTTTTCAAATGAACACATTGTAAAATTGATGATAACTACTTTGAAGTCGAAATACTTAATTATATAATACAAATGGTTAATCTATAGGAATTGAGACTTGGTTTGAAATTGAAATTTTATTAGATATGTATATCTAAAGTGACTTATCTTGAAGAATCTTGATTATCCATGATTTACCCAAGTTTTAGTTAATTAACATTTGAACTTTCCGCTCCTGATCGACTGAGACCTGCTGCATATTTGATAATCTAATTGTATACGCTAGCGAAAATGTTTATTAATTTTTTGAGATTCTATTATAGTACATATAATCTATTCTGCTAGAATAAATATTCTTATCATTAATTCCAAACCTTCTACGTAGAATATTATACAAAATAAGATTTAGTTTTATAATTTCATAATACATTTGGATACAAAATGTAGGTTGATGATAAATTTAGTCATCATTTCTAACATTTTATCACGTTTGAAAAAAAATAAATAATAATAATAGCTCTAGAAATGATATAAAACAATATATAATAATGCTTTGTAATATATTATGCTATATAAGTATCTTAAACGGAAAATTTAAATGTATTTAAGGAATAACTCAAATTTGTTTCAAACGACAATTCTAATTAGGCTGATGCATGTTTGTTTTCATTTTGAAATAACTTTACTAAATAGAGGAAGATGATATAGTTTTTGTAGATTTGTCTCAAATAAATATATGCAACGAATCAGTGTCTAGAGTAATTTAAGCATTGTGCTTTGAAAATTTATTGTGCATTACCGTCTGATAAAAATTCAGATTTCTCCAAAAAAGTCTACAACGGCCCTAATTTTCCAATCTAAGCTTCTTGAGGTTGCCTTACAAAGAACTCTAGCAGCAACTGGAATATATTTTTTTACAAAATCTTTTGCGTTTTGACTCTTTTTGCTTGAATATTCCCATACAATTATCAGCCTATCATATTCATGGTATTTCCGCATGTTTTAGCTTTTATGATTGTTTCACATTGGTCGGTGCTTAATAAAAATGTCCAGCGAAGTCGATTATGAATAATTATGAAACCGGTCCGTATACAATGGACAGTAAAAGTTTTTTTTTTTTTGAAAATTTTACAGTTGATTTGTGCCGGATCCATTAGGTTTTCGAAAAAATTGTTTCAAATAAAAGATGTGATACTGAAAAACTCTTATTCTAAGCATCTTTTCGAAATCCAAATGGATAAAGCACAAATAAACTATAAAATTTTCATACACGTAAAACTATTTTTGGTATTAATTTTTTAAATTTTATTGAAATATATCTTCCATATTACCCAAACTTCACTGTTTCCAAGTTTCCAATCTTATTTCGCTCTTTTCTCTCAAATAAATTTATTTCGATAGTCTTTAAGTTTTTTTTAGATATTTTAATTAGTAATACCTTTGTAAATTTTAATTCGTTATTCTAGCCAAAACTTTATACTTAATTCTACTAATTCCGTTTATATAATAGCAACCTTCGAATTCTTTAAATTATTCAGCATTCCAAAACACACAGCAAAAACAGTTTCGTTTTATTGTTAAATAAATCCTTTTCTTTTTTTTTCATCTACGTATTAAATACCTTATCGAATAGATAAATCAATCACCATGAATTTCAATAATTTACATAATCATGTGATTATGTAAATTTTTTGCTTCTGAATCTTTAACGAATTAACAAAAAATATGGAAAAAAATTCGTCTGTAATAAATTAAGATACGAAATTATACCGGGTTAGTCAAAATTTTGATAACGCATAAAAAGGAAAACTTTTAGAGAAGAGTATACAGGCGGCTAAACTTTATGGAATCATTAAACTTTAGGAAATTTGGTAAAATCTATTTCTAGATAAATAATTTCTATTCTTTCTTTGGGAACTATTAGTGTTTTGACAAGGTCCTAAAGGAAAAATCGAGCCGGGAGTATACATGGATCTCATATCTCCTCATACAATTAACTATATAATTAAAAATAAATATAATTGCACGATTAAAAATAGATGTCCTTATGTCTGTGTGTTGATAATAATAAGAGCAACAACCTGATCCCTAAAAGGCTCCACAAAAAAAACAAATGGAATAGATGTTTTCGGCAAATTGGCTGAATGGATATGTTGTAGCTCTAATCATTCTGAACAAATGTCTTTATAAACAAAATCTTTGAAAATGAATAATATTATTAGTTAGTATTAGTATTTTCAGATATTCTACTAATGAAATCGGTTGATTTGATCGAACCCTTTCTTATATATTTTTATTCGCCGTTCTATTTTTATCTGCTTCATGCGAGGTTAATTGTTAAAATAATTTTGACTAGAAGTTTGCCTATTGAAGGTGTATACATACAATAATTATAACTAGCCCTGTACATTTTTTCTTGTAAACACATACGTGATCATTTAAAAATGATTCAGTCAAATGTTGTACGCCTTTAAAATATTGTATTAATTTGGAAAATACTCAATGAATGAATCATTGGAAAAATAATCTAATACTAAAAAAAAAAGATGAGAAATACAATATTGTCATACAAAATAATCAAATATTCATAATACGTAATAAATATATAAAAAAATAGAATCACATATATGGAGATGGCATACTCCGTGAGTCGTCATCATGTAGCCCCAACTATTATAGGTGGTAGGTATAATAACATAACATAATAAATAACTAGATAATAATATAGCTGAAACACTTAATACGCCTAGTTAATTGTTTGCAAAATATTGCATCGTACAATGAGATGTACTTATTAAGAAAAACCTATTTTGACAAAATGGAAACCCGACTTCAAAAATCAAATATTCTATAACAAAAAATGCACTAAAAAGTAAAAAAATAATTGCATATTCTTGTGCCAATTTTAGTTCACCTAAGCAAAATTTTTTTAATATATATGTACAATTATTGTTATTTTTGGAGGCGGTGTCCAAAAGTTATGTGAATTTCTCTATGCTGACACCGCCTCCATTGAGCCGAGGGCTAGGTACCTAATTCTAGCTCTGTCCAGACATTCTGCCATGGACGTATCCTCTGCCCCGTTACATTCCGGGCAGATCGTACTGTCTCCCAACCTCACAAGGATAGATGCTTTTCTAGAACAGAATCATAATTTATTAAACGATCAAGAAGATAGGAATTATGCATCTCAAATGAACCCAATGCTTTCGCTACTCTAAATCTTTTCCGTTTTACCTATCAACTCCACCAATACCATTGACTCATAAACTCATAAAGTTATTCAAACTCAGTCGCCAAACTTAAACTACCTTAAATAAAAATTACTGAAACCGTTATAATTTTCAAAAATTTCAATCGAACTTTTCCTCGGCATTTAAATCATGTTAATTCAGAAACATGTCAATGAGATCTGTAGTCTTTGTTTCTTAACTAATTAAGGGAATGGAAATTGAAGCCCGTATCAATTTAGATAGCCGATTAAGTTTCGCTTGCGCTCCAATGTCAAATTCTGAAAGAGGAACGCTTGGTTCGATGATTAGTGACTGAAATGTCGAAACTTACGGATTCCAGGAATGTATTGATTCGCTGGTGAATTTCAAATCTATAGACTCTACGCAACATCGACAACGTTTCATTGTCTAATTTAATACGACTTTCGGGTTATGATATTATGAAAATGCCACAATAATATTGAAGAAATAAAGTGGAATCGTAAAATAAATAATTTTTGGGATTGCATTTCTAACTCATCTATTAATTTTCATAAAATAATTAAGCTCAGCAAAAATTATGCTCAATAAACATTTGTCTAGTTAAATGACTATTTGTCAAGATTTTTTTTCCACTTACAATATATTCATATGTATTTTAAAATGACACGCTATATAAATTAATAATTAATCATTTAAATAATATTATTAAGTGCGTAATTGACCTCGAATTAGAAATATAAATATTATATGATTAGAAATTAAATTATCTTAATTAGAATAAATCTAAGTTACCTATTAATAATTATTCAACGTAAAATTATGCAATAATATTTTTCTATTTCCAAGGGGTTATTCATACGATATACGAAGGTCTATTATAACAAGGAATATTAAACATTTTTATAAATCATTCTTTACACTGACGTCCGTGAAGAATATTTCCAATCACAGATCTAGAAAGATCCTAGCGGGCATTCGACTCTGCGGTTAACATAACTAGACTTCAGACTTCTTAAAGATCAGTCTACAACTTTCGGTCGTAACCAAATTGTTATTTCAGCGATTATTTTCGAATTCTACCTCTCGTATCGAGATCAAACACATACAAAAAGTAACCAATCTTTATGTCTAATTATAAGCTTCTAAACAACAGTTTCATCAATATCAGTCCAGTAGCATTTTTGCATGATGCTCGAACAAAAAACAAAAGGATATTTACAATTTATTACAAGAGAAAAAGAGTAAAGAATGGCGAATTTAAATGCACTTTTGTAAACGGGGACGAATGCTGCTAACAAGGGCATACTTCGTTAGATTTTTTGTTTACATAAATAGTCTTATATTGTCTGTAATCCAATCTGTACGAATACTCATTAAAATATCAATTTTAAACACTTTGTGATTGTATTTTATAAAGTATAATTACATATTTAATGGATACCCATAGTTTTTTATTAATCAACATTCAAAAAGTAACTAATCAATTAACGAAAATCTACTTAATTATATCGGAAAAATTAAATTGAAAATCGATTAAGTTTATTTTTAATACATTATATGATTCATATAAACATAAATTCGTCATATGATATATTTAAAAAGTTAATATATTCATATTAGTACAAAATACCACCTATAAAGTTACAAAGTAAATATATTTATCATATATCATATGATTTACATATCAAATTCAACCCATTAAAGAATACTATATAATTTGATTGATGTCATACACAGATATTACTTTAATGAATAATCAATATAATATCTATCTATAAATGTCTGGAGTATCCTCTGTTCGAGGTCCTTTGTCCAGTGTCTTGACATGTCTGAAAAACTGGAAAACCTAGTCTCCATATCTCATAAACTATATCAAAGAAGTACATGACGTACGTTTCAAGAATAATTTACTAAATCAAATAACGAAAAATGGTTAAGGCACAAATAATGAGTAAGGCACAAATCAACTATAAAACTTTTAAAAAACAAATTTTTGCAGCCAATTGTACAAACTATTTTTTTATGTAGTAAAAAAGTATAAATCATTATTTTTTATAAAAACATTAAAGGTTTATTTTTTTCGTCACGAAAATGTAGACGGTTGGAATGGAAAACCGTACCATTAACTTTTCAACGAGTTTTTCATCTCATCTATCTACTGAGTGATTTGCAAACTAATAATGAATTTACATTTAATGGCAGAATGGTCATTAAAAAGACATGTACTAACATAATATATAACATGATGTGTGTGTATTTATTTTTATTAAAAACAAAAAATTATACTAAAACAGATATAAATAATATTAAGTATTCTTTTAAATGTATCGCTGAAATACATTTAAACAAATGCATATTTATTTACAACAATAATATAAATGTATCACGTTTTGAGTTCACAATATTGTTTAAAAAAGCTATGCGATCGCATACATCATAGACCGGCAGCTGATATTATAAAAAAAACTGCCGATTTCGGGATTCGAACTCATAACTTCCCAGTTTCCAAGAAGACATACAGGGCATACTCGGCCACTTGGACTGGTTGAAAACAACTAAATAGATGTTATAATTAGTAGGAAATTGATTTTTAACAGGAAAGAAGAAGTAGACAAAAAGTACTCACTTTTAGGTTGTGTGACTACAGCCGACTTTGATAGGACCTATGCTGATATTCTTCTGGACTTTGTAAAAGAAAACTGCAGAAAACCTTCACAAGCATAGCACTTTAGTTTAGTCAATTAACAGCCCCATTTTTTTTGAATTCAGTCAAGTCACACCCTGTTTTCCATGAAATAACTCTTTTCCATTTTTTTAATAATTTTTAACTCAAGTAATATAAAACAGAAATATTGACGAAAAATAAAGTACTGTTGTTTGAACTATGAAACAACAGTACTTTATAAAAAATATAATATGTCATTTTTTTCAAAAAAAAAAGATTAATTATTGGATTAACGTTCCCCATAATTTTGTGATTTATAGTCACTAATTTGTTGAAAACAAAAGATAGTTGTTTTATCTAAAAATACACCTCATATTCTTCCTACATAAAACAATAAATTTAAAAAATACCACACCTAATTTATTTCTTTTTTCAGAATCAATAGACCCCATTGATCATTTGAACTATGATCTAATTTCAGACAAACATTCAATTTTAATTGTGACCTTTTGCGTCTGACCTTTAACTTAAAATATTTTTCAGAAGTAGCTTACGAATTTAGCCTTTAAATAATTGTCACGACATGATAAATTTCATTGTCATTAAAAAAATGGAAACAAACAATACACGCCCATTTAGAAATGATTTTGAGTAGGTTTTTTTGCATATAAAACCATAAATTTTATTACGTTAAGGTTAAATCAATTGAACAATGAATAATCAAATTAAATTATTTAACATTGATTATTGATTTATTTAGAAATATAAATAAATACAAATTGAGTGGAATTTTATGATGTAGCAGAAAGTAATGTGTTTTTAGACTATACAATAGGAACTATAATAAATATTTATAATGCTAATAATAGTTTTATGAATACTGTAACACATATTCAGTTGTATAATGTTTTCTGTATGGCCTTGCGCTTGTATTAATTTCAAGGTTTGTATAAAACACAAAGAACAAAATACATAAAACGTGAAGATTAAACGCATTTGCAGTGCTTGAAGAGTACATTGGCGTGCATAGTTTAAAAGCGGTATGATGAAGCGAAAGGATAAAGATTATATAAAGTAAATATGCAAACTCTTCGAAAATCGATTATCGACCAGATTTCAATTAACTTCTCTCGGCAAATTTCTATTTAATTTCACTTTAGTTTCATATTTAAATATTATGGGACATACAAACGAGTCTCTGATGATTGAAACGTTAATAAAATACTTTTATTATAAACTAAATATATCGATAATAATTATTCGAGCATAACATTTTTTTTAAGTCAGTCATTGCGAAGATATAGAGGAGAGGTAAATATTAGTATGATATCATAGAAGATGTGTGATAATTAATAATAAGTCAACATCTGAATAATTATGTGAATAAAAATTAGATTAAAAAAGAAAATGATCGACTTTAAGGAAATTTATATTATTTCCTGTTGACTTAATTTTTTATTACCTATTATTATTCAATATTATAGAAAATGAAATAATTTATTGAATTCATACAAGTTTTACCGGTGTGGATTATGTAATTAGAAGAAATAATTACAATTGTTTGTATACACCTGATCAGTTCTGCAGTTATTTCTTTCTTTAAAGATGATATAACTTAGATTGAATCATTTTAAAACCGACAATGAATTTTTAAACCCAATTAAATTGTTAATTAGACTGAAAAATTTATATTTGTACAATAGATAGATAGTTTGTTTTGTATGATGTAGTTCGATTATCATGTAGACATCATCAGTATGATTAATAGTTGTCAAATTACTTTTTTCTATTGATTCAAGTAGAGACAACAAGATCTTTTAAGTTAATTTTAAAGTTTTTATTTGTTTATCTAATTTTTTATTTCTAATCGTTACAGATATTTATGGTAGCCTTTGTATCGCATCCATCAAATGGTGCCAATAGCGGTTGGGATGATGCACCAAATACACAATATCATATACAAACCGATGAAGGGCCCGAACGATTTTTTCGATATCAAACAATAAGCGGGCAATATCGTAAAGAAAAACGACTACAAGATGGCACTGTCGTCGGTACCACCGGTTGGGTAGATCCAAATGGTTATTTACGTTTACAAGATTACATTGCTGATCGTGAAGGATATCGAATTTTGAAATCAAAAATGGTATTTGTTGGAAATAATGAACCAATACAAAAAGCTGTGGCAATTAGTAAAAATGTACCAGCACAAAGTGGAATACTTGTATCACCTGGACTTAGTTCGTCAACAATATCACCACCACGACTTGTTACACCGAGTTATGTACGAGTATCACCGAATGCAATCGAAACGAGCACGAAATCGCCCCTATCTATACCTCGTGTTGAAATTGTACACAATGGTTTTGGAGGTGGATCAACAACGGATTCATCGTTTTATGGATCCACAACTTCATCACCTATCGATAGTACAGAAGCTATTTCAATTGGTGGCGGTTATTCAACGACTGTTCCTCCTCCAAGCAGTACATATCTCCCTATTACGACAACCTTAGCACCACCATTACCATCCAGCACTTACTTACCTTCTAGCACTTACTTACCATCCAGCACCTCTGGTTACGGCTCATCAACACCAAGACCTTTTGCAAGTCCAAATTCAATTCCATACACACCACGATTCCCACCAAGACAAAAACCACAATACATTTCAGATCCATATAAAGATTTAGGTGAATACACAAGCAATCCAAATAATGAACACCAATGGGCATATCAAGTAGGTGGTAAACCCCCTGCGCCATCAACGAATAAAGGTTACAACCAAATTGGAAATGGTTATACACCACAATATCAAGAATATGATGGAGTTTCAGTTACCCGTAATGGTTTTAGATACTTTTTACCACGATTGTATCATGAAGAGGAAACATTGCCCGACAATGATAGGCATGGGAGTTTTGGATATATTGATCCATTTGGTATACGACGGGTTGTATATTATAATGCAGGAGCTAAAACGGGATTCACACACAGGAAAAATAATCGTTATGTTGGTTTTGATGCAACACCATACGATCCAAGACCGTATTAAACGATTTTATAGAAATTCTAAATTAATTCGAAGCCATTAACAATTTTCTTTATTTTAATCTTTGTGTGTTTGAATTTGAATGTTTTGAGAAGCGTATTATCGTATAACCATTTTTAATTTATTGCCCTTTTCTTGCCCATAATATTTTCCCTTCGCAGAGTTCCAGCACGGCGTTGTATTAAATTCTAAAGTTAGTGAAATGTTATATGGTTAACATTTTGCCAGTCATTAGGAATAATAAAAAACTATCCTCTCCCTGTCCTTTAGCATCAAGTAATTAGTTATACTATCGAAACCGAACGAAAAGTTTAGCTAGTCCTTCGTCACTTTCATCTCCAAATAGATTTTTTATCTAGAATTTGTCGGAAAACATTCTGAACTATGCAAAGAGCTATTGGATACCGCTAGATAACTTGCCCTGTTAGCATATGAGAAGCTAACCTAGCCGACTTTTGTCATTCTCATCACCAGAGAAATTTTTGACAGTAATTTTTGTCAGAAATGAAAACTACTCATTTCATCTTAGGATTTTCACTTAAGGTTGTTTCGCAGTTTTAGATAAGTATGTTTCCTAATCTTACGATTGATCTTGGTAATTTAAAAATACACCACAAAAGTACCAGCTCGATCCAAATGTGCTACTTCCACTTATGAGTTCGGAGAGTACATGGAATAAAACTAGACAGACTTGGTGGGTAGTGAAAGCTACCTGATTAGAGCTTACTGATAGTCCATCGCGTACGTTGCTCATCAACATAATGAAACGTATTCTGAAGCAAACTGCACAGTTTCTCATAAAGAATAAATCTTCAATCCGAGTCCGCTGTGTAGTACTGGTCTTGGGGAATGCCTGCAATTGTATGGGGCAATTGTAGACCACTAGATTTCCACTTCAGAGTATTCTACGATCTTGGACAAATATGTTCTCATATACTCTATCACCGTTGTTCCGAGTAATCTAAGAACATACTTTTAAAAACTACAAATGTTTGTACCTCCCTTGAAGTATGTTTTTGCAACAATAATTAAAATTAAAATTAAATGGATGCCCACACAAAATATAGCAGAAAACTCAAATGAATAAACATTATTAGTTTCAAACAGTCTATTTCATAAATAAAAAATACACTGATTTCAATATTAGCCATAACATGTGTGGGAGTAATAAGATAAATGCTACTGCGCTTATATAACGCGAATCAAGTAACCTTATTTGGATTGACGAAGGCTGGTTTCTTAACACGTTTGATATAATTTTTATTAAGAAAAATACAAATTCAATATAGGTGTGGTTCTGACCTAGTACTAAAACGTAACAAATAATAACAAAATATAATTGTAATATTATTATTGTTCATGTGAATTTCTTCAACAGAATCGTGCCAAAATACATCTTTTTTTTTAAATGTAGTGTACTCTCGATACTCTGAGTTATCATTGTTTATATGTTAAAACAACAATCTGTGAGTTTAAAAGGTTTATATTATCGCTGTATTCAGATCCTCTTTGCACGATGAAGTCCAGTAGGGTTTCAACAAAGACTCTAGAGACTAATGTAGTTTTCAGTATCTTCTATTATCACTGTCACATTCTTCTTATGTGACATTAGTACGACAAAATACGACAAAATCCGAACGCACCATCGCACCGTTTGTTTCATATGAATGTCAAACAGATGCTTCTTCTCATTAAAGTAAATGAATTTAAAAAAAAAATTTTTTACTGTAAACCGGATAAATTGAGAGTACACTGGAGTGGTAAAAATTAATTTGAGGTAAAACATTTAGGAATAATGAAACTTTAACCTTGTTGTATGTAATTTAAGTTCTGGCTAGTGACTAAAACAAAAAATGAGAAATTTACTCTAGTTAAATTAGTACGAAATATAAATTAACCGACAATTGAACGCAGTCCTTAGCTTTAAATATTTTATGTATCATCGTAAATTGACTTTGGGAATCATTTTTCATTGGACATTTTTTAATATTATATTTTATCCAATATAACTAATGGAGTCTGGTTACAAAGTCAATTGAAAATATGAAGAATAATTATTTATATTATTTTTCATTCATGTGTAAATAGTTTTCTATTATTAAACAGATAGTTTAATTATAAAAAAATAAAAACCATATTAATTTTTATTTGTTGATTTCTTGATTTACTCCCACTCCTTATAAAATAATCCCTACAATTAAACTGCTTTTGTGAATGCCTAAACAAGAGCAGCCGATTCAATAAATTTAAAAATTATCCGAGCACCAAAAGTTGAAATGACGTAATATATCTGTATTTACAATACGTCACCAACGCCCGTTAGTTTTATGTTGACTCCTGACTAAGATATATCTAGTCTTTCATCATCTTCCAGGATGTGTTTATTACAGATTTTACTAAGTAATTTATTGTTCTTGCAACCGGAGTTAAAGTAGTCCTAATTTAAATGTATAAATAGAATTTGCGGATAAGAGTCCCATAAAGGCTATTATCGTTTCTGATAATAAGTTAATAAACTCACGGGATAAAACTTTCACTAGCATATAATTTATGTTAAAAAATTTACATTAAAAATTGAAACGAATTGAATGCAACATAATATTCCAGGAATATATACATGAGAAAAGGATAGAAACAGAAGTCAGGACTTTCTGTCTTTGTTAGATATCTACTATGCGTTCTCCTGGTAGGTATCGTATGCGGATGATTATATACTAGTGCAACAATGGCAGGAAGGTCCGCTACAATATTTTTTCTGTTTATCGGACAATTTCAATACCATGTAGCTCACTTCATACAATTACCACACCACACTGAAATAATCTCACTCGGGATCTAATTGTTTTGGGCGCATAGACGCTTATGCGCTCTTGGTGTTCGTATTGGCTTATAAACGCCAACAATGTACATATAACAGATTAATAAACTAACGCTTACACAGTATTCGTTTTGTGAGATGATTTGGCGCTCACGCTTTTGTTGCCCTACCTCGATGGGTAAGCGTCTGTGAGCGTGATGTCTATCGTTTGAATCATTAGCGCTTTGTTACCATATACAGCGTCAAGTTTAATACTAAAATCACCGCTTGACGGCGCTGAAAGCGTGTAATCACCGAAAACGAATACACCCACTGGAAGTAAGATTATAAAGTCTCTTTGATAAGCATTGGGTACTACTAATTTGTAAAGTAATGTTAACAGTAAGTAGACATTAATAATATTTCATGACATCTAACCTTATATTCTTCAACTAAAAATCTTAAAAATTGTGTATAACACTTACCTTCGTCCGAATAGCCAACACGAATTTGGCAAACAAGACATTTTTAATTTTTTTCCCCATCGTTTGTGACACAATAACTACTAAGTAAATTTAATTTTTTAATATATTGCATCCGTTTAGACAACATTTAAAAAAATAATTGACTTAACATAGACTTGTAGTTGGTTCAATTGATTAGAAATTGTTTGTGAATTCCAAATATGGTCATAAAAATGTTTGTGACTCCGTATTTTTCGAGAAATTTCGATTAAGTTTTTGCAGTTATTAGGTGGCGACGATTCTGGTTTTTCAGAGCCCTCTAGTTTTATCACGACTAATTATGAAGCCAGAATAACAGCGCTATGTTTTATTAGAATAGTATAGAAGGAATACTGGATTATTACTAATAATATTCTGTTTTTTATTTATTTATAATGAATTCCAAGACAAAAGCTAGATTAAAAAAATAAATTGTTTGATCAGCTTATCCATACCATTTTGACACATAGTTACTAATAACAAAATTAGAGGGCATCAATAAGCAAGCACCAGCGCTACCATTACAAAACAATTGATGCAAATTTTCAATTTTTCTCGAAATCTCATACGTTTTTTGTAAACATATTTGGAATTCACAAACCATTTTCGGTCGATTAAATAACCACAAGTTTAAGTCAATTTTTTTTATGTTGGCTAATCGGTTGTCGTATAATAAAAATTAAATTTACTCTGCTGATTTATAAACGAAAACGAAAGTGACACAAACGATTTAAAAGAAAAATTTAAAAATTCATGTTGACGAGTGTCTTATTCGGACGAGGGTTCGGTACAAAAAGCGGTTGATAGTTGAAAAAATGGCGGTGGAAAGTTGAATCGAATGTAGACGAGAGTGTCCTTCGTGTTCGTGTCAAATGTATTCACCACTTGCTTTCTTTGACTCGTGTTAAAAAAACCGACTTTTAATAAAGCGTAGACGAGCCGAGGCAAGACGAGACGTAACAAGTATGAGAGTGTGCTCACAATGCCCGGTCTGCCTTGTGCTGACCCGCCTCGCCTCACCAACGCTCCATATAAAGTCAGTTACGAAGGACACTTTCGTCTACATTTGATTCAACTTGCAACCGCCATTTTTAAATGTTCAACTATCAACGGCTTTTTGCACCCATTAATTTTAATAGTATAACACGAAAATAAATAAAAACTGTGTAAATTTTTGTAATTTCGCATTTGAATAAAAATTATTTTTAATATTTTATTCAAAAAATTACTACTCCGTATTTTTTAATTGAAAAATGTCATTTTTCAGGTAAGCCAACGTAATTTCTGGCTAAGCCACGTAGACTAACTGACAAGAACTGTATTGCCGGCCGAATACTCGGCGAGAGTGTACACAGCTTCACTCGCGGCTCCTCGTCTTACGAATGTTTCGCCGAGTGTGTACTGGCAGAGATTAGTAGAATCTCTGGTACTGGCGGCATAACAATTTCAAAGCCACTTTTTACTACTAAAAATAGTATTATAAGTATCTTATGACTCATGACTTTATGAGTAACTATAAATTCGCACGTGGGCATAAAATGAAACATTTCTATTTATAGCGACATCTAGCTTAATTAATATTATTTCACTTCTTATGTCAGATTAACATTTGTTAAAAAGTTTTCTATAATGATAATGTTTTTATAACCAAAGCAATACGAATGAATAAATTCCATTCAATAATACATTACACCATTTTATTTATTATTTTTTGAAAGAATATAATTTCCTCAATGTTTACCTTACTATCCATTCAACAACCCAACTATAATCAAAGAATACAATATACATTTATCTTTATAAGACAAACTTAGATTGTTCACTCATAGATGGCAAAACAAGCACTATATTCAATATTATTTCAACATTTACTTTAGTGTAACGTAGGAGAATTCTTTATTCATACGTATTATATCCGATAACTGTTTATCATTTGTTTGTATGCATATGTGTTTGTTTCAATTCAAGGTTATTTCAACGATAACTTAATATAATACGTTTAGTTTTTGTGCGGGTGATCCTTTTGAGATGTAATATAATGTCTTTAGAAGAATTTATAACAAATAAAATAGTTACCCCGTCAAACATTAAATTTTTTGTGATGGAATGCATATTATCATTAATTTATATATGTTTTTAATTCATATAACTTAATGTACTGTCAATGTACGATAATACTATTTCTGTACCTGAGTTCAGATTGTTAGAGCTATAACCAAATGCATTATAATATACAAATTACAAACGTTGTTCGTTCGATAGGAATTGGTAAGTATGTGTGTATGTGAAAAGAAATATCAGCATTGTTTAGATTAGTGAGTATTGTGCATCTAATGTTATATATAGACTTTAGATAACTATAGATGTTAGGTATTGGCTATTTCACTCATGACTCAAATTGTTTGCGCGCATATAAGTGCGCATTATTTTGTATATAAAACAGTACAAATATATGCAGTGCTGCATTTTTTATTGAGTGCTGCAGTGATTTGCGTGATGTAATGACTGTACCTTGAATAAAGCATCGAAATTTTAAAAACAAAACTTTTTAACCTGAACTATTTCATAAATAATACTATCTAATTTCAACGCTGGGAGAAATTTACACAGAGTTGGTCTGTTTGTAAGACATAAGATAAGCACAGAGGAAAGGTTTATATTATTTTGACGTTTATAAATTTGATATACAGGGGGGTAAAAAAACTGATGATCAAAATCGGGAGTTACAGTTTGGTGTTGCAGCTACAAAATTATCAGCTACGACAAAAATATAATTACACCACTCCATAACTAAAGGTTCAGCGTAACAGTCCTACCAGCATAATTATGTGCTGAGCAACCGTGTTTTTATTTAATTATTGTATTTTTGAATTATATTATATTTATTCTTTTAATTTAAATAAAATGCTTTTTTATAATTAAATTATTGATTTTTAATTTAGAATAATGAATAGAAAATTTTAAGATAAAACTCTTATTAACAAATTAGAATTATTATTTTAAATATATAAAAACACGGTTGCTCTGTTACACTCTATATATATATATATAAAACATTAATGCGAAACAGTTATAGTGAATATACAGGGTGTCCTGCTGCTGAAATGTATTCAGGAAAACTATACCACGGTGTAAAGCTGCAAAAAAGAAACAATAAAGTTTAGTAAAATTCAATCATTTTACGATTTGACTCATGTTTCTTTCTTTGTCTTATTTGTAATAAAAGGTGTTTTCTAAACATCCGAGTTCATAAGTGATGGAATATCATCATATTAATGTACTTGCTCATGCGCTTTGATCATTTTTGTTAATGTGACATGCGCAAACCCATCACTTTGATGGTATATCATCACCCACGAATACGGCCAAATGTAAACTTCATTTTCTTGTTAGTGATTTATCGATAATTAATTTCCCAAAATTATTTATCGAGAAGTTCATAGAATGTATATTTCAAAGAAATGACATAATCTTACAACATAGTTTTCAATGACAAATACATGACATATTATAAAGACGGTGCTCAATTAATTACAAATTTGCGTGAAAATAATAACAATCATTCTAATCGGTAGATAGTTATTATTTTGACACAATATTTTTATTTATTTTGATGGTAGACAGTAAAAAAAGTACATTATTTTTTTCTAATTTGGTTTGGTTAAGTAATAATTATATATACACAAAAAATTATACCCATAATATAGATTGGTTACTGAGACTAATATGAGTGATTCAGATGTACTGACATTTGGTATAGGTTATGTAATAATCTGAAGCGAGTGCGCTGACTAACTAACTGATGGTGAGATGCATCATTACTGTTATTTCAACAACAAAAAATCGTGTGTATATAGAATGCTATGGCGGGAGATCTCTTTCTTTATACACATTAACGTCAGTGACCTTCAACCATTCATTAAAAATTGGTGATGTACCCTACTCAATAGAGCTGATGGTATACACAGTTGTATTGATGTGTGTAAATACTACACCATAGCTAGACAGTGTTTACAACGTCTAATATAAAGAAAAATCCTCACTACAAACGAGTTGATATTGTGAATTTACGATTTTGACGTTTTAGTAATATTTGAAGATGATAACAGATAGTTTGCGAAGGAAGACCTTCCATATAGCGAAGAGTAATTACTACAGTAGGGCTGCCGAAAACCAGGGATACTAGAGAGGAGACCAGGATTAGAATCTGTCTTTCTCATGCTGTATAGCGTGGATCGATATATTGGTCGGCAGTGGTGGTAGCAGAACAGTGCGCGAACGGTGAAAAATATAACGTCTGCGCATACTGCTTACATACTCGATGACTGCCATCTCTTATTACTCTGTTATATCTATATACGACTACATTATACCTAGGGATGTGTAATATTTGAGAAATGATTCTACTTCAAATATTAATGTAAAATAATTAAAAGTTTTAGATAATTTCATTAATCTAAAACCATCAAGTCAAAGGGTTAAACAATTATTTAGCTGTTCAAATTGACATGCGCTTACCACGGGTATTGTCGTTAAGCTTGTATTGTGGATGTAGTGTGCAAACGAATATTTTGACATTCCAGCCTCTTATGTTTGATTTTAGAAAATTGTAATTCAGGTGGGAATCACGTTTGTGACTCTCTTATAAAATGTGTTAAAAGAAAACCTGCCAGCAAAAATTGAAAACTTAAACGACGAAATTGAAGGTGACAGGTGAAATAAATGCGAATAATAACTCTAAAATAAACCTTATGACCCTATTACAATAATTATTTTGGATGAAAATTAAAAGTTTGATGGATGTAAAGTAAATGATTCTTTTGAACTACTGCTTCTCGAAACGAATTCCCAGTTTTTCACTTCGAAATCAACATTTATATAGTTAAAATTATGTGTACCATAAACTATTTAATAAACAACAAATAGTTTTTCATGTTTATTAAATCAGTTGGGGAAGTATCAAATAAATTTCGTCACTAAATATAAAAATTTTTATTTTATATTTGGGATTTTAAATACATTTCTATAAACCATTTACATTTAGCATTCTAAAAGTATTTTAAAGAGCATTTACCTATTTCTATTTTGAATACGTTCATAAAAGAATTATACCCACTCCTACACATAACATAATGCCCATTGAACAAGGATAATGCTGTGCACACCGTTCTGCTGTACCATCTGCCGACTCGTAGCTGACTACGACCACCACATTCGATGATCCAGGTCTATCTAGTGTCCATGGTTACGATATTATCTAGATAGTCTACCAATTACACACACCAAGTGTGTGAGAGAATACTCTTTGCTTGCACAAATAGTATACATACGTATTCATAAATGAATCCACAGAAAACAACTCTATAATCCAATAAAATGTTAGAAAATAGCATTTTGAAACTTTTTGCAAACTTTTGCCCAGCAGTTAGGAATTACAAAACATGTTTTCAGTGTCATTAAACACTGAATAAAATGATTTTTATTAGCTTTGCGGTTTCTTTTCCTTAGCATGAATGGAATTGAAGAATGTCTGCCTTTATTTGCATAATATATATTACTGTGAAATCTGACAGGAATAGAAGAGAAGATAAGTAAAAACTTAATTGGTTGGAAAAAGACCTCCCCCAATAGTTTCTACTCCTGACTTTGTTGTAACTTTTTCGCCTTATTTGCAAACCGTTTCGACTTATATGACCCTACGGTGTTCAAGTTATGCATCTGAATATGTTTCTTTTTTTCTAAATAGTAGGAGAAAGATAGTATCATAGTAAAAAAAGAATTTCTACAAAAATATATAAATCTTTATTAATAAAAAGTAACTTTTTTATCGTCGTCAACATTAAAGTAGTGTGTGCTTGTCGGTAATCAGTGAAACATTGCACGATTAAATTTATATACATTTAAAATTATTTACATTTAACGTAGCTTTTAGAAAAATTTAAAAAAGCTTATTAATAGTTGTATCCAGTTTGTGGATTGAATGATGGTTTTGATGGACGGAATGCAGCTGAGCCTGAACTGTATGAACCTTGACGGTATGCTCCTTGTGATGATGAACCTTGACGGTATGCTCCTTGGAATGATGAACCTGAGTATGCTCCTTGAGATGATGCACCTGAGTATGCTCCTTGAGAAGATGAACCCGTGTATGCTCCTTCATTGTATGCTCCGTCATTGTATGAACCTCCGCGGCTACCAGCTGCAGCAGCATTCAATTGGATTGATCTGTAAAAGAATTATTGTTTTTAACATATTATTTTTCATTGATCAAGTAGAACATACTTTAAGATGGCTTCTGGAATTGGTGGTGGTGTTGGTAAATGAGCACCTTGTGGTTGGAAACCATTTTCATCAGCGGTATATGTGACTTGGATTAAGTTTCCTTGTTCATCGGTGTATGAGTATGAACCTTGTACGGCAATACCTTCAGCTTGTGAGCCAGCGTTTTTCAATGCACCTTGTTCTTGAGCACGGATTCCATTACCGGTTTCATAACTGTATCTGTAACTTCCATCACCATTGTTGTCGTTTGAGTAAGCAAGGATTGGAATATCAGCATTTGGGTTTCTAGGTCTTGGTGCGTATGCGGCTGATGCACCACCAAAAGTGTTGCCGGATGCAGCACCAAAGGAATTACCAGCACCTCGATTTCCAAAATTTCCTGCAAAACTGCCTCCTAGACTTCCAGCACTTGGTGCACCATATACAGGTGCTGCAATACCAGCGGATGCACCACCTGATTGACTAGCACCCCTTGGTGGTAAATAATTGTTTTCTAATCGTGCAGCTGAGCACACAGCGACGAATGTTGCGAATAAAAACTGTAAAAACAAATTGTTTGAATGAGTTAGGACGATTAAAGCGATTAAAAGAAAAGTTCTCCATGATGATTAAGAAACTCTCAAATACAAATTTGCTATGTTTCAAGGTGATGTACAATGTAATCAAATAAAAAATAGTTTCTGGATTATCAACAAATTCAATAAATAAATTTCCATCAAATATTATTAAGGCCTACTTTAGAAGAATCTATATAAAAAATGCACCCAATCTGGAATACTGTACAGGGTATCTATCGCTGTCTATATGAAATGTACTATGATATGGTTTACTTTGTCACACTTAAACAATCAGTATTGAATTATAACATAAATAACTATTATATTATACTTATCACTCTCTAACCACAATCATTTATATATAGTTGCAACTTACCCGTGCATGTATACATTGTCGTTATTGTCCGTCGTCCGTCGTGTGAGTGTAACACCATATCATGACATACTGTGCATAGACAGTGATGGATGCACTACACAATGTTGCTATTGGGCCTATTTTAATTTACGTAGTGTATAACGTTAAAAATGTTGAATGTTTATATTTGCTCTCGAATATTCACAATGATTAAACAATTCCATTTAATAGCTATTCAACATTTTTTTTTCTTCAAAACTGTTAAGATTATTCCCAAAAATTTTTGATAATTTATGATAAACAAATTATTTTGAAGATTATTTAAAATTTATATTAAATATATATTCTGGTCAAAAATTGTAAATCCTCGATTTTCCACAAGTTCGAAATATTACGAAAATCAATCAGGATTCGTTATAAATGATTTTAACCGCCTTTAAAGTCTTCTAGCGAAAATTGTACGATATCCCAATGTAACGATTTTATAATGAGACACGATTTGAACAAAAAAGTTACTTGAATGAAAATAGATTTCCAAAACTCACCACTTTCATTTTTGAAGTATTCCAACAAAACTCAAAACAATCACAAAGATTTATTTATTGTTAAAAATAAAATTATTATTTTGAGATATTGGTGTACTCTGATTTAAAATGAAGATGATATTCAGTTTATATACAATTTTTTTCAAATCATCTATTTACCAATAAATTTTTATTACAATTTTTTGGGTACCTATGTGATTACTAATAAGAGTAATTATTTAAAAGTTGCATAGCGGTGGGAGTATTAATTGTATCAGTCCAGTGTTATAAAAAAAAAATTGTTTCTAAGGTGTGTGTAAGAGTAACATTTATGTAAATTTTTGATGGGTTAATACATATTATAAAGAGGTGTTGCATATTTATAAAAAAATAATTGTTTGTACCTCTATATACATATAGGCTAAAAAATAACTGGTTTGGACATGCACAAGAATCATGGGAACATCATTTTTCACAGATCCCGTTTTTGAAATGGGCATAGATGTACTTGATAGGGAGATGTGGACGGAAGGAGAACCATTCTCTCTCAAGAAGGCATTCGTTTGGTATTGGTATTAGACGGCTCAAAAACTGGGAAAGGAAGCGGGGCGGTGAAAAACCGAAGGCATACATTATCCTCAGCTTGGGGAAATATGCCACCGTCTTTCAGGCAGAAGTCTACGCCATACTGGCTGGCGTCAGGGAGAAATTACGTAGGGGTTATATAAACCACAACGTATGCATTATATCAGACAGTCAAACTGCTTTAAAAGTGTTGTCTGCCATTGAAATCACCTCAGGGGTAGTCAGAGATTTCCTAGAGGAACTACATGGAGGAACTACCATGTCACAGTGGTTTTGAAGGAAATGAAAAAGCAGATACCTTAGCAAAGAAAGGAGTCGAAATACCTTTTCATAGGCCCAGAGCCTATTTTAGAAATTCCAAAGATTGCATTTAAACAAGTGATCAGAAAGTGGGTAGACTTTAAACACCGCGATCACTGGGAAAATATACCGCAATTCAGGAAAATACTGTTTTGGAATGAATCCAAGATGCATCCCCTCGGTGCACTCAACCTGACAGGATACAACTTCGAACAGCTACCGGGATCATCACTAAAAATGATCACCTACGAAAGCATACACAATGGATATATTTTGTGTACACTGTGCAGCGAGAAAGAAGAACCACATAATCTTTAACTGCCAAACTCTCGGTTACAGCAGAAACAAAATATTCGGTACAGCTAACCCCGAATGTATGAATCTTCAGGAAAACTTGATAAGGAAGCTACTGTCTATAGACAAGATATGAGAGAAGTGAATTTCGTCAGACTCATGTAGAAAGGGAAGCACATTGGTCCATAAGGTCGAAGTGTAATACTTTTTATACCTCACGATAGAATCTATTCGATATCAAAAATGTATATTGAGTTTTAACGGTACTTATGTTTTACGATCGTCTGATGTCAAAATATTATTGGTGATAAAGAATATTAAAATAATCAAAGAGAACTCTAGGTTTTTTTTTTTTGAAATTATATTTCAAATTTTTTCCCCTATTCCTAGAACATTTGTATTTTATAAATACGTATTTCGACTACAATGTAGTCATCATCAGTATGAATTAGCTAATCGTAACTATCTCTGGTATTTGGATTCAGAGATATGTTGCTTGTTGCTAATTTGGTACGTGTCTCACCAATCTTTGAAATATAATTTCATTATTGGTAATGCCAAATTTAATGAAAATTGGAAAGATGCGTTAGATTGAATGATCTTAAATTTTTGGTAACCTATTATTTCAAGGAGGTAAAAACTGGTGTTATCATTTTTTGACATCGAATGCTTGATATGAAAAATCATACACATCTAGGGATGGAGTGTTAATTATATTTTATTAAGAAAAAAATTTGACATGATTTCCACACATCCATTTTATACAAACAGCATTCTAGACAAAATATATAGAGGTGTTTGTTGCTGAAAAAAAAAATTTTTACAAATCTATCATCTTCATCTTCTTCAATGTTACCTTCACAGAAATTTAAAATGGTTATTGGTAATTATTGGTTAATAAAATAATTTAGATCATAATAGTACTTTTATAGTTGTTTGTGAAGGTCGTTTCAGACAACACATCAGCAGACAAAAAACAAAATTTAAAAAATGTTATAGATCATTTCATTTGAGTTATATAATCATCTATCATTCAAATTAATAATTTCATTTTTTTTTTTGGATGTTTTAAAAACTGTAATTGATATTATTAAAAATATTTTAAAAATAAAGATAATATATTTGGCCATCAAATATTTTGTTTAACTGTATTTTGTTTTTTTTTCACTTCCCGTTGATTTGATAAATTATGAATAATTAATATTCTGAATAAATCAATAATTTTTGCATAGAAAAATAATTATTTTACTAATGACCGCTACCTTGATTTTTAAGTGTTCAGATCTGGTTACAGCTTTCGATTTAAATATTGTAAATGCATAAAAAAAAATTAATTATCACTAATTATTGCGTTGAATTATAGGTAATATGTGCAGCTAAAGTGCTTGTTCCAATCCATGAATATAGTGTAACGTGTTTTGTGTCTATGGTTTTAACTATATTTTATTGAAATAACAAATAAATAGAAATAACGTTCTGGACGGTCAAAAAATGAGCAAAAATTGTCGAAAAGTGGTGGTATGCTGGAACATCCTTAATTTTAGGACGGACTATTTTTTAATGAACATTATTGTACTGACCTAACGTCCTTAAATGTGTCTATTAGTTTCACAATTGCAAATAATATTGATAAAATTATTTTCCCAAAATTATATAAAAAATCATATTTGAAAAAAATAAATAAAATGATATAATGACACAAAATATAATAATATCTTGTTACGGATATTCAATTGAAGTGTATTCAATACTTATAAGATTTTATTTCAATTAAAGACAAGATTTTAGAATCTGATTTAAGATAAATAAAATGTTTTTATTGTTAACAATAAAATAAATCACTTTTTTGTTCTTTAAATCAATAACATTTTTTATTGTTTTTTGTATAATGAAAGTATATTGTTCGTGTTATAAAAATATAATTGGGCTAAAATTAATTAATTAATGTAATTCGTTTATATCATAACTTTTTTGTTTTAACTTTGGATTAAGCAATTTCAAACCAATTAAAAATAAACAAACATTTTGCATTTACTCTGAAATGCTGAGAAAAGTTCATGGACCAATTTATTGTTTCATGTTCTTATTTACCATAGTTTTTATACTATTAAACGGACGGGTTATGTGTTTTGAGATACACAAGAAGGAGACAAAAGTAAACCCAACCTAGCCTAAAGAGAGCAATCCACGGAATCGGATAATTTTTGTGTTGCCTTGATACTAAATATTCATCGAGAAGACTTCACGAAAAAAAGAAGAAACTGAAATGTGATACTTTCTAAAGTTGATTCAAGGCAAAAATCGTGCCAACAGTTTAGCAGTGATGAAAATCAAAAGTTTCCCTTAATTCTTTCATTAAAACCTTTGAACAAGACTTTGCACTAGTTTTTTAGCTGTTTGTGCATCACTGCCATATACGATACTAATAAATATTATAAAAACTTATTGCAAGTGGCCGAGCGGCGTTATGTCTGCGCAGTATGCCTACTTGGAAACTGGGATGTTATGGGTTCGAATCCCGACATCGGCAGTTTGTCAATTATTAAGAAGAAAAAATGGACGGTTAATTGACTAAACTGTCGGCGTATGGACAAGAACGAAGTAACCGGCCATGCTTGAGAAGGTTTTCTGCAGTTTCCTTCACGAACTCCAGATGAATATCAGCATAGTTCCTATCATAGTCAGCTGCAGCCGCAAAACCTACCAATTCCTTGTCTATACACAAAAATTCCTTCCACTCCACTCACATCCTCACATCCTTAGGCATCACAATGGACCTTATGGTCGAAGTGTAGCCCGTCCAGGGCAGCCTCTACAGTCTATCTATCTAACAGCTGCAATATTATAGTTTTCTTCAAGACAAATCTAATAAAACTTTATCATTTTTATGTCCATCTACCTCTGCATATAAGAAAAGAATAAAATTTCTAGACAAATACTCACAGAAGAGGAAACTAGGTTGGCAAGACTAGATTGCGTTTACCGGCAGATTTTCTCACTGAGTATTGAAAACAAAAGAAAGACTTCAGAAAGCTAGGACTTAACCATACTAGCAGGTTTTTAAAACCGACAACTTTGTGCAAGATCGTGAAATAAGTGATTTAATCCATATCCAATAATTCTTGGTGTCCTATTAGTTCTTTAAGATCGCAGGATATAATCACACCTAAATCTTTCAAATATGTAGTACTTCTTTGTGAAATTTTTGGCAATAACTAATTGACCTTTTAAAAAGTTATTACTACACTAGCTATTACATTGGAGTTGACCGTATTGGTGGTATTATTTGATTAATTATTGTGTTTATTGTTTAATAAAATCATCATAAATAAATTGAACTAACATTAAAACTTTGTTACATGAAATTGTCTATAATGCTGTCAAAAAGTGTTGAAAATGATTTGCACTTTCTTTTGTATTGTATTTGTAGATGAAACAGAACGATTGGTCAATGAATAATGCAATTTGTATTTATTGGCACAAATAATTTTTTTAATATAAGAAAAGGGTGAAGTTTTGACACCTCATATAAGGTTGTTGGCCATCAGTTAAACGTGTTTACACTGACGATTTCTGTTCACTTTAAGATTTCAGAAAAATATAAATGGCTGTTAGGGAACAGTTTAATGGTAATTTACATTGTTTGTTCTGCTAAGCTTATAACACAACATGAGTCAATATTCTAATATAACAGCGAAGCGAAGCTTGTTAAATTATTTTCTCTAAAATAAGTCACACATTTTTACGAGAGCTTTTTTATACCTCTTATAGAGCTGCTAAATTTTATACTTCATCAAACTATTTTTGCTTAGAACATTGTTTATCAATTTTAGAAACTTGTGATATGGAAAAACACAAAATAAACATAAAATTTCTTATAAAAATATATTTTTTAATGACTTATACAACAATTTGTAGTTTCACAATCAGTGCAGATTATTTACATTGTATTTTAGATTTATTTACAATCCAAGAGCTTTTACAAAAACTAAAAGCTTTCATTTCTATGGTTGAATCAATTTCCTACACAAATTTAATAATTGTATCCTGTTTGAGGTGAGAAGGATGGTTGAGCTGGTCGGAAACTTGGTGCTGATGATCCTTGACTGTATGAACCTTGACTATATGAACCTTGATTGTATGCTCCTTGGACATTAGCTCCTGATTGATAACCTCCACGAGCAGCAGCAGCAGCAGCAGCGGCATAAGCAGCAGCATGTTCTTGGGTTGCTCTAGGAAAATATAAATAAATCAATAAGATATTCAGTTAAAAACGTACCATCATACTAACTTTAAGATGGCTTCTGGGATTGGTGGTGGTGTTGGTAAATGAGCTCCTTGTGGTTGGAAACCATTTTCATCAGCGGTATAGGTAAGTTGGATTAAGTTTCCTTGATCATCAGTATAAGCGTATCCACCTTGAACGGCAATACCTTCAGCTTCTGAACCAACATTTTTTAAAGCGCCTTGTTCTTCAGCTTTAATTCCATTACCAGTTTCATAACTGTATCTATAACTGCCATCACCATTGTTTTCATTTGAGTAAGATAAGATTGGAATATCATTATTTGGATTTCTTAGTTGTGGGGCAAATCCAGCTGCACCAAAACCATTACCAGCGCGTACTCCTGGAGCTCCATAAACAGGTGCAATAATACCAGCGGATGCACCAGCGGATTGACTAGCACCATTTGGTGGTAAATAATTGTTTTGTAAACGTCCAGCTGAGCATGCAGCGACTAAACAGGCGACTATGAACTGTAAACAATATTATCATATATTTTAATTAAATAATTACTAATCGATCCTTATCACGTTGCAGTGTTTGTTAGTGTTTCATTTATATGTTAATTCAGTAAAATATTCGGACTTTATCTTTTTAACAAAACAGTACTTCAGAATTTATTTGGAAAATATTTTGACTTTGGGTAGTAGATTTCTTTCAAATCGACTGTAATAATCCGACCTCTTAAATCATTAACAACTTCTTCTAACACTTCACTTGAAATTCACATAGAATTGATCAACTTGTAATTAATAATTTGCCGTAAATCCAATAAATAGTCAATTATAAAGTCTCACTTTTTTTCAAAAATAAATATTTTACAAATTTTCACTTACCACTTTCATTTTGAATTAATCCCAAAATAAGATGAAATATGACAAAATATTTTAATTGTTGTTGTTTTTTGAGTTATTGGTTGTACTCTGATTGAAACTGAAGAAGATATTCACTTTATATACTCATAATTTTTTAGATCATCATTTACCAATAAATTTTTTTATTACACATTTTGGACCACATATGTAATAATTTACTTTAATTTATTTAGAGTAGGGAGTTAAATAATTGTAACAACCTTCATTGAATATGCAAAATACTTAGTTACATAGATGATGTACGGTAAGTTGTGATCATCTCATAAGATCAGAGCTCTTCTGATGACTTAGTATCATATATACCGAGCTCACGGTTGAGGAAAAATTCGGAAATCGTTATTGTAAATTAATTACTATCCAAAGTTGATTCAAGCAATAAATTTTCTCAGCATCTCAACTTATGAAGATTAGAAACTGGCAGTATTCTTAGCAAGACTTGGTTTCGCATACTGCTAATTTTACTGATTATTGTCCACACCAGGAAGGACCCCGGAAAACTACGGGTTAGCTTTACCAGCAGATTTGTTAAAAGCGGTAATAATTGTAAAATACGCCGAAATAAGGGATTTCTAAATATTAATTATACGCCTTTTCGAACAAGATTGCATCGTTCTTTTGGGTATTTGTACTTCTTCGTCATATTTTTGACGATAATACCTAACTATCCTTTAAAATGTTTTTGCGACATTATAGCTATATGACGTTAAAGGGAGTTGATCCTATTTTCTTCTTGATTATTTTGTCGATCAGATATTTTTCTTTTGAAAGTTATGGTTAGATTACTTTGTCGAGGTTATTTGACCGTGAGATATTATGTATTTAATAAAATCATCAGAAAGAAATTGAACTAATATTGAAGCTTCGTTACGTTAAATTGTCTAATGCTGTCAAAAATGGTGAAAATGATTGACACTTTCTTAAAATATTGTATTTGTAAATGAAACAAAACGATTGGTCACTGAATAGTAGAATTATAATTTATTGACACATGTGATTTTTAAATTATTAAAAAACTGGTGAAAATATGATACTGCAATACAAAGCTAATGGGCGTTAGTCAAACGTTTTTATAATGACTATTGTTCGGTTTAAGGCTTTTTTTACTACAGAAAATACAAATGGTTATTTGTGATATTTACATTTTTGGGAATAGTATAAATACCACACTACGGCGTAGCAAAGCGCAAGAGGATGTTTTTGAACTGCCTTTTGTTTATATGTGTGTGGTACTGTCTATAAGAACTACTGTAGAACTCAAACACGTGAATCGATTTCAAAAAAGCTTATCATTAAATTTATCGTAAATTAGTGTTGTTCAGGAACAGGTTGTTCAGAAAAAATATTCCAAAAATTTTTCCAAATATGTTAACTCGTATCATTAATCATATTAAGAAAAAAATATCTTGGCTGTAGGTCCAACAAAAAAAAAGTTTTTGATTATTATTCCAGAAAATAGTTATGAATACATTTTATTTTGCAAACAAAAGTGTATTGTTATTTTTAACTCCTTACTTACACACCTATGTCAACATAAGGGTAAGTAAAGGGTTGTAACCCAGAAATCTTCAATAGTAATCGGATGGAGGGGTATAATTTAAAATACTATCTTTTGAAATTTAGCAAGTGAAAAATTGCAACATTGTTGGGAACTACATAAAAAATGATTGTTTAAATATTATTATTTTAGACTATAGTGTCAGAAACTCAGTTTCTTGTCCATCATGTTTTCTACTATGGTCGTATGGATGCGTGCATGGGCATGCTCCCACGCTCATCCGCGATATCCGTTCTTTAGAGGCACGAGACTGTGCCAATCATTATAATGTGGTTGTTACACCAAGAGAACTTCCAGGGTTAAACGCATGAATGGGTTTGTAGCAGTTAAAGTGTTAATTTGCTAATTAAAAAGGATTTTAGTTCAGTAACGACATATTCAATGCGAAAATTAAAAGGTAATACCAAAAACTGTCAAAAATAAACAAACAAAATTCGAACATCGTTCTATTTAAAACTTCTCCCCCATCAAATAATTATTATAACTAGTTGAAGAACGCCAACTGTACTTTCATAGCGATATAGTTCGTTAAAAAGGCTTACAAACCGTACCAAGACCATATTATTAAGCTTAAAAACCCAAAAATAAAAATCTAGGGGGGATAATAATGCTTTATTTTTTGTTAAGCTTATACCACAAAATATAGACAATATTCTTATACTGGTGGAAAACAACGAAGCTTAGACAGTCCATAATACGCAACGCCTTTTATGCAGCATTACTTTATTTGTCATTTCTTAAATCTAAAATTATTTAGAATCTCTTTTTTGAAATGCTTAACTATCAAAATGATAGACATAAAACACCAAAATTAAAATTTCTTATAAAAATATATTTTTTAATGACTTATACAACAATTCGATTGTAGTTTCACAATCAGTGCAGATTATTTACATTGTATTTTAGATTTATTTACAATTCAAGAGCTTTTACAAAAACTAAAAGCTTTCATTTCTATGGTTGAATCAATTTCCTACACAAGTTTAATAATTGTATCCTGTTTGAGGTGAGAAGGATGGTTGAGCTGGTCGGAAACTTGGTGCTGATGATCCTTGACTGTATGAACCTTGGCTATATGAGCCCTGATTGTATGCTCCTTGGTTAGAGGCTCCGGATGTATAACCCCCACGAGGAGCAGCAGCAGCAGCAGCGGCATAAGCGGCAGCATGTTCTTGGGTTGCTCTATGAAAAAATAAATAAATCATTAAGGTTTTTAGTTAAAAACGTACCATCATACTTACTTTAAGATGGCTTCTGGGATTGGTGGTGGGGTTGGTAAATGAGCTCCTTGTGGTTGGAAACCATTTTCATCAGCGGTATAGGTAAGTTGGATTAAGTTTCCTTGATCGTCAGTATAAGAGTATCCACCTTGTACGGCAATACCTTCAGCTTCTGAACCAACATTTTTCAAAGCACCTTGTTCTTCAGCTTTAATTCCATTACCAGTTTCATAACTGTATCTATAACTGCCATCAGCATTGTTTTCATTGGAGTAAGATAAGATTGGAATATCATTATTTGGATTTCTTAGTTGTGGAGCAAATCCAGCTGCACCAAAACCATTACCAGCGCCGCGTACTCCTGGAGCTCCATAAACAGGTGCAATAATACCGGCGGATGCACCAGCGGATTGACTAGCACCATTTGGTGGTAAATAATTGTTTTGTAAACGTCCAGCTGAGCACGCAGCGACTAAACAGGCGACTATGAACTGTAAACAAATATATTAAAAATTTTAATTAAATAATTACTAATCGATAGTTTTCGAAGATACTTGATCAGGTTCCAGTGTTTGTTAGTGTTTCATTTATATTTTAATTCAGTAAAACATTTGGATTTTAACTATTTAATAAAACAGTACTTCAGAATTGATTAGGAAAAGGCTTCGACTTTGGGTAGTAGGTTTGTTTAAAATTGTCTTTAATAATCCGATTCCTTAAACCACTAACAACTTTGTCTAAGGTGTAATTATTAATTTGCTATAAATCCAATAAAGAGTCAATTACAAAGTCTCACTTTTTTTTCAAAAATAAATATTTTACAAATTTTCACTTACCACTTTCATTTTGAATTAATCCCAAAAAATATTGAAATATCACAAAATATTTTAATTGTTGTTGTTTTATGAGTTATTGGTTGTACTCTGATTGAAACTGAAGAAGATATTCACTTTATATACTCATAATTTTTTAGATCATCATTTACCAATAAATTTTTTTATTACACATTTTGGACCACATATGTAATAATTTACTTTAATTTATTTAGAGTAGGGAGTTAAATAATTGTAACAACCTTCCATTCAATATGCAAAATACTTAGTTACATAGATGATGTACGGTAAGGTGTGATCATCTCATAAGATCGGAGCTCTTCTGTTGACTTAGTATCATATATACCGAGCTCACGGGAAAGGAAAAATTCGGAAATCGTTATTGTTAATTAATTTCTATCCAAAGTTGATTCAAGCAATACATTTTTTAGTACCTTAACGTACGAAGATTCCAGACTGGTATTAACGTTAGCAATAATGGAAATGGAAGGAAGACTCCAGAAAGCAACGAGTTTGCTATACTAGCAGATTTGTTAAAAGCGGTGATTCTAAATGAGACTGAGAGAAGTGACCTAAGTAAAATCGAGATGATTAATATTTTTTAAGCTTCCATGGTGTAATCGATTCTAAATATTAATTATTCACTCTTTCGAACAATATCGCATCGTTCTATACGATGTTTGTATTTTGTCATATTTTTGGCCATAATATCTAACTGATCTTTTAAAAAAAGTAACCTACAAACAATTCAGTTTAAATTCCCAATAGCATAAACTACGTATATTCACAATCCGTTAAATTATGGATTATATCGATAATTTAATACCACCAACTATCAAAACCTGAAAACCTCCACAAGACATGGCCAACCTCCGTCAGCTCAACCCGTAGAACTACGGATTATAACAATATCCAAATGCCACCAACTTCCAAAAAATTCAGAAAAACTACAGAAAATACAAATACATATTTGTGGTATTAACATTTTTGGGTACAATATAAATACCGCACTACGGCGTCGCAATGCGCAAGACGATGGTATCTACGAATTTATCGTAAATTAGTGATAATATACATGTCGATCGTGAGACAGCAAATAATTCAAGTATACAAGTTTGTTTAAGCTTTACATTACTCTTCAATATGGATATTAAAAACAAAAATTGCAAAATTCTATTAATATTAGAAAATAATCTGCTGTTCAGAAAATAATCCAAAAATTTTTCCAAACATATTTGCTGATATAATTAATCAAATTACGAAAAAATCACTTGTTCACCAAGAAAAAACTTGTTTTTGAGTTATTAGTTATGATAACATTCTTTTTTGGCAAAAAAAAAGTATGTTCTTATTGTTAAGTCCTTACTGACACTTGTGTTATGTGTATAGAAAGGATGATAACACAAACATCGTCAATAGTAAAAGGATGGAGAGGTATAATTTAAAATACTATCTTTCGAAATTTAAACAAGCGAAAAATTGCGTGTAACTACATAAAACATTACAGTTTTTATCTTAGAAGATATAAACATGTTTCCGAAACTGTAATCCAAAATACAAAAATTTTTTACGAAAATTTCAAAAATTCGTTTAATCTATTAATTGGTAAATAATTGCTTTCAAATCAACCAGCTAAATAAAACATTAACCAGCATTTCTAACTATGTTCAGTAATCGGCCAGACAAATGCATAAATGGGTTTGCAACAGTTAAAGGGTTAATTTAATAAATAAAATAGATTTTGGTCAAGTAACAACATATTCAATACAAAAAAATAAAACATGATGCAAAAAACTGCTATGGATAAAAAAAGATCGAACGTTGTTCTATTTAACACGCCTGCCTTATATAATTATTGTAACTAGTTGAAGAACGCCTACTGTACTTTCTTAGTGATTAGTCTATTAAAAAGGCATACAGACCTTATTGCTAACCATGGATATTCAAGGTAAAAAGTCTAGGCGGTATAATAATCAAATATTTACGGCTAAGCTTATATAACACAATATATAGACAATATTCTTAGACTGGTAAACAAGAGCAAAGCTTGAACAGCCCATAATGGTCAACGCTTATTATGTCAAATTCTCCACATCAAAATTAAATATTAACTGTATAATATTAATAACAGTATAAAGTTAAAAGTTGTGGTATCGGTATATTGGCCCTATTGCCTATAGAAAAGGCGCTGGATTTATTTAGAATCTCATTTTTGGAATCCTTAATTATCAAAATGATGAATATAAAACACCAAACATAAAATTTCTTATAAAAATATATTTTTTATGACTTTTAAATAACAGTTCGATTGTATTTTTACAATCAGTGCAGATTATTTACATTGTATTTTAGATTTATTTACAATCCAAGAGCTTTTACAAAAACTAAAAGCTTTCATTTGTTTGGTTGAATCAATTTCCCACACAAATTTAATAATTGTATCCTGTTTGAGGTGAGAAGGATGGTTGAGCTGGTCGGAAACTTGGTGCTGATGATCCTTGACTGTATGAACCTTGGCTATATGAGCCCTGATTGTATGCTCCTTGGTTAGAGGCTCCTGATGTATAACCCCCACGAGGAGCAGCAGCAGCAGCAGCGGCGTAAGCGGCAGCATGTTCTTGGGTTGCTCTATGAAAAAATAAATAAATCAATAAGGTGTTCAGTTAAAAACGTACCATCATACTTACTTTAAGATGGCTTCTGGGATTGGTGGTGGGGTTGGTAAATGAGCTCCTTGTGGTTGGAAACCATTTTCATCAGCGGTATAGGTAAGTTGGATTAAGTTTCCTTGATCGTCAGTATAAGAGTATCCACCTTGAACAGCAATACCTTCAGCTTCTGAACCAACATTTTTCAAAGCGCCTTGTTCTTCAGCTTTAATTCCATTACCAGTTGCATAACTGTATCTATAACTGCCATCACCATTGTTTTCATTTGAGTAAGATATGATTGGAATATCATTATTTGGATTTCTTAGTTGTGGAGCAAATCCAGTTGCACCAAAACCATTACCAGCACCGCGTACTCCTGGAGCTCCATAAACAGGTGCAATAATACCGGCGGATGCACCAGCGGATTGACTAGCACCATTTGGTGGTAAATAATTGTTTTGTAAACGTCCAGCTGAGCACGCAGCGACTAAACAGGCGACTATGAACTGTAAACAATTTTATCATACATTTTTATTGAAAATTTATAAACGATAGTTTTCGAAGATACTTGATCAGGTTCGTCTGTTTGATAGGGTTCCATTTGATTGTCTATATCCTTAGTTTAATAATAACTGCGTTTGGTCGAATGAATCCTCAGAATATTATCGACGCGTTAAGTATTTTGAAGGGATATAGCTGATTCCGGAAGTTAATTGAAGTAAGAACAAAAGTATTACAAGCTCGGTATAATCTTTCAAAGGTCATTTCTCAGTATATAATTTTTTTTCAAAGATATATAATTTATTGTTTTATTTAAACTGCCTCTTGGATCAAGAACTCGAATTATTCACCAATTTTTTGGTATGCTTTCATTTCTTCCAATTTTTAATCATTTTTTTAAAAATACAACTGATGTATTGATAATTGCCTGAACGTTGAAAAATGTGTTTCGAACGAGCAAAACGCAGCTTATAAGAAAAATCAATTTTCCGAAAAAGTTTACGATCGATATCTATTGAAACATTATTTCTTGCGAGTTGAAATTATTTGTATTGTGATCAAGTGAAAATTCCAAAAGGAGGCAATTCTCAATCAAGCGTTAAAGGTGGTAAACAAATTGTCATCCTTCCAAAGTTGTTGTAGATGTTAAAGTACCTATGGTTCCTAGATTGTCTGCTAGGATCGTTAATTCTTGATTCTAATTTTTCAAAGGACTAATTCCATCAAGATTATATTCTGTTTTAGTTAACAAAATAATAATTTTTTGACCCGAAAAGACTTAAATATCCCTTTTAAACAGGTTGCTATAATAATGGTCACTTAGAAGCATAATTGAGCATCGACGATAGAACTGCAATCACTGAACTACATATTTGAAATTGATTTGATCAAGTTCACGTAATAATTTGCGATACGTTCAATAACCAGTCAAGTATTAAATTTCACTTTTTTTCAAAAATAAATATCATAACAAATTTTCACTTACCACTTTCATTTTGAATTAATCCCAAAATAAGATGAAATATCACAAAATATTTTAATTGTTGTTGTTATATTTTGAGTTATTGGATGTACTGTGATTGAATCTGAAGAAGATATTCCACTTTATATACTCATAGTTTTTAAGATCATCAGAGTTATTTACCAATTCATTTTTTTATTACACATTTTGGACCACATATGTAATAATTTACTTTAATTTATTTAGAGTAGGGAGTGAAATAATTGTAACAACCTTCCATTCAAGATGCAAAATACTTAGTTACATAGATGATGTACGGTAAGGTGTGATCATTATAAAGATCGGAGCTCTTCTATTGACTTAGTATCATAATTATCGAGCTCACGAAGAGGAATAAATCGGAAATCAATAAATTGTAAATGGAAATCGATATTGTAAATTTCGTTTCTTTCCAGAATTGGTTCGAGTAAAAAATCTTTCAAAATCTCAATTTATGGAGATTTTAAAGTTGCACTATTCTTAGCAAAACTAGGTTTCGCCTAGTGACAAATTTTCTCACAAGGTGTAATAGAAACATAAGGAAAACTCCAGAAAGCTAGGGTTTAACCATTCCAGGCGGTTTTTTAAAAGCGGAGACCGCAAAAGAGGCTGAAAGGAGTGATTTAAGTAAAATTAAGATGACTTATTAGTTTTTTACGATTGCAGGGTAAAATCGGTTCTAAATATTGATTATACACCCTTTCGAACAAGACCACATCGCTCTGTACTTATGTGTCTTATTTTTGGCTATAATGTCTAACTGACCTTTTAAAACGTTCTTGTAACATTAGCTATTGCATGAATGGGAGTTGACCGTATTTATAGTTTTATTTGAATAATTATAGGGTTCCGTAACAGAAATACATGATGATAAAATACCCTCGACAAAATAATCAAACGTCAAAATATGCGTGAAAAATTAACGATAAAATATTTACGTTAAAATAACCGAACGACAGAATTACCAAAAGATAAAACATCCGCGATAAAATAACCAAGCGAAAACATAACCGATAAACAATACAATTCAAAATCACAATAGCATATATTTACAATCCGTAGAACTATCGATGATTTAACGCAAACGCCTATCTAAACCTGAGAACCTCCGTAAGGCATGGTAACCTCCAGCAACTCGACACGTAGAACTATGGATTATAACTATAACCGAACGCTGCCTACTACCAAAAATCTCAGAACCTCCAAAAGGTATGGCCAACCACCATCAACTAGATCTGTATAACTCGACTTGGATATTTTGTCGCGGATTTTTTCTACCTGATTATTTGATTTATTTATTATTTTGTCGGTTGGATATTATGGTTTGGTTATTTTGTCGTTCAGATATTTTTTGTTGTTGATATTATGGTTTTGATTATTTTGACGTAGTTATTTGGTCGCCGGATATTAAGTAGCAGATATTTAACGGGGGCAAGAAGTATTTTGTTTATTGTTTAATAAAACCATTACAAATAAATTAAACTAACACTAAAACGTCGGTAATGGGCGTCAGCTAAACATAATTATACTAACGATGTTCGTTTTAGGACTTTTTTAACCACAGAAAAGTGCAAATGTTTGTTTGTGGCACGGCGTAGCAAGAAGCAAGGAGATTTTTCTGAACTATTTGTTTCTATGTATGTGGTACTGTCTATAAGAACAACTGTAGAACTCAAACACGGGAATCGATCTTAAAAAGAGGTAGGTATCTTCCAGTTTACCGTTGGCAAAAATAAATTATTCAAGTGTAAAAATTTGTTTAAGCTTTACAATATGGATATTAAAAAAGGACGTATCCTGAGAGTTTAAATTAATATTATACAGGCAACAAAATTAGAAAAAAAATCATTTGACAAAAGGTAAAAAAAAAACTGAGATATTGTTCCAGAAAATAGTTCTTTTTTGGTAAATTCTTTTTTGGCAACAAAAGGGTATTGTTATTGTTAACTCCTTACTTACACCTATGTCAACATAGGTGTAAGTAAGGGGTTGTATAATGCAGTATTATATTTTTGGGGACTATATAGAGCAGTATTATTAAAATATCTTTATAGTTTTGGAAACACAGTTTCTTCATCAGAATAATTGAATATTTTGAAGTAAATGGAACGAAACTGTAATCAGAATAAATATATTGGAAAATTTCAAAATGTGTACCCTTTAACTACTAATTATTATCTTAAAATCAGCCAGCTAAGAAATTAACTAGCATTAAAAATCATGCTTGCCTCTATGCTCGCATGGGCATGCCTTCACACTCATCCATGTTTTGTTCACATTAGAGACACGACTGTACCAATCATTATGGGTTTGTAGCAGTTATACAACATATAGATAATATGTTTATGGCAAATTCTTTACATCCAAATTGAAAATAAACAGTTTAATATTAATAACAATATAAACGTCTCTTTTATGCGGTTTTAAGAACAGCCTCGTATAAGGATTTCTTCTTTTTTAAATGTTTTATGTTTTTTTACTTATTTATTGGTTTTATCTGTGATATTGTGGCCCTTTACAGTTTACAACCTCAATAATTTTATACCTTTTGTTGTTGCTGTCTTTTTTATATAGATTATATCTTGTTGTTATATTCCTACCTAGTCAATTCATTTGACTAGGTAGTGTTATGATATTTTTGGTTTTTAATTTTGTATTGCTTTTTTTATTGTTTTTAACTTGAGGGGGCGGGGCTAATGTGCAAGTTCTCGAAGCCCCAAAAGGGGGCTGGGTTTAAATGGGTAGTTTGGCTGCTCACGATTCCCATGAAATGCGTCAATGCATTTCCCACCTCCCTGACGCAAAAAAAAACAATATAAAGTTAACAGGTTATGGTAGCGGTATACTTGTTATATTTCCTCTAAAAAAGGCATTCATAATTACTAGAGCTCTCTCTAACTCTTTCTTACTTACTTTATCATTTATCATTTCTTAGGGCTAAAATTATTTAGATTCTCATTTTGAGAAATTGACATAAAACACCAAATATAAAATTTCTTATAAAAATATATTTTTTAATGACTTAAAAGTTAAATAAAACAGTTCAATTGTATAGTTTCACAATCAGTGCAGATTATTTACATTGTATTTTAGATTTATTTATATCTAAGAGCTTTTAAAAAACTAAAAGCTCCCCATTTATGGCTGAATCAATTCCTTGCAGAAATTTAGTAATTGTATCCTGTTTGAGGTGAGAAAGATGGTTTAGTTGGTCGGAAACTTGGTGCTGATGATCCTTGATTGTATGAACCTTGGCTATAGACACCTTGATTGTAACTTGCACCTTGATTGTAACTTACACCTTGGTCATAAGCTCCTGATGCATAACCTCCACGAGCAGCAGCAGCGGCTTGAGCGGCAGCATTTTGTTGGATGGATCTATGTAAAAATAAATTAATCAAGAAGGTGTTCACGTAAAAACGTACCATCATACTTACTTTAAGATGGCTTCTGGAATTGGTGGTGGGGTTGGTAAATGAGCTCCTTGTGGTTGGAAACCATTTTCATCAGCGGTATAGGTAAGTTGGATTAAGTTTCCTTGATCATCAGTATAAGCGTATCCACCTTGTACGGCAATAGCTTCAGCTTCTGTACCAACATTTTTCAAAGCGCCTTGTTCTTCAGCTTTAATTCCATTGCCAGTTTCATAACTGTATCTATAACTGCCATCACCATTGTTTTCATTTGAGTATGATATGATTGGAATATCATTATTTGGATTTCTCTGTTGTGGAGCAAATCCAGCTGCACCAAAACCATTACCAGCGCGTATATTTATTCCTGGAGCTCCATAAACAGGTGCAATAATACCAGCGGATGCACCGGCAGATTGACTAGCACCATTTGGTGGTAAATAATTATTTTGTAAACGTCCAGCTGAGCAGACAGCGACTAAACAGGCGACTATGAACTGCAAAACAAATAATACATTTAATTAATACATTTATTTAATGCATACATTTAAATAATTTTTTGTTTGTTTTTTTAATACAATTTAATTTTTTTTTAAATAATCGTTAGTTTTCAAAGGTACTAGATCGGGTTCCAGTGTTCGTTAGTATTTCCCTTGGATTTTTATTTAGTAATACTTTTTTTCCCTTGTATGTTTTATCTACTCAACAAAACAATACTTCAGAATTGATTTAGAAAAGGTTTCGATTTTGAGCATTTGGTTTGTTTAAAATCGTCTGTAACAGTCCGATCTGTCAAAATATTACAACTTTTGTGTTACTTTGCTTAAAATTTAAATAGTTTTGATCACGTTGAAGTCTAAAGCATGGTAGTGCGACGGGCCGAGTTTAAGGGGTTTTTGCCTGTGTTAATAATAGCCTGCGTTAATAATAAGCTACAGTACCAATAGTCAATTGTAAAGTCTCACTTTGTTTAAAAAATAATATCTTAACAAATTTTCACTTACCACTTTCATTTTGAATTATTCCCAAAATAAGATGAAATCTCACAAAATATTTTAACTGTTGGTGTTATTTTTTGAGCTATTGGTTGTACTCTGATTGAAACTGAAGAAGATATTCACTTTATATACTCATAATTTTTTAGATCATCGAAGGTATTTACCAATAAATGTTTTTACTACACATTTTGGTCCACATATGTAATTATGTACTTCAATTTATTTAGAGTAGGGAGTTGAATCGTCCATCCAATATGTAAAATACTTATATTACATATATGATGTACGGGTAAGGTGTGTTACCATTTATGTAAATTTTAATCATTTGTAGATATATATATATATTATTTACTTACACATTCGGATTAAATATCCAGTAATTATTTAATAATTACAAGATTTATCTCATCTTCAATAACATCTGCATTTTTACTTCATGAACATAAAACTTGTTACATTTTTTTTTACGTCTATGTACATGTTTGTACTGTAGTACATACATACCAAAGCGTAATCATACTTATTATATGACTGTTGTAAAGGTGAATTCTGTACACTTGAGCACAACTATTGATGTCATTTTTTTAAATTTTATAGTTGATTTGTGCCTTTTACTGATTGGGTTTTGAAAAATAAGTAATGTAACAACTAACTGAGTTAACTGTTTGAATACCCAGTATATACTGAGTTTATGGACAAATTTTTCAAACAAAGGTTGTTTATTTTAAAAAGAAGAAGATTTTTTGTTATTAAATTTAAGTTATATCTCTTACGGTTTCAATGATAGGCAGTTTTGCTCATTTTGCTCAAACATGGTCCGATTTTGTCCATTAGCGAACTTTTGCTCTGGAACTCACAAAAAAAGTTTCAGCTCGTTATCTCTTTTCATTCTTGAGTTATCAAATTAGGCCATTTTATGAACACTTATACCAAACATACAAAGTGATCAAACTGAATATACCTTGTATATTTACATATACTGGGTATAAAACCGTTTCTGCCTGTATATTTGTCGCCACATCGTGTTAAAACGGGCGAACAGATTTTGATCGATTGGTAGAAAATATTTTTGGGTAACATATACGATACGAAAAATTCTAGTTCCTTGCATTCATATTCGTGTTTCAGCTGGGCCCAAAACCTATCTTTGCATCGGAGTGAACTATACTTAATCTTTAAATACAAAAAAATATTCATCTCATAAAAACAAACTTTTATTTGGAACATTTTTCCACTCAATTTTGACTTAAATAAGGCGAATTATATGAAGTATGTACTAAAAAGACAATGTTTTCAGTGAGGTTTTCACTCGATTTTCTTTTACCCGCCAAGTTTTGAAGCGATGCCAATTAAAGAAACCTTTAAGTTTGAAATAATCTTTTTTTCGTATCAATTGCCTAGAAACAATTTTAGTGCAAAGTCGCTACGGGTCAGCTAGTATTATTATATATTTTTTTTCTTGAACATTTTAATATCATATTTTGGAACTCATACTTAATCATAAAATTACCAGTCCAAGTAGCCGAGCGGTCTAAGGCATTATGTCTGCGCAGTATGCAGTACTTGGAAACTGGGAGGTTATGGGTTCGAATCCCGACATCGGCAGTTTGTCAATTATAAAAAAAAAAAGGAGGTGGTTAATTGACTAAACTGAGGGCCTATGGACAAGAACGAAGTAACCGGCTATGCTTGAGAAGGTTTTCTGCAGTTTCCTTCACGAATTCCAGATGAATATCGGCATAGTTCCTATCATAGTCGGCTGCAGCCGCATATCCTACCAATTCCTAGTCTACTCACAAATTCCTTCCACTCCACTTACATACTCATATCCTAAGGCATCACAATGGACCTTATGGTCGAAGTGTAGCTCGTCCAGGACAGCCTTTAAAATCTACCTCTACCTCTAATCATAAAATTAGAATATATTTCAATATTCAAGTCTGACATTTTATCATCTATACGTCATTTATATAGATGTCGTGTGGCGTTCATGTCAGACTCTTACAGTAATTATTGAAAATTATCATGTATTGATTATGTAAAGTAATTATTTAGATCAGATAACTGAATATGTTGATGTGAATCACTTGTAATGTGACCTTATTTTAACACCTTTTTGTATTGTTTAAGGTAAACTACTAAAAATTCTAATTAAATTTTGATTGAAAATGATTAATATTTCATAGAAGACAGGCACAGGCCGGAGACAATATAATTGTGGACGATATATGAAATTTTAATTTTATACCATCAAGTGAAATAATAAAAAAAAGTTTCTGTAAAGCTTTTTGTGTATAGTATTCAAAAGACCCTGCACTCAGTTTATGGAAAAGAGGTCCCATTTAAATTGATTTAAAATTTAGTATGTTGTAAATGAGATGTTCGTTCCTATACTGAGTGTATTTTAAAATACCCCCAATCTGTAAACAATGTGCATCTATCGTAGTGTACTATGATATGGTTTAATTTGTTCTGCATTAAAATCGGACGCGGGTTTGATACGTTCTCACCACATACATTTGTCATTAGATCAGTCTTTAGTGGGGACGTCTGCCAGTAGAGTAGAAAAGTATCATGGTATACTGTGCATGGACAGTAATAGATGCACAATACATTGTTTGCAGATTGGGTGTATTTTAAAATACAAGCTGTATATCCTCAATAATTCTGATATATTCTGTTAATTATAGTTATTTTCACAATATGTTAATATCTTTGTTGGATATTTGAGTCACTGAATTATGGAGTCACTGAATTAAAGGATTTGTACACTAATGTACATAATGTATTATTGATACTATGGACCACACAAGTTCATGCCATGTTTTTTAAATTTTATAATTAAATTGTGTCTTATTGATTCGTTTTTCGAAAAAATGCTTCGGATAAAAGTTGTTCATTATATAGTAACAACTTTTATTCGAAAATTTTTTTTCGAAACCGAATAAATAAGTTACAAATTACATCAACTTTAGTGGCCAAGTGTGCACGATGTCTTAAACAGCAATATCTGAAATAAGCATCGTAAGTAAATTCTAATTTGCTATCAATTAATTTATATATATTATCATTTATAAATAAATTTTAATCTCAAGTACTGAATGCGTCTTATATTGTTGGTAATGTAGTAATCTTACAAAAAACATAAATGTGAGAGGGACCACATTTATTTTCGCATACAAAAAGTATTGATACGTAAGGACCAAGTTTTTTAACAAAAATGAGAAAATGTTTGGTATAATTGGGTAAGTTTCTCAGATGCAGAGTACTTCATATTTTACTTTACTGTGTGGTTTCAGCCTAAGAAGTACGTTCCTTTCAAATATCAATTTTCTAGGACAATTGTAAGCCTATCAATTTTGATGATTATGATGAGTGAGTGAGCCAGTCCCCAAAATGTCGATTTTTAGAGTTAAATATCTTGGAAACTAATCATCTCTAATCCATCCTGTAAAATATAATAGGTACGGTAAGCGTCTATTCGTAAATTTCGTCTAACGCACTGCCGTGCTATGTTATAAGTTGTAAAAATTGAATATTCACTCTATAAAGTCGTTTAAAGGTTCAAAAAATCATTTTATATTTAGGTTTTTATCAACGCCTGAATAGACTGTCCATCCAAGACGTGACGTCACTCAAATATCAACTTATGAATGTTTATTACAATATAACCTGTATAACAATTGGTCTGATGTTTATTAGCAACGATTTTTGATTACAATGACGTCACCAATTAAAATAAATTGGTCTGTTCAAATTTATTTATATAATATTGTGTTTTTTTATAAATAAAAACCGACATATTTCGGTATCTGAGAGTACAAATGAAATTAATTAATCATGTAAAAAATAAAATAAGTTAGATATCAACTATATAGGCCTATTATCAATTCTGCCAAACATCTTGTCTGTCCATATCCCCAGGGTCCATTAGAAAAACAATATTTTGATTTGAAAAAAAAAGTGAAATTTAAAATCGAAAAGGAATTTTAAACATTTTACTGTATAATTTCAAGTAGCAATATTTATGGCATAAACAAATCATGAAATACTAATGTAAAGTATACATACTTACATAAACATTATGTATGTGATATGTATACTTTTTTAATCTTTTATACATTACACAAGTCAAATTGATAGATAATAATGATATGAAAATATCATTTCAAACTAGTTTTAAAAATCTAATTGATTTACTAATAATTTTATTGATATACAAATTATTTTTAATTGCAATACGATTAAAACGTACAGTTTTTAATCGTTTAGTTAACCTAATTTCAAATAAACTTCCAGATAATCGATTGCAACCATTAATAATTAAAAACACTTTTGATTTCATAAATTTTCGAAATCCTACATGAATAATTTCTATCATTATGTCTTCAATATGGGACTTGGCATCTTTTATAAATTCTGATATAAAAGAATTGTTTAAGACTTTCGTGTGAAAAACTATGTCTTTTAATTTTTCTGCTATCTCTTATGGTTTCATAGATTGTTAGTTTTGCCTATTTTGCCAAAACATGGGCCATGGTCCATTTTGCCGACTCACGTACATGATCTTACTTTTTAGCTCCACACCAATCAAAATTTCGGCGCGTTATCATGACCAATGGACAGACGGATATGAGGAAATGGACTAATTCGGTCATTTTATGAACACCTATGCCATAAATTTACTAAACTGAATATACCCTGATATATAGCATACATATCGGGTATAAAAATCTTTTATATGGAAAACGATATGGAAAACGAAAGACAGACAATATAGCACAGAGAACAGTTAAGAAAACATTGGTGTACATCGTACTCAGTCATGTAAGATAAGCTATTAATTAAATGTTTTCAGTTATTAACTATTTATAATCTCATTGATCACGAAAAAATCGCTAAAATTGGAGGAAAATTTTATGTCCCCGATTTTGATAAAAACTTGGTTTTAAGCTAATTTGAACCTAGCGAAAACGATGGCGTTGGTTAAAATACGAAACGATAAACGGTTTTCAAGGTATCAGACCCATAGTGCTAAAATTCAAAACCGTATGAATTGAGAAGCAAAAATTATAAAATGTGTTGGTCGGACGATAAAATGAACCTGATTTTCGTACTTTTTGGGTCAAAATTACCCTAAAAAATGATTATAATTAAAATCGAGATTAAAAATTTTCTTAACTTTTTTCGTATTTTTTCCAAGGGGTACCCCTTAAAAAAATCACTAAAATTGGAGGAAAATTTAATTTCCCCGATTTTTGATAAAAACTTCGTTTTAAGCTAACTTGAACAAGGCGAAAACGATGGCGTTGGTTAAAATACGATACGATTAACGGTTTTGAAGGTATCAGACCCATAGTGCTAAAATTTAAAACCGTATGAATTGAGAGGCAAAAATTTTAAAATGCGTTGGCCGGACGATAAAATGAACCTGTTTTTCGTACTTTTTGGGTCAAAATTACCCTAAATAATGATTATTATTAAAATTTTGAAATCTGTTGATCGGACGTTAAACTGAACCTGATTTTCGTAATTTTTGGGTTAAAAATTTTTGGTATCTGATTTTGATAAAAACTTTGTTTTAAGCTAACTTGGATAGTGATAATCAAATCAAAATTTTTGTAAAAAATCTTATCAATTATTAGCAGCGCTGGTTAAGATTGCTTTACAAAACGTACATCTTACTTTTTTATAAAAAACATCTTTTTTCCATCCTGAAAATAATTTTTATCATCATTCTTGATGAAAATCTACCGACTCCACTGGGGGGATTTTGAAAAAGATCCGTAAATAAATATCATTATGTGTGTATAAATTCTACTCTAATTTTATTTCAATGATATATGTTAAAGCCGTTAAACTTTGTATACAGAGATTGTGTGAGTTTTCACACCAAAGTTTTGTTTGTAATAAAATCGAACTGCAAATAAAAATCAAAATAGTAAATAATAATAAAAATATCGTTAAAATATATATTTATTTATGTTTTTTTTTTTTAATAACGATACATAATATATTTTTTTTACATTATATAAGTCAGTTTAATTAGTTTACTTCATATAAAACGAACAAAATATAAATCACAAATATTGTGATAAAACTATCGATTTAACTTGTCCAATTCATATGAAATATACTATATAAGAAAAGAATGCAGCACTTGCAAAGAAATATGAAAAAAATTCTAGCACATACGTAAATAATAAAATGGAATAAATATAAAATAAAGTTGGATGAAACTTAAATATCTAGAAAAAAAAAATTAATATTTTTTTCATATAAAATTAAATTGCACTTCAATAAAAAAAAAATTTTATAGACCCAGTATTAATATCACGTTCTCCAAAATCATTAAGCGTTTTGGAGAGAGTCATCAGTATCATCGTCATCGTTTACAAATCATCGTCCTTGAACAAAATGGCAGTCAGAGTGTTATAAAAAAAGCTTAGTTACTTTCTTTAAATTATCTTTTTTAGTTTTTAGAACCATTAAATATTTCTTAATTCACTACAAAAAGAAATTAAGATAAAACAAAAACAAGAAACGAAAATAAAAGTAAATTTCATAAATAAAAATTGGTGTCAAATATGAAATTAGCTAAAATTAGTGTGTAAAAAAGTGCAAAAACTAAAGTAAATAACTAGTGCATTAAACAAAAAAGAAAAAATAGCAAAAGAAGAGTTTGTTTTGTAGTTGGAATAATGAATTATTTAAAGTAATCACGATGAGAAATCAATTAAGTTAATTATTTACAAAAATAATATATTAATCATTACAACGATTTTTCGAAAAAGCTTTTTTTATGATCACTTAATAATAATTTTTTATTTCTTGTAATTGTAACCAGATTGTGGTGAGAATGAAGGTCTGGATGGTCCTTGACCGGGTGCTCGGAAACCATTTCCTCCTCCTCCAGCTCCACCACCTGGAGCACCATATGAAGGTGATGGACCTGAAGGTCCTGATGGATATCCACCTCGTCCACTTGGACCACTTGGTCCACTACCACCACCGTATCCACCTCCTTGGCCACCACCACCGCCGGCTCCACCTCCATAACCACCTCCGCGACCACCTCCAGCTGCTTCTTCAGCAGCATTTTGTTGGAGTGATCTACAATTGAAATATTTGTAATTAAATTCAAAAACTTTTGTCTACTATTTAGAAACTTACTTTAATATTGCTTCTGGAATAGGTGGTGGCGTTGGTAAATGAGCACCTTGTGGTTGGAAACCGTTCTCATCAGCGGTATATGTCACTTCAATTAAGTTTCCTTGATCATCTGTGTAAGAGTATGAGCCTTGCACAGCAATTGCTTCACCATCTGAGCCAGCATTTTTCAATGTCCCTTGTTCTTGAGCTTTTATTCCATTACCAGTTTCATAACTGTATCTGTAGTTTCCATCACCGGAGTTTTCATTTTCGTATGAAATAATTGGAATATCCGCATTGGGGCTTCGTGGGCCAGCAGGTGCTCCACCTCCGAAACCACCTCCGCCTCCAGCACCACCACCAAATCCACCACCACCACCGCCTCCACGACCGCCTAGAGCATTATTTCCACCATAGCCTCCAGGACCTCCTGGACCACCTGGTCCACCTCGGCCACCGCCGCCGCCACCTCCACTTGGTGGTCCATATACTGGTGGAGCAATTCCAGGACCACCACCCGATCGACTAGCACCTTGTGGTGGTAAATAATTATTTTCTAAACGTGCCGCTGAACACACGGTGGCAATAAACACTAACAAAAGCTGTAAACAAAAGTAATAGTAAAAGTTAGATTAATATTCATTGACAGAATATTTCCTTCCTAATTGATTAAGAAGGTAGTGTGGTCAATCATTTATAATCTATCGAAAAATATATTTGAGGCGCTTTATGTTCATAAGTCGGTGTTTCATAATATTTCCAGATCTTGAAAAAATCAAAACTGAAAATTAGTGGAAATGTTGTCCCAAGACTTCCCAAACCGGCTTAGAACTGTTCATCACGCTTCAAAAATATTTTTCACCAAATTCCGTACACATTGTAATATTTTTTTCATAGTTTTGGTGCAATTCTCCTGAAAATTATTGAGATATCAAGTAATAATGACGGATCCATTCTTCGAAAGGCTTTAATGGGGTCTCCGACCATGATTTATGTATAAATATTAAATATGTAAGACATCGATTAATATATTGTGCTAGTTACCTCCAAGATTTGCCGATACTGGTACGGTAATAATAGGATTTCAGGGTATTGTTTGAGGCAGTAAAATCTTAACAGCCTCCTAAATTTCTAGAAACATTTCATTTATTGAAATTCGATTATGGTTGTGCATGCAATGTATAAGTCCAAAGAAATCATTGTCTTAGATTTGACGTAGATCTCACGTAGATTTTTAAACACCTAAATGTTTTTTAAATTGATAACCGACTAACCTTAAATAAACTTTAATTAAACAAATGTTTTTGAAGCGTGATGAATAGTTCTAACCCGGTTTGGGAAGTCTTGGGACTATTACTTTATTATTCAGCACATTTCGAACAACATTTCCACTAATTTTTAGTTTTGATTTTTGCAAGATCTGGAAGTATTATGAAACACCGACTTATGAACATAAAGCGCCTCAAATATATTTTTCACTGAAGAAAATTTCTTTAAAAATGAATAATATCCGTTTCATTTAAAATATTTCTTAATCGGATATCGCATTCACTAAGAAGGTTATGTGAAAATTTTTCAAAGATGATAAAAAATCCTACAAATGCAAGAGGAGGAATCACGACCCATTCTGTGTAACTGTAATTATATTTCGCACCTGTGATCCGAATAAAATTCTAACCACAAAAATAAATTGCACAAACCGTATATAAATCTAAACCTGAAAGTCTATACATTATGTTATATTAGAAAATGAAAATTGAATATTTAACATATAATAATTATGTAGTCGGTAAACATTTTTTTTTTCGTACATATATATGGGATAGATATTCCTCCTTTACTTTATGCATATTAATCATAGCACTAATTTATTTACCCACTTCTTACACTCATATTAAATATTAATTTTTCTTTTGTTAAATATAACTAGCAAAAAATTGGACAGAGAAAACTGTCCAATATATTTTTGGTGTGTTGTAATTTATTTTAGTGAATAAATTTAGTTCGGCCGATTGACACACTGTATATACGTAATAGATCCTCCACTATCGAGTTATAAAAATTATTAAATGCAAATTTGGTGACCTGTCACAAAATATTTCAAGTTTGTTTAATAATTGAAAACAAATTTTACATATTGTAAATAACTTTCAATTAGATATAAAAAACGCCTTAAGTATTATACAAAAAAACACTAATTCTATTGGCTTTCTTCATAAAATTTGATAGCGGACGGATTTTTTGATAATAGGTTTTGAAAAGTTTAGATTAAGTCGGGTAAGTAGAATTGGAATTTACCGTGAACAAATGTACACTCCCTTACAGATTGATTAATATGGATTTTGAAAACTACTAAAGTAGCAATTTAGAATCAAAACAAGCATCTCAGATATTAAAATAATATCTAATTCCTTTAGTAATTACTTGTAGTGTTTATATATATTCTAAAATGTTAGAAAATTTAAAGTTAATTTAATAAAACTATTTAAAATTAACAAAAAAAAAAAAAAAATGTAGAACAAATAAAAAAATTTAATTTAATAAAAATTATATTAAATTAAGTATTATGCAATTTTTTTTACATGCATTAAAACCATTATTTTAATATACAAATATTTATGTTTATTTTTAGAAAGAAATTTGAACATAAATCATTTATTATGCATCATATTTGTCGGAGAATATTTAATTAATATCAGGCCCACTTGTTTAAATTGGAAAAAAGATTTCTATTTGAAATGCATCTCTTGGTCCGAAAATAATATTAAAATACGAATCTTTATACTGAATTTAATATTAAAAAAATCGTCCGAATTATAAACGAACAGATGGACACCGGATTCTATAAATGATTTACCAATTTGGCACGGAATACTAAAAGATGGAGTTTATTTATTTGTATTTCTATCAAAGTATTAAAATTCCAGTGGACCTATAAAATTTTATTTTTGATGTGAAAACATCTATAGCGAGAGTATACAAGATTTGATAGGGGGAGTGAAATGAAATTATAAATTATACAATGTGACGTTTTTCTGTAACGATCGCCAATGTGACAGACAGTCAATCATCGGCATTCGTGTTTTAAATGGGAATTAAACATCGTATAGGGTGGCGCCTAAGTAACGTTATGATTTAATTAGTGAATAAATTTTTTGTCTACGTTTTTTTGTCAGAATTAACTTGGAAAATTTACTATGGAAAGACTTAGCACAGAACAAAGAACCAAAGTTGTTCAATTTTATTTTGAAAGTCAGCATTCGATTATTCAGACACCAAGATCATATCGAAATTTCTTTCATGTTCCGACAATTTACCGATTGGTTCAGCGCTTTTGGCAACATGGGGCTGCCTGTGATGTCCCGCAATGTGAACAGTGGTCAGGTGCAAGCAAGTGTTGAGGAAAACCGCGAAACTTCCAACACGTGACGTTCTCAGTAGTTGGTGATGTCTAGGCGGTCTTTGAAAGAATTTTACATACGATAGACCTTTTCCCATATCAGATTCAATTGGTTCACGAGTTATAACCAAATAATGCACAAATACGCATTCATTAAATAAATCATATCGTTACTTATGCGCCAACTTTTATATTATTATTATTCATTGCTATATAGTATGTTTTCATATCATTATTGAATCCCGGACTCTAATTTTTTTTTGTGATTAACAAACATTTTGACAATATTTTTTTATCTTAATCGAATTTTCTTAACTAAACATATTATCAGAAACCTCGGTTGTGTCCTATCATTGATCTAATGATCCAAAAAACTATGGTACTTAAAAGAAACTTATTTATACATTTTTGACAAACAAGCAAAAAAAATAAATAAATAAATAAACAAGTTCCTTTAATTTGTAGATTTATTATATGAAATAATTTTTCTTTAATCGCAATATACTCCATCAATAGACAATAATATTGATATTCAATAATATATAGTCAATAATATTGATGATATTCTTTCGTTATTTATAACAAACTATCTCAAAAACTACACGTCAGAAAACTATCTTTATGCTTTTAATAGAATCTAGGATAAAATAATAAGTTTAAATAGTTTTTTCTAGATTTTAATTTTTACGGTTTGGTAAAAAAGATAAATCCATCGAAGTATAGCATAAAACATTTTCTACCGAATAGAAGGAATAATATTTGTTTAAAGTGCGCCGAAAACAATCCCAAAAAGAAAAATAAATTAAGTGAAGCTTTCAATTTAATGATAGGTTTGTAAATTATGAAATTTTGCCCGTCTATTGTTAAAAATCAAATTTTTTTCAATTAAATACTGGACGTTTCTCCCAAAAATTTGTACCTATTTACTCTTGACTTATAACATTTGTAAATTTAAGACTTTGCAATAAAATATCGTTAAAAAAAATTTTGTTGATTTAGTAGCTTAAATAGCCAAAAAAATAATTAATAAATAAAACTTACCACTTTCATATTGAAATCCCTAATTACTATCTTAAAGAGAAAAAACGAATTTTGAAAATTTATATTTTCATGAACTAATTAAAAAATTTTCTTTTCTCAGAAAAATAAAAACTATTCACAAAATCAAAATAATATTTAATGGTAGATATGTTTACTGACTTAAGCAAATGATGTGTACTGATTCAAATGAAGATGTACCCTTATTTATATACCATTTTTGAATTGAGATCATCTCACCTATTTTTACCTTATATACAACGGAATATTGTATATAAAAATTTCTGCATACAAACAAACACATATACAGATACACACACACACACATACATACAAATGATTAACGAGAGTAAAAGAAAGAAGTCTCATCATATAGAGAAGGGGATTAAAACAAAACATTCATCTTATATCCTCATAATAATAATAATTGTAATGAAATGTGTATATGATTATGTGCAGTTAATGTTACTATTACACATTACATATACGTATATACAAACAGTCAGGTAAAGTACTCTGATAGACTTGGATGTTTTGCCATTCTATGATCTAGACATAGACAACTTGTTACACACTCAAAAATATTGACTCATCCCGTAAATTATGTGAATTAGATAAACTTCATATTTACTGATTGACATAAGAGAACATCAAAGAACAATATTATTTTCAAATTAAATTTTGTTTTTGTTTTAAAACATTGAAATAAATAAAAGTAATAAAAATCAAGTAATGTAACAACTAACTGAATTAATTGTTTGAATACCCAGTATACACTGAGTTTATGGGAAAAGTTTTCAAACAAAAGTTGTTTATTTTAAAGAGAAGAAGATTTTTTGTATTAAAACTTTTGCTATATCTCTTACGGTTTCAAAGATAGACAGTTTTGCCCATTTTGCCCAAACATGGTCCTATTTTGTCCATTGACGAACTTGACGGTACTGTTTTGTTCCAGAACGCAGAAAAAAAATTTCAGCTCGTTATCTCTGTTTGTTCTTGAGTTATCGTGTTAACAGTCGGACAGACAGACAGACGGGCATGCGGAAATGAATTAGGTCATTTGTAAAATTTTTTCTGTGATCAATATTTTCAAGCGTTACAAAGTTGGAACTAAACTTAATATACCTTGTATATTTACAATATACTGGGTATAATTAAAAAACCCGACTCAAAACGTCAATTTTTTATAATTAAATTAAAACTGTTTTAATTCAGGTATATTTCTAGAGAAACTATAAACTTTATAAGAGATCTGGGCCGACTAATAACTTTGAAGCTGTTTTGAATTTTTAACTTCTGGTAGTTTTTCTGGAGTAGTAAGGAAAATTTACCCAGGGTTTTCTCTCTTCGTTATTGAGAGTTTTCTGTCATTTAAATATTATGCTCTATGTCACTCTCACAATTAAGACGAATCTAATGACCGATACCACATTTGTTAAATTCTTCAAACCTAAAAACATACACTCGAAAAATATTACCCTCCTTCTCCGGCAGTCGGGTAAAAAAATCTAAAAGGTAATGCAGTCACGTAGGAGCTACGTAAACTAAGTGAATTTTCTCAGGGAACAATTACAAATGAATTTACAACGGCGATATTTACACATGTATTAAGTACTAGCTGTGCCCGGCGTGCGTTGCTAAGCCTCGTGATTCGTGCTATAAATACTGCTTCGCATTTTTGGAAAAAAGTTTCAAACAAAAGTTTTTTTTTTTAAGAAAAGGAAATTGTTTTGTCTTTAAACTATTCATCTATCTCTGACCATTTTCGAGAGAAATTTTTTACCGGGGGACGGGAGTTAGAGAGGAAGGATGGGCTTTTTGGCAGAAACATCCTCGGTTACCCGCACAACAACTACCCACACTTTCATCGTATTCTGATGAATGGTATAGGAATGCATGCGCCACAGAAGGACAGACAAACATTAGTTATATATAAAGATATATATATATATATATATATATATATATATATATATATATATATATATATATATATATATATATATAGATGATTATTATTTTCTACATTTCGTAGCGAAGTTTTGCAGCAAAACTTCGGGAAAATACTGTTACTAGATGCATCCAAGAAATTGTATCTCGCTGCACTCAATAGGACTCCACAATAGATCCATTATGTGCAGATTGTGCGGCGAGGAGGAAGAAACATCCAACAATATCATCTTTAACTGCGAATCTCTCGATTACATTAGATACAATAAATTCGGTGCATCTCATGCCGAGTATATGAACCTTCAACAAGATCCTGGTCATTGCCAAGATATAGGAGAGCGGGAACACATTGGGCCGATCGAAGATCGAAGTGCAATACTTTTTATACCCGAAGATATAACTATCTATCTAAGATATTAACATATCTAATATAAATATGAGGTAAATTTGTCTATCAGATTAATAGATATTTTTTTATTAAAAACATAAAAAACACCTTTTTTAAGTATACGAAGAACATCTTCTTTTACATAATTATTCATCATTATCAACAGCATCGTGATATTATCATGATTACTTCATATATTATATATATTGTGTCCGTAGATATAGAATAATATATGTTACATACTTAGTATACATATACTCACTCGCATATTCGATCTGTCCACTATATTAATAACTGTTACAAACTTTTCTCCATATTAAGAGCAGAACAAATTCACTTTTCAAATCATAATAATATCATCATCTCATAACCATTATAATTGTTTATCTAAATTTAAATTTTAAAGTGTATTCAATTCTCATAAATTTTTATTTAATCTTATTATTTATTTCAATTTCAATCATGTTCTGTATGTATAATCATTTATGTTGCGTAAATGACGTGTATTTATGGCTTAAGGCACAACATCTTTGTGGTTTGAATAAAAGCAAGGTATGGATTGGAAATTTTCTAATATAATTGGAATTAGGGCATGGATAATTATGGTGCTTAATGCAAGACACTTGTTACTAAATTTCATAAACTACCCATCAACTATTTGATCAAGAACTACAAAGAAGTCATCATCAGTATAAGTTAATCAGTTTAACTTATTGGGTAGAATATGTTACTCGTTGGATAATTTGGAAGCATTCATCAAATTAGTAACGAATAGCATATCGCCCAGAAGACTAATTATGACTCGTTAATTTGATCAAGACCCACTTATAACCGCAATACGTATTTTGACGATACAAATAATTAATGTAGGAATCAGGGCAATTGTTTTAATTTAATTTCAAAAACCTACAGTTTTCTTTGATTATCTCTGATAATCTTTACAATTAACTTCTGGGGTAAGTATTAAATAAGATTTATTCTGGGAAAAATGAAGAAAAGTTTCAACTGCTAATGTAGAATTCCTTGGTGTAGATTTGTACCGAATCTATTGCTCTTATACATACATATAAGTTGATTATCTTATACATACTAATAACTTTTGTTCTAGACATTTTTTCGAAAACTGAATAGATTCGAAAAAAACTATAAAATTTTTTAATAAAGAAGCCATTTTTCTATTGAGTATTCAATTCTTCTTCATTTTTAAGCTGGCATTTATAATTTCTCTTATTTTTTTGACAATAGTAAAAAATAAAAAAACTATATAAAAAATATTTCCCTGAAAAGGATATCCCTAAGGGAAAGGGTTATGGTATCCCTAAAAAGGGTATGGAATAGCGAGCTGACTTAAATTCCCGAGTTATTAAACGTTCTATCAGAATATAATTTTGTTTTTGTAATTTGAGTATATTTTAGAAATCAATCATTCGCTATATTTTAGTGGCTAAATATCAATTTTCAGATTTTACAGAAGTCATCAATTTTATCTCAACATCGTGTTTATCTTAAAATTTTATAAAAATGTCAAAGCAAATAATCTACAACTAGAAATGAAGAATTGTTTATGAACAAAAACAAGTTTTTTATCTCGATTTTAGTATTGCTTCTTCTTATTCAATCTTGTTCTTAGTAGTATTTTCTTATTAATTTATACTATATTATAACAGTTTTCCCCAAGATATAATTAATAACGAAAGTAAATCTTGAGAAATTAAAAATTAATCATATGTTCAAATATATCGTTAGGTATAGTTATATATACAATCGTTAAGATGAATAGCACATCTAGAAATTGAAATATCTACCGTGTAAAGTAAGTAAATAAAGATGCTAGTTTTTACAGTTCTCTGCACATGCAATTGCTCGCAAATAAAACAATTAAATAAAATGCCACGCGTCATGAACATTATTAAACAGTTTACCGCAATTTAATTATTTTTTTGTTTCTACTGTTGTATATAATTAATATCATCAATTTTAATTGTATAATTTTCATATGTTGATTATTAAATGATATTGTACCTACGGATAAATAATTATTATCATTTTCTTATAAAAACCTCGAATACCTGTGATATTTATTGAAAAAAAGGTATTTATATTCAAAACGTATAAAAAAGTTTTTAATCGAGTCAATATATAAGTAGGTCACAAGTTTACAGTTTAAAGTAAAAGAAAAAGTAACGTAAATGTTTTAAAAACATGTTTTTAAGAAGTTTTTCAAAAAAAATTCCCTAATTCGTGGAATCGACTGAATTGTGATTTTTTGACATTTAATAAGAATATAATTTTGATTTCAGAGAAAATTCTTATTAAACAAAAGAAAGTATTTCAAAGTATGTATTATAGTTCGTCATTACCATGTAATATACTAAAGTTAAGTAGGGTATTGCTGACAGGCAATTGTTGGAAATTTTACAATTGTTATCAAAGCAATACATCCTGAAAATAAAAAGTGCATATCCAATGTAATATCCTCATCTCCCATAATATCCTCATCTCCTGTATTAAAGAATATATCCTCCATAATATTATAAATACGAAAGTGTATTTATCTAAACTGCTAAAATAATTTTGATGAAATGTTGCATATATAGGGAGATAGCGCTAAATCGATGAACATAGAATATTTTTATCTAAAATAAGCGCTCCGTGTATCTATAAGAAAAAATCTATTCTAATATTTCCTGTAGTAATAGCACTGTAGTGAGAAGTCCAAATGGGTCCCTTAAACTCGGCCTTGCGCACTACCGTGCTCTAGATATTAAAACGTGGTTGCGTAAAATTTCAGAATAATGAATAATGATGATCGTATAATATCACAAAAAGTTTTGTTTTTTTTAAGTATTTATTTTGCAGAATTTTATTATTTGTTTCTTTTATTGGAAAATTTCAAATTTTTACTCAAGCTCTATTGACCAAACAACCTTAAGATACCTTTACAATATATTTACGTATACTGACTTCATACAAGGAACTTAACTTAAATTTTGAAAATATTAAAAACAAGTGACAATTACAACAAGAAATTAACTCAGTTAATTGCTTAAATACCCGGTATATACTGAGTTCATACGGGTTTGTAATCAAATGGCGAGACTATTTAGTTAATGAAAAAAAAGTCCTTTATTAAGAGTATAATTCCCCCAGTCACATAGTGCGGTCGATTTGTATATATATATATATATATATATATATATATATATATATATATATATATATATATATATATATATATATATATATATATATATACAATGTTTCTATGTACAGTGAAAAATATTGAAAAAGTGCAAATTCATTCTTTACGTGCCTAATATTATAAAATATTATAAACAAATGTTACACGTTTCAAATTACATTTCACATTTCTTCAGCGGGGAGTGGTCCTTCGAGTGTTACTTAGCGTTATAATTTTCAATGGACTGGTGAGTTAATGTCCGGTCCAACCCGTTTGTATTGGAAATTTATGACTTTTAATTCACAGACATTTTCTTTCATAAACAAAAAACACTCATAAAAAATTTCAGTTCGTTATATCTTTTCGTTTTTAAGTTATCGTGTCTACGGATAGATAGACGGACGGATGTGCAAAATAAATCTCTTGTATATATTATATGTATACCGGATATAATAATTCGTAATTAAAGCGTATATAGGTTATTTCTCAAAGTAATATGCCCTTTTTGTCATAATAAATGTCGATCCCACATGAATTAAGTAACACAATTTTACATAATAACATTATGTGAAAGTAAATATACCTTAAAGTAGACTTTCTTTAATTTTTCTTGTACTATATGTTTGTGTGCGCTATGCTATGATATGCTGATAAGACCAGAGACTTCATCGTCTGCAAATATATAATTATTATTGACATTTATAACACATATAGGTATACCTAGTAATAATTTTTAATTTTTTTTTTTTGTAAAATAAACTAGTTTTACTGTATAAATAAAATTGAAATGATTTGAAATTAGAGAGAGGAATGCAAATAATATTTTAACAATAATTAAAAATTATATTACAACAAAATTGAATTCAATTGAATAATATTTGCTACTGAATAAACATATATATATACAACGTTGTAATATGCTGTTGCTTTTATTAACTGATGTAACATAGTAAATACATCAAATCAACTTCCGTTAATTACTTATGTAATATATAATATTATTAACCAATCAAATAAGCTGAAAAATTTATTTTGATACTTTATCGCACTAAAATGATCATCGCCAAGCCATGAATGAGTACACGAAACTGTGCCATTTTACCATTTACAGAAAGCAGAAGTAAATATCTGTTTTATCTCGTATTTATCCATTCTCCTAAGCGCTCAAAAGCTTAGATATTTTAGACAGTTATTAGACAAAAATTACGCCCACCATAAAGAAGTGGATTACAATATTGAAAAAAAAACCGGACACAAATAACGAGCTAGAATTTCTTGAGTTTCTTGAGTTCATATCTAGTAGTCGGTTGGCACAATAAACAAGTTCCTAATTAATATTAATTAATTCTTCTAGCTAGTTATTAAAATTGAATCTATTAGGATATCTTGACATGTTTGCACATTTTCGGTAGTAGGGTTCTAAATTTGAGTAGTAGCGTAACTATCTCTGACTCCATATTCCAGAGATAGTTACGATTAGTTAATTCATACTGATGATGACTACATTGTAGTCGAAATACGTATTTATAAAATAAAAATAAATGTTCTAGAAATTGGGGAAAAATTTGAAATGTAATTTCAAAAAAACCTAGTTTAATAATCTTTATACTGTTTGATATAAAATGAAGCAAGTTTCAAGACTAAATGTGAAAATAGCAAAATTTAAAAAGTATTTCCCATCATATTCTAAAACAATATATAGAGATTTTTGTTTGATTTCGATGATAGCTGCCCTAAATGTAGGTGTACTTGTATGCAGTGATGGAAGTGTAAAAAGAGGTCTCATTACATATTCAAAGTATTTTGTATGCCATATAGAAGTGATTTGTACATCTACAAAAGGAAGTAAAATGATCAACTATTTTTGTATAGTGTATACCAATATATTGATCAATAATATATAAACTGTATAATAAATTCTATTATACCGTACAATACAGATCTATGTACAGTCAACCTTTACTATTACCTATCAAAACAGTAAATTAAATTAAAATTACACTTCATCTCATAGACGAATGTGCTTTTTGCAACAGTTTCTGTATGGAATTATTGTATTGATGATCTTGTAGCGGTGTCGCTTCATCATTAAATTATTATTATAATTTTGTTCTTCATTTTTTATCTGTTGCATTTCAACTATAACTTCCCTCTATTATCACGGTTTCTTTGAATGTTAACAACCTTGGTAATTTACATATTAAAATAATAACATTTCTAAATCAAATTAAAAATATCAATTTTAATTAATAAAGATATACAGAGTCATGCGGGTTGCATAGTTTGAACACGTTCAACTTCTATAAAATAACGGATGTTACAAACAAATTTAGGATATTTATAGATAAGATATTACAGTAAGAATCAAATTATAACAGAAATTGGTTATCTCTTAGATTTAAATAAACAAGCAGCAACCTGTGTTTATTTATCCTTGTGTCTCTTTGTTCATGTTTAAAGTAAGTATTTTATTTACTAAGACTATATTTACTAATACTTCCTTATGCATATTCGCGGAATGTTTCTTCACGCACCAATACATAAATTGATATTGTATTAACTAGATACCAAAAACATTGTTTAAAAACTTTTAAAACAAATCACCTCCAAATTTGAATACCGCCTTAGGCCTCGCTTCATTAACCTAAGCCTAAATTCACCTCTGATACTAGCAATTATATATCCGGTAGTAGGATATTATACAGTGAAATAGTTTGAAATAACATGATTAAAATATAGAATATGACAAAAGCCAACAATACAATATTATTCGAAAATTGGCAAAATTAATATATTCGGCATTATGAAGATCAATAGGGCACGAAGTCATCAAAATTAGTCCTACGTTCCGTAAAGTGGCCTCAGAATTATATATATATATATTTACGTACAGTCCAATGGACGGAGATGTCTGCTATTTAAAAAAATGGTTTCATCTTTTAGGGGAGTCTTTTTTGCAAAACGCTATATTTAGGGTGTATTTGTTTTGGGAGCTTAAACGCTTTCAGCTCACCCTTATAAGCGCAATTTATTGGCGTCTGTCTTGGCTTATGAACGCTTACACTGGGCACATCTCTGATAAATAAACAAACGCTTATGCAGTATACATTTTGGAGTATAGTTTGGTGATCACGCTTTTGATGTTGCCCTAGCTCAATGGATATAGCGTCTGTGGACGTAGTGTCTATCGTTTGTCTGCATACACAACGTCAAGTTGAACACCAAAATCACCGATGATGGCGATAAAAGCGTGTAAGCGCCTAAAACGAATACACCCTTGAAGAAGATTACTTGTATAATTAAACGTGTCAAAATTAGTTTTATCCTCAAAACTTGAGGCTGATGCTCTAGACATTAACAATTGACTCACTCAAGTGATTTTTTTTATAGACTGCGTTAATTACAGAAGTTAAACTGTACATTAAAATGAATATTTCCACTGTTAAATAATAATAATATTCTTTCAATAAATGTTATACCTAAACATACAATAAATATTTCTTATATGCACGATGCGATCTCAATGATTGAATATATACAAATATTTTTAAAAAATATTTCCTTACAATACATACACATTCCTCTACATAAGTAATAGTAAAATAGACAGGCAGCGGCACGAAAAAAAAAAAGTGAATATTTTGTATATACTAATGGATCCAAAATTCGGCCACATTTAAAATTTCGATTTCCTACCTTTCAGTATACATAAATTTTTTGTATATAATTATTACAAAACTGATGCATCTGAGCTTTCTTGGATCATGAGTGTCGAAACTTGTGAAACTTTGATCGTGAGTATCGAAACTATAAATAGCGTCACGAAAGTGAGAAGCTTCCTACCGATCTCACAAACATTTAAAAAAGTCTTGACCAATAAGATTCGATGCATCGATATCCTAGAACTTCGGCTTGTCTTCACCGAAGGTAACATCTTCGAAACATCTATGACAGAAAAAAATAATCCGTCGCGGCGACGCCTGGCGGATATGAAACATTGATACTATTTTGTATAGAAAATATGCTTTAAAGGATGGTTTATTACAGGAAATAAATATGATAATCAAAAAATATGCCGTAATCAAAAACAAAATATTATTCTTTATTTAAAAAAAACATACTAATTTAATACCAAAAAATTAAAAATTTCTTAAAAATTGAGACGGCTCAATTCTTTAAATCAGTTACTTAAACTATTATTATTATTATTAACTATTTTTTATAGAAAATATGCATTGCCATCTATGAATGAGTTTTGGAACCTGTACCATGTCATCTATGAACTTCTTTTTAAAACTGATTTGTTACATGTAATATCACCTACGAACAACTTGTTGATCGCGTGGCGAGAAAATGTCGCCAGGCCAACTGTCGGTCTAACACGTCACAATAAATGTTTCACATAAATAATTCGTTTTTTATGCCCAAATGAGCAATTATAGTCCAAAATAAGTCCATGTTTTGAGTTTTGAATTACATTTTGAGTTTTGTTATACTTAGATGAATATAGGAAATTTTATTTATAAAAACGTGGTTATGGATAACAGTAACACGTTGCCATTGGTTCGAAAATAATATGTTCATTTTTTCCATGAAAAAAAGTAAATCATATTTTGTATTCAATGCTATATTTTGCAAAACAATTAATACCATAGTATAGAAATCGTGACAGAAGAACATCTTAAGATGATGATGCAGCTGCACGCCAGTTTTCTCTCCTGCATCTCTCTATTTTTTTGAAAAAAATTGATTTATTTCATCGTTGCTTGCGTCCTGTGTTCAATAATTGATAAAAACAAATATTTTGCAAATTTTGTATTTCTTTTAATTTATGTATGTTATAATGATGTTTTTATTTTTACCTTTTCTAATTTTAAAATCCATTCAATCAAATCCAATTTTAAATTCCATTTATTAATCCATCGAAAACTATACAAAAATTATTTACGTCATTTTACAGGTCTAAGCTGCTGGTTTATAATATGGATATCTACTTATATTCTTTTAATCACAATTTTTATTAAAATTTTTTATCACGTTGACATAAATAACACGAATTTGAATTGTTTATTTAAATTGACTCTGTATGTTAAATTTTTATTTTATTTAGTCTGTAGTAGTGTTCGTCTAATAGTAAAGAATATAATTTAATAAACGTGATCAGGAGCGTATTTAGGTATATTACTATCAAATATACATAATCTTCAATAAGAAAAAAACACCTTAAGTTTTGCTCTAAATTGATTTCATGGGTGTGTTCAGAAGAAATGTGATCAGGAAAGCTAAACATTTATTAGAAACAATTTTATTGAATTGAAATTTGGAACAGTCACAAAGAAATCTCACGCGACACAAACAAAACAACCACTCTATTTGTTTTTCAGAGTTTTTTTATTATCGTAGATTATTTTAAAATATAATCGAAGTATTCTGACGTGTAATTTTGAGAAATTTTGATATAAACAACTAGTGAATCGTAAAAATGCCTGTTTATAAAATACAATTTTATTATGTAATTTTTAGTTTTCCAATTTTACCAAGTTTCAGTCAAGTTTATGAATTCAATTTGAAAAACAATGAATAAAGTTAAAGTATATGCTTGTATATATAAATATATAAATATATTTCGTTAAAAAATATCCGAGATCCCAGAAAGTGTTCAATCTATTGGGTCATATTAATTTGGTTAGTTAATTTGACTACACAAGCTTGTCTTTTGTAAAAAGGTAGAAAACAATGTAACAAACAGGTTTCTCATAAGAAAATTATATACAAATTTTTTTTTGCAGCATTTTATAAGGGAATTACTGTATTGCATTTATGGGAACAAATAGCATACAAATAACAGTGCCCATTTAATTAGGGGATGCAACTTTCAGAAAATATAGTACAAATAGCGACTTCAATCACATGCCTAGACAACCCTGCGAGAACCGGATCCGACAACGGGGCAACCATCTCCATAACTTTGATCGCGAAGACTATTTTTCATATCTTTTCTAATATCAATATCTTCTATATTTCTTTATCGATCTCTTTTCTCAGAGACTAATATGCCCATTAGTATAAGAAAACATAAAACTTAAGTAGGGTGAAATAAACCAGCCAAGTAGCCGAGCGGTCTAAGGCGTCATGTCTGCACAGTGTGCAGTACTTGGAAACTGGGAGGTTATGGGTTCGAATCCCGACATCGGCAGTTTGTCAATTATAAAAAAAGGGGCGGTTCATTGACTAAACTGTCGGCGTATGGACAAGAACGAAGTAACCGGCTATGCTTGAGAAGGTTTTCTGCAGTTTCCTTCACGAACTCCAGATGAATATCGGCATAGTTCCTATCATAGTCGGCTGCAGCCGCATATCCTACCAATTCCTAGTCTACTCACAAATTCCTTCCACTCCACTCACATCCTCACATCCTAAGGCATCACAATGGACCTTATGGTCGAAGTGTAGCCCGTCCAGGGCAGCCTTTACAATTTACTTCTACCTCTAGGGTGAAATAATATGGCAGACCCTAAGCCAGTTATATATACTAAATAAGTAGCTATGGTAATTTTTCACACTGGATCTGAAATTCTAGTTGAAGTAATTGAAGTAATAAAATTTTGGCCGTTTTATATCAATAATTTCTATTTCTCATGAATATAGCATCCATGAATAGAGTATTCAAAATAATCATACATTTATGGTATGAATATTTCTCCTCAAACAGCTTCCTACCAATAAAATGCTACGAAATACGATTCGTATTTAGATAGCTTAAAAGTAATGTGTTAACTACAATTGATTTATTTTTCAACGCAAATAAATTACCATAGAAATCGATTCAGACCTGATAAATATATCATGTTATTATAACAAATATATTAACATAAACATTACATCTGATAAAATATAACTTTTTGAAGGGCCGTTTGTCATACACATCTGACATTCAAACAATCGTTTTTCTACATCAAAAACGAACATTAAATAAAATTAATTGCAAACAGAGTTTTTAGTTCTGTTCATACAATAAATAATTCTTCAATAAACTATTTTATATGCTTTAATTGTAAAGAATGTGGTTTCTTGATTTTGTAATCAAATTACTATTCGTGTGTAGATTAGAGATATTCTAAAAAAAATTACAATTTTTTATTAATGCAATTAGCTAATATATCTCGGCATATAAACTTTTCTTCCCGTAATAATAAAAAAAATTTAAACGCATCATAACCTTACTTTATGGTATTTAAGATCCCTTCGGGTGTTATAAACCTTCATTCCGGACGATGTGCTTGTGTTCAGCTGAGACACGCGAAATTTGGTTGGAGACTTTCAAAAAAAAAAATTTATAAAAAATACTTTTGCCATTTTTAATTATTCACAATAAAAATGAAAAGATATGCTGTTTGTTCTTTATGCATAACAAGTACATGTTGTTTTAGATTTGGACGGGTGGTAGCTGAGTTTTATACTGAGCGCAATAAGGGCCACAAATTGAAGAAAAAATTGGATAGTTCAGTTTTACCATTTATAACAGTATTTTGTTTAAAATGATAGTGTAAAAATTTATTTCGGCAATCAAATTCTGTTAATAATGACTATTTTCGTTTTCCCTAAACGTCTTTCGTTTAAGTGTTCATAAAATGGCCTAATTAATTCATTTTCGTATGTCAAACTACTCAAAACGAAAAGAGATAACGAGCTGAAATTTTGTATGTGTATTCTTCTTGGACAAAGAAGTGAGGTTATGTTCATGAAAGGCCAAAATTGGAGCGTGCATTCCTGTACCAAGGGGGTGAATATATCCATCTTTGAAACTAAGATAGGCGAAAAATGTTTCTTTTCTAAAGATGAACTTTTAAGTTTCTCATAAACTGGATAGTTTTGCCACAACTTTCAAAAATTAAAATAACCAGTTCATTGATAATGAACTCAGTATATACCGGGTATTTTTAGCAATTAAATCCGTTAGTTGTTATTTTCACTTGTTTTTGAACTAATATGTATTGCGTTTTTACAACAATATTAAAGTTTTAAAGATTTAGTGTTTTTATCAAAATTTGCTCTAGAAATGAGCTTAATGAATCATTTTAGTTTGAGATTTTGTTCTCCATGTTTTGATGAGTTTTATCGCTCCTTGACTTTTAACGTACTTCTATTTCGCCTCAATTTTTTTCGCCACTATGTCCTATCGTTCATGGTCTGACCCCCATGTTCACATAATGTTTGTGTCTTAAAACCACTTCAGCTTCATGTATACGAAAGTTCGTGACCGAGCAACAAAGTCACCGTGTATATTTCATAGAGTGAAAAAAAAAATACTTTCGTTTTAATAATTTTTACCATACTCATTAAAACCATGTCGCTTCTTCTTTATTAATAAGATGTTGATAACGTTAAGAGATTTATACATATGTTAACATTATGTAATACGTTAAGATATTGTAATTAAATATGTATTATGAATATTGATTGTTGAACGTGCAATAATCAAAATGTAATTACAGTTAACACCGTGTATAAGTTGATTTTATTCCATTTTTTTATTATTATTATTATTTTTTTTTTTTGTTAATCGCCTGAAGTCTTTCAGGGATGCTGCTACATTACCGATATTATAATAACAAGAGTTGATGCAAAATCTCACGACCTAAATTTTTTTTTATATCATAAACCAATCATTATTTAAATTGATTTTATTTTATTATCTTGATTGATTGATCAACTTTTTGATATTTCCTTTTTAATATCTTCGTAAAGAATATGGAATAGAAATTTAAGTTAGAAAATAATTCTTACCTACCAAATGACTTTATGTGGATGGTTTATTTTGTGAAGCTCCATTGTATTTATCATTTCCAAAATTTGTTAAATTTGCAAAGTTCACCTCATTTTAAGAACGTTTGTGACATGTTTCGGCGTTTAAACCATTTTCATAACTGTGAGGTTTTACAATTTATTTAGATGATGCCATATTGTAATGTTATTAGAATTGCATACAGCTACGAAATTTCAGCTCGATCTGATTATTAATAGGAAGTGAATTAAAATTTAAGTACACACATGAGCACAAAAGTAGCGCTCATTTTTGTAAAGTTTATAATTGTTTTGCGCCTTATTCATTTTAATCAATCAAAAATCAAATGAATAAGTCACCTAAAAAATTTTGAAAAATGAGCAATAATTTTGTGGTCCTTAGTACAATTTTGTGCGGGAAAGACATTCATACATACATGAATACGAACGGCACAAGTTTAAGAAAAAGCTTGTTAAAAGAATATTTTTATTTTTTAAGCTTTATGTAAACAAAAAGGATTAAAATTGAAATTGCAAAAATAAATTGATTTTTTTTCTAGCCTACATAATTTTTTAAAATTTTATTTAGTAAATGTGTGTACATTTGGTGGAAGCGCTGATCAAATTTTTTTTAAATATGTTTTAATTATTTTCTCGCTGACCAACTAACGAGAACACCTGACCAATTATCACGTATACGATGGTATAGTTTTTAATTGCTCAAATAAGGTGCCCATAACTTTTTTTGTTGACTTACCATATTCTGCCATATAAGTTAACTAGAAATTTTTCACATTGTTTGCCATCTTGTCTGTTTATACTTATAAAGCATAAGGTGGGCAGTAGAAACAAACTTTAATTTATAATAGAGTCAAGTTTATTCTTAAAACGAACAGGCTATCGTCTGATAGGACCAGAGAGAGTAGTCCTTTTCTACAAATAAGTATATCTATATGCTTAGAAATTGAATTCTAAGAATTCATTAAATGTAAACAAAAGTGCTTGATTACATCAGGAAAAGTATCAGATTTTCTATCATTGCTCAAAATCCTTGGTAGATCTTCCAAGCTTACTCAAGGTTCTTCAGAAGATTCACGGAAAACCTAAAGGAATTTTAACAAATACCTTTCGAAATTTCAGACGAAAAACATCGTTTATCTGATAAAATATCATCTTTTTGCTTTTGCCTTTGGTATACATATACAATTCACTTGTTTAAATACCAATACTACAGGTTAAAGAAAGTATAAAAATATGACATAGTTATTTCTTGTGCTATATATTTCAAAATAACCTAATGGATGCAATGTGTTTGAAAAGTATCTACACACAAAATATCGTTACTACTTAAGTTTATGTGATTTCTTGTTGAATCTAATCATAGTTTGGTGTTAAGATCAATTCGATATTCACGTATTCATACATTTTAATAAATTTTGCAAATTATATGAAAAGCCTCTAAATTATGAATATTCGTTGAATTACTCAAATATTTTCCTAAAATCATGTTGTATCCAACAAATAAATTGGTTATCTAATTTTGAGAAGAATCTTCTATCTTTGAAAAGTATCGAGGGATTTTTCATAGACTACAAGAATCTAGGGATTCATAGACTATAGTTCCTTTATAATACTTGCGCATGCGCATCTTATTCTTTTTTAGGTTAAATTTCAGTTCAAGTTCTTTAGTCCAATAGCCTGTTAAAAACCTGTACATGCGTTTATTTTGAGTATCAAAATCTCTAGTCAAATGTTTAGCCAAGTTTTGAATTTGTAATGTTGCATATTTCTAAAGCATGGGCACCCTAATTTATCGACCTACAAGAAGCATATTCACTAAGTGGATTAATTTTTTTAAATCCCAAGTATATTCTAAATTCTTTATCATGGCGTGTACTGTTTATTTACTTCTACAAGCGCATATATCCCGAAAACATGGCTCTTATAAATACCCAAGCAATTTGTATACTCCTAAAAGTATTTTATATATACATAGTATAAAGATTTCAATTTCCTTGTAGAGGAAATTCGCTAAAAGGTACACTCCAGAAAAGACAATTATTGTACAATTTTTTATAGAATTACAAAACGTAATGGATTAAACATTTTCAGCACTGTGACATAGTTTAAGCTTCAGGCGGTTCTTGCTTGGCCTCGCCCTGCCTCGAAGCAGGAACCATCGAAGAATCGAAAGTGATCGAAACTGTAAATCTAATATTTTCATATACATGGAGATTAGTGACGCCGTGAGAGACTAGAGAAACGATACGAGGCGAAAATATATTCACCGAGCGATGAGAAAACAACTAGAATCCTGATTTTCGATAAATATTCGAGAAACAGACGATAATCTTCTCTTTCAACTGTAAAAACGAGACGAGACAAGATAGAAAACTTTTACAAGTCAATACAATACAAGAGACATGCCACCCTTGTTTCGTCTCGTCTCGTAGGATCACTTAAGAAGATAAATTTGATGCAATAATGAAGTAACTTTTTAAACACAATGTCGACTATACACCCAAAATATCAAATATTTTTTATACATACAAAATTAGACATCAATTACAACAAGAATCAAACTAAAACATAAACAAAAATCAAACTGATATTTCCGTGATATAAATTGCCACAATCCATCATCGTATTTCTAAAGGCAGAGAAAAAAAAAGATTATTAAATATATCAATATACAAAAACCCGCATAGGTGTACTCTTTATACAAATAATAATTATAAACAAAAATATTAGATCTATCTAATTTAGAGTATGTATCTGTAGTGGTGTATCTTTGTTATTGAAGAATTTCATAATATCCGTAAATATGATATTATAATACATATTTCATGTACGCGAATTACCTATTTAAAAAAAAACTTGATTACATTTATTTGATATGAAATTGTTAGTTATTATATCATTTAACAGTTGGTAATAGTTGAGCTGTTGTTTGCATATGATATTTGGATTGTATTACTATTATTAATCTTACAAAAAAACCTGTTGAAACATCAAAACTATCTTTTAGTATATTCACCCAAACATTCTACTTTTGCTTCAAAAACATCGTAAAGTAGACGGGAAATTTTCTTTGTGGAAAGAATCATAATATGGATATCAAATAAAGTTACCATATCGGCATTAGTAATATTAAATATTAATAAGGATTAGAACATTAATTGGAGTAAGTTTTCCTTCATGTACCTCCTTTACTTCAAAGATGTTCCAAGAGTCTTGATTAACGTTAAGATTTTTCTTGGTGACCCTTCATTGATTTCATCTGCTTGAAGATCTATCCATTTTAAATGATAGTGTCTTTTGAGAGAGGACTTTCGCACTCACACATAATGTGAATTCCGGTTTCCTCCTCTTCAAGACAAAATCTGCAGAGAACATTGCCTGTGAGATTGATCTTGTACATATGTTTATTGACTTTTCAGTAGCCAGATAGAAGACCACTAAATATCCTCAATTGGTTTATTCCTAGTTGTAAACACTCAAAGAACTCTTTCCATGAGAAGCTTTTTAAAAGAGCCTTTACTGATACTGGCCATGATTGTTTACCCAAGAATGGTTGTACTCCAGTACCATCCATTGTTTAATTTTATAGTGCTTCTCGGTACAATTCTGGGCTGTTTAGTGGACTACAACACCTATTCTGGCCAATTCATCAGTCTTCTTGTTTCCATCGATTCCTAAATATCCAGGAACCAAGCTAACAATGACTTTGTAATGTTTCCATAGATTTTTCAAAAAATTTTAAAGTGAACTTAACCCATTAAACGTGACTATTGAATAAAATATATCTTATTATATTTTTGTAGTTGCACTGAAGATTTTCATTGAATTTAAACTACGTTTTAAATTTGAGCTTCATAGCTTTTTTGGTTCCTGACATGCTGAGGTCTAATAATCGTCTCTAAATACTCTTTTAAAAAATTGATCGGTAGACGTATATGCTTAAAAATGGTCTGACGCACTATCGTGCTTTGTGATAATAGGACTTAATTTTTTAAATTTAATATAATTTTTTTAAGTTTAAATTTATTTTCTCATAATTTACAAACTCTTCCTCCAAATTTGTAAATACATATTTCGTGGCAAATTTCGAATTTTATCATTTGTTCAACTAAGTAAAGTATTTTATATACATACATCTGCAAACTTTGAAATTGATACGAGAATTAGAAATGGATGAAAAGTAAGTTAGAAAATTTGCTTACATAATTGTTATATCCCAAACTGGTAAAACCGTACTAAAAATGTTTACCTTTAGGTCTAGGAAACAATTTTTATGCGTCTAATACATGTTTGAGAAATTTTGTGTGTCCATAAAATATTTCATTTAACGTATTAGTTTTTAGGATAAAGTAGTTTTCGGCCATCACTCATTGAACATTCAAGATTCACAGTTTATAGATATATATTTATATATATATATATATATATATATATATATATATATATATATATATATATATATATATATATATATATGATTATTTTATGTGAAAAAAGTAATTCATGATTTTATTGTATAATAATAAAGAAACACGATTTTTGAATCACTATATTTTTATAGTTATTTATTGAAAAATATTCATAATTTTTATTATTATTAAATAAATGGTGTTTAAAACGATTTACATTTCACAGTCACTTCAGACAGGTCGTTTTGTCTTTACGATACAGTCAGTGTTCAATAACATTTTATTAATCATTTTATATCCTGGATTATGTATAAAACCCACCTATATAACATAAAAATTATAAAAATCTGATGTGAATGTCTCTATATGCAGACATTTATGCCATATTTGAATCGGGGAGTGGCAATTTGGAAATCTCTTAACGTCTCTAAAGAATATTTCAATAGAATTTAAAAAATTCGTTATGTGAGAGATACGTGGACTTAGAAAATCGTGAACCAAGAAGATAGTTGTAATATTATTTATTACATGATTAAGAAGTTTAAAATTACAAATATTTTTTGCAAATATTCGAGTTGTTGTAAAATTTATTTTCTACAATTCTATCAACTCGTGATTCTTTTTTACATTTTACTTATTTTAGAGAGAAATTCAAAAGTTTATTCCTGAGCTCTCCTTTCTACTTGACCGATTATACCCGGTTTTACGACACGTATAATCAGGTATATACTAAAAGCAAATCAGGTATCATATTTCATTTAATATACAAATGTTAATTGTGTTTTGTTGATCTTATTGGTTAACTATTGGTTAAGTTACTCATGACGTCATATTCCGAAATGGCGGCTTTAGACAGGCTACATTAAAACAATTAGTTTTCATCTTTTTTCATAAAAAAAGATGAGTGTTATTAACGAAATAATATTTTTTTGATTATTTTATTAACGTAACTCTAGTAACGCATATGTAACTATCACAGTTGACACTGGCTACTCTGGTTTCAAATTATTGCCACCAGATGTCAGAGTCCCAAGGAACAAACACCAATAAAATCGAAACCTTTACAGATGAATTAATCTTACTTCTAAAAGGATAATGATCATACCGAAATATAATTATGACCTTCATAATTGAATGCGTCACTTTTTGCATCAATTTCGTCACTTTTTTTTGACAGCATTGCTACAATATATTGATATTAAAATAATTATCAATGTGAAAGTAAGTATGCTTATTATAGTAAATAAGCCGGAAAATACTGTACACTCCGGTTCAAAAACGGAAAATACTGTACACACCCGTTCAAAAAAGTGAATCAGTCTCTCACAATTTTGATTATTGTAGTAAATGATTTTGTTTACATAAATTGTTTACATAAATAAAAAATTTAAAATCAATTCCGTTTCTTTTTTCACATTTAAAAAATATACTACTTATCTTTGTTTATAAATAATTAATATACAGAGAGTTACAAATGTGAAGAGTTTTATGAAATGTAAGAAAATTAACTTTCAGGTCTGTTCATTTTTTTTTGTACGGGAGTGTACGGGAATCTGGAAAAGTTGTGGCACCGCACCGATTTTAAACCATATTACTTTGATAGCCTGAATGTCTGACTTCCCTCGTACGCTCGTCAGTTCCAATTAAAATACTAATTGAAAACACTTGAATAGTTTCTAAATCCAATTTGTAAAACTGATATTAAATATTTATATAATTTGTATAACGCATCATATATTATGATCTTTAATGATCAATATTCATATAATCAATTACATATGTACATATATGTAATTGATTTTATTGATTTTATTATATAGATCTTCTATTATATCTATACACTTTGATGTTTAATTTTATTATTTGACAAGTTCCGTGTTCGTTTTTTATTTGTTCTCCTATAGTGAATTGATTATTTCATAATATTATTTATAATTATTTAAAAGCAAAATTATGTTAATTATATTTTACATATATGTGATTATATATAATTTTGATATTTATCAATCAATTAATTATAAGTGGATTTTTTGTATTCTTCAAGTATTATTAAAAACAATTATAAAACAATAAAATCTAATACGAAAACATCACGTCATAATATTGTTTTTATTTATTATATTTAAAATTATATCAATTAACACTCTCTATGTTTCGTATAAGGAATTTTAATTAAAAAATTTTTTAATATTTTTTTGATGTGTAAACATCTATAGCGAGACTATGTAGATTTTAGATTGTAAAGGCTGCCCTGGACGAGCTACACTTCGACCATAAGGTCCATTGTGATGCCTTAGGATGTGAGGATGTGAGTGGAGTGGAAGGAATTTGTGAGTAGACTAGAAATTGGTAGGATATGCGGCTGCAGCCGACTATGATAGAAACTATGCCGATATTCATCTGGAGTTCGTGAAGGAAACTGCAGAAAACCTTCTCAAGCATAGCCGGTTACTTTGTTCTTGTCCATACGCCGGCAGTTTAGTCAATCAACCACCCCGTTTTTTATAATTGACAAACTGCCGATGTCGGGATTCGAACCCATAACCTCCCAGTTTCCAAGTACTGCATACTGCGCAGACATGACGCCTTAGACCGCTCGGCTACTTGGCTGGTTAGCGAGACTATAGAAGTATGATTTTATATTGTGAGTGAAATGCATTTTCAGATTAAACTGTCACGTTTTTTTGTAACGATCGGCTATGTAGCAGGGGGCAATGATCGGCATTCGCGTTTTAAATGGGAATTTAACATTGTACAAGGTGGGCCAAAAGTAATTTCAAAATGTGAATGGTGATTTCTTATTTAAATAGTGATTACTTAGAATCAAATGTTTGTAGAAACAAATGCGGGAGAAGTTAATTACGATTATTATGACCACAGAAATTTATCTGACTTAACATTTTAATTAATCGAGTACAATGTATTTTGGCTCTCAAAAATTATTATTGTCTCCTCTGTGCTGTTAAAGAACAAAAGATTTCGAATTACAAAATTTTTTTGACAGAATTTATAGTGATATTTGGGTTAAGGTTAAGCCAATGTCTTAAATAAAACAGTCAACTAACCTATTTTCAATTATAAATATAATTTATTTTTAAAAAGTGAATCTTTAAATTTAAAATATATATTTATATATATTTACAATCAATGATTAATGGACATAAACGTAATGATTAATAATAATTATTGTTTTGTTGTTGTGATTGTTTATTGCATGTTGTAAATTCACAATTGTGAATTAAAAAAACAAAAAATCAAATAAATAAATTAAAATATATGGATTACCATTACTAATTGATGTTCAAATGTAAGTAAAGAAGAAGAGTATTATAAAATTATATCTCATCTTTTTTGTATAATAAATAAAAAATAAATTAAAACTACATTTTAATAAACCAGTTTTAATGTTAAGTGAAGTATATTTTAGTTTTTTTTTTGTATATATATTATACAAAATATGTAATATAGGTATTAACAAACACTTAAATCATAATAAAGTAAATTACTTTTTAGTATTATTCAAGTCATCAAGTGTTCGTCTCAATGTGCACAATAATAATTGTACCTAACATCATCACTAATATTGAACAGGGTGTCCTCATTTGTTCCAATCAAAAGAAATAAAACAAATCAAGGTGTGTGTACTTTTGACGCCCGTTAGAAGTTATGACTTTGTGACGTAAATACAAAAATTTAATAAGCATACTAATAAATTATACAAGCAAACCAATAACGAGATTGAAAAAGATGGTAACGTGAAATTTAAATTCAATAAATAAATATTTTTTTTAATTTTTAAACAGTCTAAACCAGGGATGGTGATCCTTTTTCGAACGTGAATTTTTAATCACTAAATCTTGATTTAGTGATTAATGGGGGAGAGGTGGGGGTAGAAATAAAACTAAATGCTATCAACTTAAAATTCTTTATTTGCAACCTGAAATAAATAACTTGTGTTAGGTTTAAACTTTGTTAGTTTTAGCCGATTGTAAGCTGAACCTGTCATCTGACAAGCAATATCGAAGCGAGCCTTTAATGTTATTCATTACTGAAAATAATGGCTCTTAGGTAGATGTTGTTAAGATGGCAAAAGCCAATCGCCCTGCGTCGCTCGCACTTCGTCATTCCGTACCTCATTTCCGTCCGTTCGGTCAGAAACATGCGTCACATCTACCTATCTGTTGCCGTTCCGGAACAGATAGCCCTGTTCACAATGAACTTTGTTACTATAGACGAAAAGTTAAATTATTTCGATCAGATACCTAAATTCCCGAAAAATTAATCACGACCGACAGAAAATACTAATTTTGTTCGCTAAAAAAAACGCTTTTATTTTTAGCATGGGACGCTTTGTCTAAAAATTAAACCATTACAATTAATTGCGCCATATAATTATTTTTTGCTCTGTGTTAGTGCGTTACAAGAGCTTCTTCTTTAATTTTTCTCAAGCCATAAATTATTTTTGCTTTAGAAATATACCATCAGTCTCACCCAGTATTATCCAAATCACGATCGTTTATTTTGTACATACCGATATTAATTTATAACCTCTAATTATTTAATACGATTGATGATTTGAAAATGTTTATTATTATTCGCAGACATTTTTTTGTAATAGTTTTAGCAGTTCTTACACTCCAATTTAATGCCTGCGAGCGAGTATTTGCAATAACAAAAAATAATAATATTGAATTCAAATTTAAAAAAAATTTTATAATTAAAAGACACACAGCGTTGTGATATTTTAAAATACCATATTTGTACAAGACAACTATATAGTTTCAGATGAATATATGTTTATTTCATTTGGATGCGCTTCGTTTGATCATTTTATGTCTGTTGTAGCCAATTTTACATTTCTCCTCTTACTTTAAACTTTAAAGTATTATTACTATCATAATGTATTGATTTTCAATCAATATTAGTGATCCGTACCATACTTGTATAGAAGCCCCTGCTGATTCTTATTTTTATTGTAGTCAATATAGTATATATACTCGTTATTTTGGATGGGTGATGGTGATTTGATTCAGTTTATAACGGTTGAAAATATTGATCATTGAATAAGAATTTTGGTAAGGTAGACCGGAGTCGGTTGAAACAAGGCTAATAATTTACAAACTAATGTCGAAAGCTGGGGCGTACAAGAAGAGAATAATACAGCTTTAGTGTCAAAACGTGCCAGTCAATAGTAAGTTGTCGCTTCGAGATCATCACAAGCGTACAAGACTGGTCATTATGTTATCAGTGCAAAAGTAAGTATTGTTGTTGCTATTATTTTGTTTTTAATACGAAACTATACTAGTTACAGTTGTTATAGTTTTTGTTGGGATTACAGGTTTAGTGATCGTGAATCGTTAAATAAAAAGTCTTGTGTATACTATTTGACTATTAATTATTTATTGAATCAGCAATTTGAATTTATGTCCATCCTTATTGATTGAATAATATATTTATTCAGACTGTCACTCAAGTTAAAATCTACAAAAATACATGTACATACTAATATTCCAATCTCTTTTATGGTCAATTGCCACATGTGTGTTTTTACACAAGTTTGTACCTGGGAATTTGGGTTTAAAGTTTAAATTAAAGATTAAACTTTAAACAAAATGTATTCACTTTTTATTACAGTATAAATATAAATTATAAAATGTATTTTAACAAATATGAATATAATGATAATCCCTTTTAAAGGAAAACAAATATGTTGACCATGTGTTAAATATCCTTAGTTTGATTGTTGCCAAAATTTTTTTTTATGTAAGAACATTGGTTTTCGAAATACAAATAGGTGTAGTTCAATTTTATGTAAATTGATTATTTTACAGGCTACGACGATAAATTTCCTAAAAAATTAGCCGGGAAAGATTGTTACAATTTTTTGGGGTCGGATGTAATGTTTCAACCTAATGTTCTACGTTCCAACAAGAATGCATACACACATACAAGTACACAGATTCGCAGAAACCATCTACGAACACTGAAGTAAGTGTTTTCACCTGAAACAGTATTACCTTTCCTCAAAGCACCACCTAGACTAGTGGCAAACAAGGGACGAAAAAAAAGGGTGTGGTTGTATCGTGGATACGGCCGTGTATTTTACGTGTACATACATTTTAGTAGATACATTCTAGTATATACTACATGTATCTACATACAAGTGTAGATACATTTTACGGGGTATCATTGGATTGCTCTTGAGAAGCCCTTTCCAAACGTGTATGATCTCTCTATTTTGAGTCAAAAGTTATACTAAACGGAAATTATGTGACGCAGCGAACAGACCTCAAAATGGCGGCGCTCTCCCTCCGCACCGCGCGATGTGTCACAGTACTCAATCCACGTAACGAATTATTTGATCCTTTAGCTATAGAGTGGTGTAATTAAATTTTTGATGTAAAAGATAGACATGTAACTGCAACACCAAACTGTATCCCCCGATTTCGTTATCATCAGTTTTCTGAATTGTCTCCGACTATGGAAGCAAATTTAAAGATGTATTCACGTCAAAAGAGAAAATCGACTGTATATACAGATTCGCCTGAAAAAGAGACAATAAGATAAGAATCTGCGGAAAGAGAACGAAAAAAGATGGGGAGAGGAATTAAAGTCAATTTAAACAAAAAATCCAAATATGATATAGAAAAGAAAATTACCAAAGACAAAAGAAATAAAATAACCAAAAGGACAAAAGTGTCTTCAGATGATGATGAAGAAGAGAGATTATTATTAGTTGGTCTGCGTTGAAACTTATGGCACTAGCAGGGCGGCAGGCAATTGAATATAATGGTTGTAGTATGTGAGCCCATGAAACTTGTACAGCTGGTGATTCTTATATTTATGTTAGAATTGTTAATCTGTTTGTTTGAAACTTATTTTTCATAGACTTAATAGTCTTATTAACATTTCATCTCCAGCATATGTGTAATTCCTGTGTAATTTCAGAAGCAAAGATAATATTTATAACATTGGTTTATACACCAAACGTCATATTTGTATACATATGAGTGTGTGTAAAAGTAAAATGAACAGTACACATACTGACAAATAACTCAGGGGTAAAAAGCAAATACAAGGGATTTAACTGATTCATTGTGTTAGTCTTTTCATTTCTTATTAGAATATGAAATTGCAAATATTTCTGTTAATAATAGTATAGAAAATAGGGTGATAAATTGTAGTAAAATTTATTTTTGCATATGATCTTTTAATTTTATTCATATTAAGAAACAAAATCATTATTGCTCGCAGAACAAAGCCAACAACACTTCGTGAAACATTGATATTGACGATAGTAATTACCATCATAATAATAATATTTTATTCGACTAGAGAGATATGTAATTATAACTCTGATAAAAGTTTGTTTTATTTTCAATTCAAAACAATACCTATAAAGAAGCTATAAATATTTACAGAGTATAAATATTGTTAGCATGTGGGCGGTCTCATACTTAACAGTTTTCATTTAATATAAATAATGGTAAATATCTAAATAAAACTGCTTGTAATTTTAACAGTTTATAATAATATGTATTCATTGAATACGTGATATATTAAGACTTAATTAAATTAATTAAAATTATATAGAACTTTTTTCATTTTGGTTTAATTATTTTTTTATTTTTTCTTATGAAATAAATTTATAATCAAAGTTTTAATATCTAATAAATTCTATTTATTTTGTACTAAATTTTATATTCCATGGTTTTTTTTTTGTATTAATATTCGATTGAGAAATCACATTCCAATTGTTTACTCATCTTTTTCTCACGTTTTATATACTAGGGAAGATATGATTTTATTGTAAGTTCTGAAAAACAAATAGGTTGTATGAAATTTTTTGAAATGTTTTATTAGATTGCAATTAGAACAAATTTTTTGGGCGTATTGTTTGGCTGAAATGTAAAGTTATCTTCCTTAACCTTTAAACTATCTAATAAGCAAAAATTTTAGATCAGAACTAAAAAAATTTTTAATTTTTGGCTCAAATTGACAAGCTTTATAAATTTTGTTTCGAAAAAAGGTATATAAAGAACATTCTTTGGTATCAAATTCTTGATATGTAAAATCATGCACACCTAAAATGGGAATCGAACCCACAACCTCTGGTATTCTAGACCAGTGCTCTGCCTCTAAGCTACCTGAGATGTTATGGTAGTGGAATGCATATGATCTTACACTATCTTTGTTGTCGATGTATTATTAATTTGTTTATTTGCTATTTACATAATTTATAATTGTTTTTTAATAAACTAGCGTCTATTTATCCAATGTTAGTATGGTTGCCATTCGGTTATATTATACCAACGGAAGTGACTATCGTTTACTTAATTTGACATATAACTAAATGTCTGAACATTGATATGTTTCTTTGAAATAAAATGCTTGACATGATATATCTATAGAATGGGAATCGAACCCACGACCTAGCTGACATTCTAGACCGAGTTTCTAGGTTGAACAGTTTAAACTTTGGAATGGCATTCGCATTAAATTGTTCCGCAATCCCTTCTGTATATACAATGAAAACCAATTTGTGCTCCCGATGCTAAAGGAGCCATACAAGGATTATAATATCAGTATTTTATAAACAACGAACCATGAGAATACTGAAGGAAATAAAATGATGAATAAAGACATACACAAGACACTTTTTCTATGATTTGAGACGGAAATCGACTTCCTAGGAAATTGAAATCAACTGGGTGTGAAATGCTGTTGACATGTGACACCCTTCCACACTTTTTTTACAACCAGAGGTACTAAGATTTTAGGCTTGAAATCGAGGAGCTATTGCCTGTTTTGATTAACTGGCAAAGCTGGTATAGATATGACCAAATTCTATACAGTCGTGAAACTGTTTCCCAAAAAAAGCTTAACTTTCTGATTCAATCGGATGTTTTACCCAACAAAGTTAAGCAGCTGGAGACAAATTTTTAAGTTTTATTAAGAAACAAAATTTTATTTGCGGTTACTCAAAAAAATATTAAATAGATTTCTTCATTAAACAAATTTCCAGTTTTTAGAACGTCTAATACAATAACTTCTCAAAAATTTTTATAAAACTCGATCGGTCCCACACGGTCCCACGGTCCAACAGTACTTTTATCGAGTGTACAGCGAACTCTATGTAAATAATATCTCTTATGATGTAAGCAACAAATTATATGTATATTATTTATTTATTTATTTATCATAAATTAGGAATTTATTAAAATGTTTATAGAAGATTTATGACACACTTTAACCCCAAAGTGGTTCCGCAAACAACAAAAATGTTTTATATAAAATCTACAGTATATATTGTCACAATTTTTCAACACGAATACCTACAATAAATCAGGTGATATAATATTAGACGGGTTAATTCGCATAGTTTTGTAATATTAAAAAAAAAAATTAAAATTTTCTAGTTTTTATGATAAACGTTTTAACATTGTATTTGTTCATAATTAAATTAAGTAATAATTACTTTAATGTTATTATATTATATTTATTATATATTAATATTCGTACATACGAGTGCATGAGAAGTAAAGTAATACCCTGATTTAAACTAAATTAACAGCTAATTAATTACAATTAGGAAAAAAATTTATTTTTATGTAATATATAAATATACACACACATAGTATAAGTTAATTTGGTTCTATTATATATACAGAGAGTATTTACGTTTTGCAAATTTTGTTTATAAGTTACAAAATTTCGTGGGAATCTTTTAAATACGATTACAAAATTGTTAAAAATATTAAGTTCTTTGTTTGTTTTTTTGACGAACGGTGGTTTAACGCGTATGTATGTATATGTAAGTTTATGCCCGCTGGATTCTTGGTTCTCGCAAAATATTGGTTGCTTATATTTAAGCTTATTTCACACCCACCCGGCAATCGTGACAGTATTGGGCCAGGACTGTAACTCAATATTGGCCCATTACTGGAAATTAAACTTGGCACAATATTGATTATCAGTATTGAGCTAAGACTGTATCTCAATATTGGCCCACTACTGGAAATTAAACTTGGACCAAGCCCGTCTGAGCCTTGAAATGATAATTTCCTGCCAAGCCTGAATATCAGTATTGTGCCAAGACTGTCACTCAATATTGGCCCACTACTGAAAATTAAGTTTGGCCCAAAGCCGCCTGAGGCTCGAAATGATAACTTACCGTCAATCCTGAATATCAGTATCGTGCCAAGACTATAGTTCAATATTGGCCCACCACTGGATATTAAGCTTGGCCTGATATTGACCATTAGTATTGGACCAAGACTGTAACTCAATATTGGCAAAATATTTATTATAAGTATTGGGCCCAATATTGGGCCCAATATTGATTAAGACTGGCCAGCCAAGACTTGGCAAATCAATATTGTGGCAAGGCTGATCCTGTTGTTAATTTGTTATCCCTACTTGGGATATGGAGATGATCGACTTGATCCGACATGTATATGTGAATAGATTTAAGTTTAGGGTCGTGGTTGGCTACATGTCATTTATACGACTGTCGGGTTAGTGTGAAATAAGCCTATACTATACTATAATAGGCCACTATATACTAGGCCTAAAAAATAGCGATCATTTAAAAGTGTTAGTGTATTTATCGGAAGTATTTATTCGAAAAACGAGTGAATAAAGCACAAATCATTTATAAAATTTTGATAAATTATTGCTACTTTTGAAGCCAACTAATTGTACTACCTATATAATATGGACGCAACAAAAAAAATCTCGAATTAAATGCGTTATATGTAGTTAAATCTATCCAAATGACATTATTATATTTGAGAAAACATAAATTTACATAAATAATGAAATTAACAACAACAACAAAAAAAAACATTTATATTATTTTTGTTTTTTTCTAATTTCTAATTAATTTGAATATTATATAGAGCAATAAATTGTTAAAAAGAAGGCGAAATTATACGATTTAGTGGCATACAATGTTAAATTAAAAAAATTTGTAAAATATATACATAATTTATAAAATCCGGTGTGAAACACTCACACGACCTCTGTATACAGAGTGTCTGACAAATAACTTTTACATATATCAATGAATTCAATATTAGAATAGAATATATACCCACTATTTATTTACTATCAAAGTTGAATTTGAAAGAAACTAGTAGTGAACTGAAATTTAGCTTAATTTATTCCATTTACGAAGAAATGCTTGATACAAAAGCTGGAATTATTTTGTATTTCGTCTATGCCGTACTATTTTTGAGAAATGTTCCAAAAACTAAAATATGCACAGAGTAAAGTGTCGATTTAAATCAAAATCTGGATATTGCATCCTCTAATGCTATAGTATCTACTTCGCTCTCCAGTAAACTACACTCTCTAATATAATCTAGAGCACGATAGTGCGCAAGGCCGAGTTTAAGGGTTAGAGTATAGTGTAAAATACGTAAAAATATAGGTATTAAAAAGTGTCATTATGGTAAACAGTTCAAATAAAACCGTCGGTATCGTTTTGGAGAAATTCTCAAAAACATGGTTCAAGGGTTATTCCCGGTTAACTAATCTTCCCATCAAAATGTTGGAATCGCATGAGGCAGCATTCATATCCTGAAGCTTTTAGTTTCATACCTATATATCCGATCTTGATCAAAAATACATATCCATCCAGACACACAAACTCGTACACACATACATACGCACACAAAGACCCATCAATTGCTATAAATGGGTTGTTTTGAACTAAAAGAACCTCGACGGTCGGTAAAAACTCAATATTGAATTATTTCAGCAACAAAAACAATACCTCTGTGTACCTTTACGCAGCGTCCGACTGGGCCTAAGACCCAATTAAGACCCAAAAGTTTTTAAATCCTACATAAAGTTTCCGGGTGGCAACTTTAAGGGCCAAACAAATTGATAACAATAATCAAAAGGGCAAGAGTGAAGTTTTTATTTTAAAAGACGTACATTATTATGTAAAAAGTCCCATTAATTATAACTGAAGCTCGCCAATTAACTTTTTTTTATTAGATAGGAGAAATTACAGTTAAATTATCAACAAATCGTTCGTAAATGCTGTCTGCTATTCTCATTATCCTTGATCAGATCCGATTCTGCAGTGTTTACGATAATCAATGAGTTCAGCAGTTCTCGAAAGTTACTTGTGTACACAAGATTGTGAGGATTACACAGGAAGCGACATATAAGTTGGAATGCGCGTGTATGTTATATTGGGATGCACAAAGGTAAATACTGGGATAGTTCCAGCCATATGTGCATACCCTCTCTTTCCTTTATTTGCCCAATCCTATTATTATGACATGTTCTGTACAATGTATGTATTGTTAAAAAAGGAATGGATAAAGATTGAATTGAATTTGCTGTTTGATCTAAAGCATCTACGAAGATCTCTCTTTTATTTTCCGTGTGCGAACTATTTTGCGAGGCTAAGCCTGAGGCCACAGACTAAGCCTGAGTCTGTGGCCAGCCGATACTGCCTCTACTTACGTCTTACATAGAGGTAAAAAAATAGAAAGAAAAAGTTATTAATTTGATAATATACATCCATTGTGTTTATAATATGACATTTGTTTTTTGTTTTTTTCTTTACCAATTAAATATTAATTTTCTACATTCTATTAAATAAACATTAGTTGTCAGTTTAACTATAAATAAAAAAAACTTTAAAAAAATGTTTATTTATTTTTCTTCATAAAAATATTAAATTACCAAAAAATATTTAGGCACATTATATAGATACGAGTATGTGCAAGTTTACCTATTTTTAGGTAATTTTTTTTCTTAAAGAATATAATTTATTTTGCAATAAAAATAAGTAATAGACTTTTATTAGTTAAAGTTTTATATAATACGAAGATGGTTTTTTTTTTAAATAAATTAAATTTATAGAAAGAAAAAAATATTTTTATTTAATTACAATTTATTTTTATTCATGACATTAATATTAAAATATATATTTTTCTACATAAATAGGACATATTAAAATAATTCATTTTATGTTGTTTTTATTTTTAGTTATTATTAAATAATTATTTAATTAATTATTTATAATACTAATGATATATTCTTTACTTTAACTAGTATACCTTTTGATACAGTAAAGTGTCCATGAGCACAACCCAAACACTATATTTTACACGTTTGTGGTGGTAAAATGTCTATGTTTTGTGTATATAAATATGTTTATTAATTTAATCGTTTTAAATATTTGCTATTTCAATTATTAAAATTATGCACAAATTAATTTGTGCATACTATTATCGATATGGAGATTATAGTCATAGCTATATAATATGATTACTTTTATGATTACTTTTACGTATTTCAATTTATATGCGTGCTAGATTTTTTATGCAAAAATAGCGGTACCCAGGTTAAAACCGTTTACAGTTAATGTCGTTCTGTTTATTTATGTTCACTAACGCGATACTGGGATCTTTGAATGATCATATATCATAGATCAGAATATATGACATATACAATGATCTAGACAACAAGTTAGAAAACGTGTTAATTCTTGCTACTGCAAATTAAAAAATGTGCGATAGCTCGTTGAACTCGTTATGACGTCTAGAAAAATGTGCAAAAATTTCAAATCCGCACATAAACAATTGCAAAAGTTATAAACAACTAAAGATTCCATAGAAAAGGAGTCTATTTTTTTGAAAATTACTCAAAATCTAT